>CM064563.1:18947647-19075458 GCA_032716605.1 Paralithodes platypus
AAGTTTCCATCAGTCAGAAGAATATATATGTTAGGAAGGGAAAAGAGCAGTCGCTCTGCCTAATGAGTTCTGATGCAAAAAAATGGTCTAGACTTTCCCTTTTATAACCCGGCCCTAGATCTATTGAGCCCAACGTGAACTACTAAGGACCGCCCACTGTGACAACCATTACGTAATTTCTCTCTTCTCCTTCTGTATACACCAAAGGCTCCCCTAGCACATGAGGGAGGGAGGAATGCGAGTGAGTTAGACAGCCACCTCCCTGCCTGGCGCACCCCTGACCCCCAACTGTGGTCTGTTTCTCTTCCCATCATTACAAATAAGTTTTACACACAATACTTATAACTAATGTATCTAAAATGGAGAACTCGTTGCTATCAGATGCAAAAAAAAATACCTATTCATAATACTTATAAGTACACAACGGCTCACCTTGCGAACTAAGTTATTGAACTCTACATAGACTACAGCCAAAGTGTCCTGCCCTGACGATCCTAGCGAGTAGTGGGGCATGACTAGGCGTTCTGTACAGCAATGCTCACACGTGGACATGCGTCACAAACTCTCAGAAACACAAGGGTATATCGATCCATTGCATCTTAACCAACAACACCAAACACGAGACCGCATCATCTAACCGGTGCCCTTCATGCCTCCCGAGGTCACCTTGCCTTCGGACCCTTGCAGACAAAAAGAGACACCTACCCCGCCCGCCGCCATCTAGACCATCAGCAATCAATCAGCCTGCTGGCTTTGAATCCTTTTTTTTGGATCTGTTAACAGTGTATGTTGGGGATCGGTTTTTACACCATACCCTAAGAGGATTAATGGAGCTCCCGCTTACTCTCAACCATCTGAACAATTTTTTACCAACACACCTAAACACCATTCGTTAATATGGCGGAAATAGCCTCACGAAAATATCATGCCCTGTGGGGCACCCGAACTATCCCTGACCCCTTGGGTGGTGAGGCAGATACCTTACCGCAGTTAGACCAATATAGAATATCCCACTTGGCCTGTTTTCGGCTCACGGTATTTCCGCATCGCGAGGTCTGTTTTAGGCTAGCCTACTTTTCACCGGACCTTTACAGGTAGTCCTAAGGTAATTGTAATACCTTCACCATTTGGAAAAGCCGAGACCAACTTGCATGCAATGTAGGTTGTTAAGTTTAAAGTCAGTTTGTAAACCGGGTGTTCACAGAGCCGATCAGAAAAGCGAGTTTACTATACAATTCAGGTGCAAGACAAGTTTAAGGTTATTACACCCTCAAAGTCCCTCATATTACAGTAATATATCCTGCACAACTTTAGTTTTGTTTCAGTGACTCGGTCACCCTCGACCAGATGTGAGTTACGTAATAACACAGTACCTGCATTGAAGATCTCCCCAGAAATCCTAAACCGTCTCACTCGTGCCCCCCTCACTTCTGGCTCTGATGAAATAAGGCAATTAGGGTGTGTCAGTTTAGATATATTACTATTCCTGTTAGTTTATCTGCTACTCCAGGAAAGACCTTGCCCAGTCTTCTCCAGTAATTATAGAGAGAAGCTATCTTTTCCCCACAGAATTGGCACTAAGAAGGACCTGAAAGTTGATCTAAAGTTCTGGAGGAAACGCAACTTAGCCAGACACATGTTGAAGCTCTTCGGGTCAGATCCTCGCCCGTGACAAGTGTTAGTTGTCAATTGCCCCGAGAGTTTACATGAAGGGATCAGTTACGCAAGTGTGTGCGCATATCTGACGAGGACCGCGCAATATCCTCGACCACAAGTGCCAGTGCTCGTTCTTCCCCGGATCCTAACTTCGATCTCCTTTAAGTGCCTCTTTATTTCTCATAGTGGTAATTAACAGTGATCGTGAAGGTTTAGGTCCAGATATGCCGAGACTCTAGTATTTGATCATTAACGTAATTATTCCGAAGACGTGCTTTACGATTCCATTGTCCTAGTCATTGCTATTCCGTTTGTTGGAAAACATACCACACCTATCCTACACCGGAAATATATGAATACCTTCTTGAGTCCAGGCTCCAAGCTGTGACTCATCGAAGAGGAGATATCGATATCTCATTTCTATATTACAGTAATTAATACATATGTAACACTCAAATATATATGCATGTAACCTAGAGCTCAAATCACTTAATATGCCCATCTTATGTTCCATCAGCATTCTAAGAGGAACCTTACCTTAATTGAACCTTATTGCAGTTTAGAAGCTGTTGCCTCACAGTCGTGGTGGTCCACCGCTGCTCCCGCATCCTGCGTCCCTCCCTCTGGAGATTCACCTGATCGGGTATGGAGTTCGATGCTCCTCTACTCTGTGCCGTGTAGCCCTGCACCGGAGGTTTTCATCTGGCAAACGTCTCCAGGAACTTGTCTAGTCTCCACTTAAATTTACTTGTAGGACAGTTGGAGATGTCTCGCAAGGGTTTTGGTAGACTGTTGAATATCCTGGGGCCCTTGTTTGAGAAGCTGGACGATGTTAAAGTCTTGATGCTCCTTGGCGCTTGTGACGGGATGGTCTTTTGGCTGCATTTACACCCCGTTCGTATGTTCGAGGTTGGTTGTAAACTTGAATCAGAAGGGTTCGGTACCATCTTTTCTAGGATCTTCCAGATATAGATAGCAGTGTACCTCTCCCTTCTCCTCTGCTGAGAATATAGGCCAAGTTTTTTCAACCTCTCCCAGTAGTTATCGTTCTGGACTTCAGCAATATTTCTTGTGAAGGCTCGTTGGATCGATTCCAGAGACTGTATGTCAGCAATGATGTGTGGTGACCATAACTGGCTGCAGTAGTCCAGAATGGGTAGGACTAGCATCTTTCATAGTGTCAGCATACAGTTGGTGTCTCTGGATTTGAAGGTGCGTAGGATCCATCCAGCCATTCTTCTCGCCTTACTTAATGTGACCTCTTCTACGTGTTTTCTAAATGTGGCATCATCACTCAGGTGAACCCCTAGAATTTTCACATTTGAACTTGCAGTGATGACTTGGGCTTCACTGGCTGAGTCGAGTTCTTGATATCGTTATTTTTTCCGTATCTGAGGATTTGAAAAAATTTCCTCATTGAAGGTAATGTTGCTTAGCTTGGCCCAGGTGTAGATTTTATTTAGATCTTCTTGTAGGAGATCCACATCGTCTGTTGTGCTTTGGTGGCTGATGTTTGTGTCATCAGCAAATGATAAGAGGTGGGATAGAGCAAGATTTTTGTCTATATCGCTCATAATTGCCAGAAAGAGGAGTGGTCCTAACACTGATCCCTGGGGTACTCCACTAGACACTATGGACTCCCATTGACTTGTATCCATTAACAGCTACCTGTTGTGTCCGTGCTGTCAAAAGCTATGGAGCCAGACTCCTAGTCTTCCTGTTGTTGTTGTTGTTGTTTTTCCCCAAGCTGCCTGGCCGAACAGCCCCAAGGCCCAAGCAAGGCCAAGGCCACAACCGAGCGCCCCCACTAGTCTTCCTGTTATCCCAATGCCCTTGAGTTTGTGAAGAAGGATTCCATGGTCCACCCTGTCAAAAGCTTTTGAGAAGTCGAGAAAGACAGTATCTACATTTTGCCCCTCTGCCAGCTGCTTAAGTAACCAATCATGGTGGGCTAACAGATTTGAGAGACAGGATCTCCCTTTTCTGAAACCGTGCTGGCCGTTGTTCAGTAACTGGTTTTCATCCAGGAAGGCAACTAGTTGGTCTCGGACAACTTTTTCAAAAATGTTGACCCGGTGTGAGGTTAATGCGACAGGCCTGTAGTTTTTTGCCTCACACTTGTCCCCACCGTTATGAATGGGAGAGATGATGGCCTGCTTTAGTATGGTTGGGATGATACCAGTAGCTAAAGACTGTTTCCAGATCAGACAGATAGGACGTACTAAAGCCTCACTGCATTTGAGTAGTAATACGGCCGGTATGCCATCTGCAGAATTGGGTTTTAGTTCCTTGATCTTGTTTCCCATATCTTCTTTAGTTAGGCTGATGTCTTCGAGGATATTTTGTATGTTTCTGCCTGGTTGTTGAAGAAGGTCATTGGGATATTTATGATTTTGTCCTCCACTGCTTCATATTGATTTTTCAGGATGTTTGCCATTTCTTGGGGTCCGGACTCTAATTTTCCCTCTGTAGACTCTGCAACTTGGTTTTGGCAAACTTTTTTGCAGAACTGAAAAAAAAAATTGGGTTATGCTTGATGTTTTGGATGGCCTTCTTCTCCTCAGAGCTCCTTTGATGTTCGTGTGACATTTTTATTTTCCCCTCTATTTCGGTGATTTTCTTCTTAAATTATGTTTTACTCGTTTCAGCCTCAGCTATTCTTGATTTCTTGATAAGCGTGGGCTGCGTGGCCTTTAAATGCGCATTAGTATTTTCCGGTCTTTGGGGATGTTCCTTTGCCATGACGCAGAGATTGGTTTTCTTGGGGGAATGTAAGTTCTTGATGTGCTGAGTAGGATTTTGTACATGATGTCCACCATTTCATTTGGGTCCATGTTTGGCCAATTTCTCGCTCCATCCGACAAGCTTCAAGTTTTCTTGCATGTCACTCCAGTTTAGCTTTTGACTTTGGAAATTGAGTTCACCAAATGCTGTGTGTGTGCATATATCTGTATGTAGTGAGAGAGATGGAAGAGAGAGAAGTAGAGGTTGAATGGCAACAGTTTAAGGAAGGAGTGAAAGCAAGTGCAGAGGTAGTATGCGGCAAAAGGAAAGTAGGAGGCAGAGGTATCAGGAAGGGAAGCGAGTGGTGGAATGATACGGTGAGAAAGGCAGTTTGAGGAGAAGAGACAGTGTTTTGAGAGGGTTTTACAGGATGGTAGTGTTGAGGTATGGGAGAGGTACAAGGAGAAAAGGAGAGAGGCAAAACGGAAAATTAGAGAAGCGAAAAAAGATGCAAACGAAAGGTGGGGCCAAAGGCTGAGTGAGAATTTTGAAGAACGAAAGAAGATGTTCTGGAAGGAGGTAAATAAAGTAAGGAAAGGAGGACAAAAGAGGGAAGAGTCAGTGAAAGATGAAAATGGAGAATTACTAGTGGAACCAGTTGAAGTGAGGAAAAGATTTGCCGAGTATTTTGAATCTTTGTTAAATACAAGAGATGGAAGAGAAGCAGTGATTGAAGCAGAGGTGGATGGAGATTAGGTTACCCAGGAGCCACCCAGGTGGCAGGGAATGAATGAAAGGATTTGAGGAAAATGAGGTGAAAGAATCAGTGAAACAAATGAGAGCGGGAAAAGCAGAAGGTTTGGATGGTATTGCTGTGGAGTGTATAAAGAAGGGTGGAGATGTGATAATAGATTGGTTGTTGAGACTTTTCAATGTGTGCTTTGTTGTGTCAATGGTACCAATAGACTGGGAGAGTGCATGTATTGGTGCCGTTGTACAAGGGGAAGGGAGATCGGCAGGAGTGTTCAAGTTATAGAGGTATTAGTTTATTGTCAGTGGTTGGAAAGCTGTATGGCAGGGTGTTGATAGAGAGGATAATAAAGTGTACGGAAGTTGCAATAGGAGAAGAACAGTGCGGTTTTAGGAGGGGAAGAGGGTGCGTGGATCAGATGTTTGCAGTAAGACAGTTATGCGAGAAGTATTTAGAGAAGCATAAGGAGATATTTTGGGCTTTTATGGACTTGGAAAAAGCGTATGATCGTGTGGACCGTGAAGCAATGTGGCAGGTGTTAAGGATTTATGAAATAGGAGAAATTTGTTAGAAGCAGTTAAGAGTTTTTATAAAGGGATCAGAGCATGTGTGAGAGTAGGAAATGGTGAGTTGAGTGAATGGTTGAGGTAAAGGTAGGTTTGCGACAGGGTTGTGTAATGTCACCATGGCTGTTTAATATGTTTATGGATGGTGTGGTGAGGGAGGTGAAAAGGAGAACTATGGGAAGAGGATTGGGTTTAGTAGGAAAGAATGGGAAGATTGGGAGTTGAATCAGTTGCTGTTCGCTGATGACAGCATTGGTGGTGATTCTGATGAGAAACTGCAGCGGGTAGTCAAAGAGTTTGGTGTGGTTTGTGGAAGGAGGAAACTGAAGGTGAACGCCAATAAAAGTAAAGTAATGGTGTGTAATAGGGGAGAGCATAGGGTGAATCTAGATGTGAGGCTGGATGGGGAAATATTGGAACAAGTAGAGTGTTTTAAATATCTAGGAGGAACGATAAGCAGGAGTGGAGGTATGGAAGTGGAGGTAAAACAGAGAGTGTGTGAAGGAAGGAAGGTTTTCGGAGCAATGGGAAGTATGTGGAAGACGAGAAATCTCGGAGTGAAAGTAAAAAGTGCACTGTATCAAGGAATTGTTGTGCCAACAGTGATGTATGGGGCTGAGACATGGGCTCTGAAGAAAAAGGGAAAAGAGGGCTGGATGTGATGGAGATGAGCTGCTTGAGGAGTATGTGTGGAGTTACTCGTGTAGACAGATTGAGGAATGAAGAGATACGTAGGAGAGTGGGGCAGCAGGAACATTTGTCAGCCATAGTGGACAGAAGGGTGCTGAGCTGGTATGGTCATGTTGAACGAATGGGAGATGAAAGGCTTACAAAGAGAATATGTGAGTCAGGTACAAGGGGAGATAGAAGGGCAGGAAGACCCCCATTGAGATGGAGAGACTGTGTAAGAAAGGCTTTGGATGATAGAGGAATGACTATAGATCAGGCAGGGGAAGTGGTGGTGGACAGGAGTGAATGGAAAATGCTTGTGAATAGTTGAGTGAACACGTGGTCATTTGGAGTAAGGGGTTGGGCGCAAGTTCGACTAGATAATAGTCCATCAGGCGCCTGGCCCGGGGGGACGATTAATATGAAGGGTGTGCCTGGAAGTGTGGTGGGAGGGCATGTGGCTTTGGCTCCGCTGCATGTCTGCCTGCCGGGATCGGAACCTCTCCGGGTGGTCAGGGGCCGGGGGAATGCTGGAGCGACCTTGGTAACCCTGGTCTCTGGGTCTTCTCCTGGGTGACCTGGATGTGTGTGAGTTTGTGTTTTTTATCTGTGTTTATTTTTTGTTTTATGTTGTTTTTGTGTTTTCCCTGTTCTTGCTCTGTCTTGAGTCGGCTACCCCCAAAATGGGGATTGGGCCTGAGCATATAGATAGATAGATAGATATATTATACCCCATAATATGTAATACTAATATAACCTATTAACCCCTTTAGTGAATAACATATATCACTACACATTAAATATCACCAAGTCAATCTCATCACAGAGATATAACTATCTAAATTGTTTATACTTACGAAGTATAATCAACTTATCATAAACATCTTATCCTCATAGACACCACAAAATGCTAGTATTAAGCACCACAGAATGCCATTGCTATGCATACGAAGACCACAGAATATCAACAATAAACACACAAGTCAACATATGACCTACCTAAAAGAACACTGACAAAGCAAACACACCCTACCTCTAGCAGAGAGGTATATATTAATAGAACACTCCAGCTAGGGATCTCAGTCAGGGAAGATATACACACCTTCTCCTGCACACGTCCCTTTCACCCGTCACTTAAGCACTCTACACCAGGGAATTGTGAAGGAAGTTCACTCAATAACTCTCCTGTTCATACCCCGTCCCTTTATCACTTATAACACTTCTCAAGTCAAGTATAACTCACAGACTACAGCATAGTCTACACTCTAAGACTTATCACAAAACCCCTTTTACCTTAAGCACTTACAACTCAATACTAATACTATAACCACTTAGGATTTATAAGTAACTGTGTATTACTATAACTCAATATAAAGTATATGCTATAGCTTAAGCCAGTTTCTTTACTCCCTTATATAATATTGTCTTTATAATAATAAACGAGTATACCATACATATCGTATTATACTGCACATACATTTAAACGTAACTTGAGAGTACTCGTCGCAGATCTGAATTTATGAATTTCCTACCACTTGGGTCTTGTACAAAATAGTTAATCTCGTCGCAGAACCTCAGCCTTCAGCCATTATCTAATTATTATTATTATTATTTGTTCGAGGAATCCCTATATACGAACTTTGCCTGTGAATTATAGCATTCTGCTTTGCATATGTAACTGTTGAGAGCTACTGCCCCTTTCATATTTTATTTACTTTGATAATACCTTTTGATTATTTCTTGATTGATAGTTAACCTATTATGTATGAGTTATTATTGGAGCCAGATTGGTCTCCTATACCATATTTTAATCATTATTGTTGTACAAGCCTGTGTGGCCACCCAGAGAGAAAACCTAATCATAGAACCCTAGTTTGATAAGAATAAACCATTGTAATCTTTCCATGTGTGTCTATTGATTACCTGTTGTTTGTTTGGTATTGTAGAGAATTTGGGTCAGTCCTCGCCCAGCCGAGAGATCCTAAGTTGACTAACACCAGCGGCTCGCTGGTGTAGTGACTAGCGTCTTGGACTTCCACCCAGAAGGCCGAGGATCGCGCCCACGCTCGGTGCATTAAAGTTTTTTCACAAGCACTGAGTCGTTACCGTCCCTCATGAGCAAGGGGATGGGGTAATAGTACAGGACCCCAATGGAAATACACCTAATCGGCCTTATTGGGTTATCCTTAGCTGGCGCATGCGCTAGTTTTAAGAACTATTATTATTATTATTACTATACCTCGTTCTTTAGAAACGTGGCATAACACTTACTTGATGTCCAGAGGTCCCAGCCTCTCAGTCGTGGTACGCCACCGCTGCGTACCCTGGCAAGATTTTTTTGGAATGTCACCTATGAACCTTATCGTTATGCCACACTTTTATAGAAGCGAAGTATATTCTGGTCGCAGTTTCCAGCTCTGGAAATTGTGCAATATCTTCAACTTGGGATGCTCTCTACTGGGTGAGGACTGACCTTAACTCTATTTATACCAAACAAATGCTAGTCATAACAGAAACACAATGATAAGAACAATATGGTTTTATTCACAACAGGAAAGTAGGACATGAGCATTCACAATATCATGGGTAATCAGATTAGTAACATACATGAGAGATATAATAAATAGGCCTAATCAAAGAGGCAATAGGCCACTCAACAGATAAATCGTCCTGAACTTAGTAGGCTAAGGTAAAGATGGCAATAATAATAACCACAAAAGGGAGCAATATAGCTTCCAAAGTCACAACATAAGAATACTGAAGTTATTCTAAGATCTGAAACTTGATGATGGAACACAAAGAGTCTGCATAAAAGACTCTAACTCATAAACACTGTGAATGAACTCTAGATTAAAAACGCTTACGGTCCTTAAGTCTAACTGATGTATAGTACATAGACTTAGATGTGCAGCAAGGATATCTCGAAATAACGTGTATCACTGGTGTATGGGTTATGGAGGATGTCGTATCTATAGCTCCTCTTCAGTGGGTCGCGGGAGCCCGGACCCGAGGGAGTATGTATATGCAAAGTCGGTGCGAGATAGGTGTGTTGTGTTTCACAACAAGCGGGATAATGATAACAAACAAAGGGGAACTTACAAAGAGTCCCTTCAGGTATTATGAGATTAATCACAGAGTCCTGGCACATCTAGATCTAAATACAATACACTGGTGTCTTTAACTATTAGCACAACACGATAGTCACTTAATTTGGACAGGGACAAGAACACACTGACACTGGCTGCCGTTGAGGAGGTAGAAGTTCTGTCTTCTCTCGCGGCTCACTAGAACAGACCTTCTTGAGACTCGACGTGGGCTAGTCTAACTTCCGAACTGGGTTTCCCCAGTTGCGGCTTCGTCACTAGTCCGAGTCCGAGCTGAAGAGTTCCAAGAGTTCCTCTGCACTGGTCCAGGGGTCTTCGGGTGTTTGGTGTTCTTTCGTAGCCGCCGTCTCAGAACACTCAAGCTGTGGAGGGAATGGCCTGACGAACCGACACACTCAAGTTGCACTTAGGGTTGAGAGGCGAGAGGGCGACTGTTCGGCGAGCCTGGTGTGTTTGCTATCACGGCCTGTGTGTTACCTAGGGACTCTGTGTTCAGGAATGACAGCTGAGTCACCGGGGAACCAACACTAAGTGTGTCTGGTTTGAACTTAGTGGCCTCGCTTTCCGAAGAAAGCACCGGAGTTATACCAAGATTGCCGGCACTAAGACGAGCGTCACTTGATCCTCGGTTGGTCACTAGATTATAATAATAATAATAATAATAATATTTATTCAGTTATCAATTTACAGAGTTGGTACCACATAGTATGATACAAATATGACATGTACCAGCCTTGCATAATTCCAACTAAGGATAGCCCAATAAGGCCGTTAGGTGTATTTCCATTGGGGTCCTTGTGGGATTAGGTTAGCTGGGGAAATGGGGAGGATAAAGAAATAGATACTTTAGAGAAAGTATTTCTAGGGGGTTATTTTAAGATACCTTACATCCTATAGTAAATATCAGTAATCCGTAATCAGTAATCATTTCAGTTTGGTTTGTCTATCTCTTATGTCGTATTTAGTAGTAGACATAAGCTTGGTGCTCCCTTCTCGCAGCTGTCCGGTTCAGGTGTTCCTTCAGGCTACGTCTGAAGGAATACAATGTTCTTTTTTCACGGACTGACTGGGGTAGGTCGTTCCAGTCTTTGATGGCAGTGAAGAAGAATGTTTGCTTACCCTGTCCTTGGATTCTCGGGACCTTAAAATTAAACATCCTGTTTCTTGTATTGTGTCCACTCCTCTCATTTGCTTTAACAAAATCATTCTTTAGATACTCTGGAGCTCTGTCATAGAACATTTTGAAGCCATTAGTGAGCCTGATTTGTTTGGCCCTGTCAGAGACATTGAGCATACCTAGTGACTGAAGTTGTTCCTGGCCAACATGTGATCTGGGTCCTAGGTTCAGCATGAACCTAACCATTTTATTTTGAGTAACCTGAAGTTTGTGCTGTGCTGATTTAGATGATGCAGAGTACCAGGATGACACAGAATAGTCAAAATGACATTGAACAAGCGCTTGGCAGAGGGTCTTTTTGGTCGCCGCAGGCAAGCATCCCACCTGTCTATTATGGTATTTTATACATGCTCTACACTTACTCAGGATAGATTCCAAAAATTGTTTCACCTGACAAACTCGCGTCCAGTTTTAGTCCGAGATATTTAACTTGTGACACTGTTGTTAATATCATTACAGTTGACCGAGAAGTCCACGATGTCTTTCAGTTTGCGCTTTGATTCACGTCAACCACCGCTCTCCCTGGTAAGTGCTGGAAATTACACAGTGGTGTTGGGCTGGTCTATCAGAGTGAGAACTGAGCGATCTCTGCCATGCCCATAGCATACTCTGACTGTTCCTTCTATCTACTTCTATCTATTGCCTGACGCCGTGATCCCCGAAGGGTGGCCACGAACAAACCGCCCCCATGCACCTCTGTCCCCAGTCAGTCGACGCCCCTCCCCCAACCAGCACCGCCTTCGTTCATGTACTTCCTCACTCCTCCTTCCACCTTGCATTCGGTTTACCTCTCCCTCTCTGTCCCTCCACCTCGCTCTCGTACACCCTCTTAGTCATTCTCTCGCTTTCCATACGTTCCATATGGCCGAACCATCTCAAGTTGTTCCTTTTCACACTTTCCAGCACATCTACCTCCACACCACACCTCCTTCTTACTTCCTCATTAGTTTGTCTATCCCTCCATGTAACTCCGCACACACTCCTTAAGTAATTCATTTCCACTGCTCTCACTCTTGGTCTGAGTCTCTCAACCAACGTCCATGCTTCCTTTTACTTATATATTTTCTAGATCTCAAGTGACGGCGTCTCTTCCGTGGATTGACTTCCCAATCTGCCAGTCTAGAGGTTGGTAGATTGGAAGCCAAAGCGTCACATTTTCCCTTTGCCCCTCAACTTTCTCTTCATAATTGCTGAGGGGCACAGGGCCCTGGGTGGGGCTTTGGTTTCCCGGGCGTTTCCGCACTCTCCTCAGCTCCCCTCCATGGAGTGGCTTCGGTCACCCAGGCTTTATTGTGGTAGGCAGGGAGGGTTCTGTTGGGCGCTCGGTTATGGCCTTGGCCTTGCTCGGGCTGTTCGGCCAGGCAGCCTGAGGAACAACAACAACAACAACACAGTGCAGACCTGGGTTATCACTTGAACCTCAAGTGCTGGAACTTGCTGGAACTAGTCTCCAATTGGTATAATGACTAACCTTTCTCACTTTAGGCTTTATGTTCTCTCTATCACAAGGATGTCTAGGATCTGACGTGAAGCAACCCAAAAAGTTTTTTTTTTTTTTTTTTTTTTGTCTATGTGATTGAGGGAGGCAAAAGGCATAACTGCCTATAGCGAGTGCCTCCCCCATAGTTGAAAGAGTGACAGGGCCAAAATCAAGGGACTTCGAGCCAAAATGCCTGGACACACGGAGTTTGAAGCAATTTAAGTCTTATGACTGTGTTATAAGTGTTATATGTGGGGTCTTATGACCCCAGTTATGACTGGGGTTCAAATATATCAGGGCTCTTATTCATAGGACTAGTAATGGCATAAATGCTACAACGGAAAGCGCTAGCTCCAACCTCTGATGTATATTCCCAGTGAACAAAGAACACAAATACTCTACAGAGTTCTATATGCAATAATAGGCTATCAAACTCTCAATAAATCTGCGTCTACTCTAGGCTTAATGTTATGTGAAAACAGCCTATTACTACCTATAACCGAAGGTGCTTGGTTATGGTATGCAAAGTAAGGTGGTAAGAGAAGTTACAGCTTACGTTACTTTAATCAATAAATGTCAGGCACTCCGGCATGAAAGAAAGTGCACTAAAGTCCTTCAACACTAACAAGGAATCTTCTTTAAATGTTAGATGCTATAAAGATGCTCTTATCGGAAATGGAACCCAAAAAGGCCGGCAGCGGAACAATGCTCGTGCAGGCTATGCACACAAAAAGGCAGAATATATAATGCCGTCGGAGCCAAGAATATCCTAAACACTACAACAATAATAATCGCCACGACAATGCAGTATTCCTATCAACAAAAAGAGCCTAAGTCGTTTGTGTCTCCATACATCAAACTAGGCTGCGAAATGATTGTGTAATCATAAATGGGTATGCATAAAAAGAGTAATTGGTTTAATATACTTAATGTCTACTGTGACTGATAAAGTCTAGCTAGAGTCAATGATACGAGATACTGGTGCGCATGGCATGCCGCATAGCCTAGTGCAAATCTCAAGTCTGTGCGTCAAATATTACGTTATAGGGAAGGGTAGCTCTCTTGAGAAACCTTAATACCGAAGTATTAAGCGTTCTCCTGGCGTACCTCAAAGACAAACAACGAGCTTAGAACAGTGCAGAATGGTATAGGCAAAAAGCCCTCATTCGTGCATGCTCTACTCTCAATGGCACACAGACTAGAATTTACTCAATCAACTCCAGTTCTCAGGTATGTCGTGCAGCTTTTCCTAAAGCCAGCACTCATAGGAAACAGTACCTTATAATATCAGACTACTAGTCTAGCATTATCTAATCCAGCAGAACACTAAAAATTATAGGAAGCGGCAATATGAAAGCCAACCAATGCTTCGTGATCCAATTATCTTAACAACTAACATACATGGGTTATATCAGACCTTAACGCACAATACAACTGGCCAGCATGAAGCTGATTTTGCAGAGTTAACCAGAGGGGGTATAATATTAATAAAAAGGTGGTGAAAGATATGAAAAAGAGAGAGGTAGGCAGAGGAAAAGATTCTCAGGTGCGGAGCGGAGGATAGGTAGCAAGGGAAAAAGATGGATGCGTTCTAGAAACCAGATCTGAGGGAGAGAGTGGCGAGGAACTGTATATATACTCGCACTAGCTCGAGGCGCGTGGAAAAAAAGCGGTTACAAGTCCTCTAGCCACTAGCAAGGGAGCTAGCAGCATGGTAAGGACCTCTCTCCACCAACCCCCCCGAGGCAGCCAGCCGTGACGGCATCGAGCGGGACAAAAACACTGCGCGCACCCTCTCACTCTGTTCTACTCTCTCTCTCTCTCTCCCAGATCCCATCATTACTAGTTAATGATAAACATATACTTTACAATTAAATATATAAAGCCTTGACATGGGTGAAAACAAAGAGCCTTTCTGGACTGCCCATGACACGAGCTTTCATATGAAATAAAGCACACTCTAATACATAAACTGCAGCCCCATCCACTGCCCTGGCGATCCTAGCGAGTCACTGTAGGACAAGCCATGCGGTTCTAACGGAGTGGTTAACGTCACAGTTGTTTTAAGCCAGTATGAATGATTGTCGATGATCTGGCAGGCTGAAGTAGTGTCTCTTTTGGTGGTGTTGTTAAAATATCTCCGGGCATGAAGGGCACATCAGCGGGCCGGGGTAGACCCTCCGTCGACCAGGATGTTATGGTGGTTGTGTCTCTGGGCTTCAAGGGCATGCCGGAAGTAGTCGATCTTGAGATGTTGTTCATGCTTGTGGAGTCTTTGGCAATGGTCATTTCTGGTAATTGTGGATGCCCGTTAGGTCGTGCTGGTTTTGGAATCAACTTCGAGGGGTTCTTAGATATGGACAGGGTATTTTGAAAGTTTGAACTGTTGCGTGTATCCACGTGTTCCTCCGCTCGTATTTCGGCTTTGGTGTTGATGTGAAATAGGTCTTGGAGAGACTTGGGATGATATTCCTCGTGTACACGCCGTGGGTGGTGGTATTCGTGTGCATTGTGAAGGTTACTGGAAGTGTGTATATATAGGGTCTTTGGTGGCTGAGTTGGTGACTGAAGTTACGGCTATACGTGGACGCGTTCGGGCGGATTCATTTGTTCCCCCTTCGAGTTCGTCTTCTATGGCGGAAGGTGGCAATTAGGTAGAACATGGCTGGGAATATGGGGGACTCTGTTGTTTTATTTTGGAGATTCGAACCTGGTTTGTTGCGTCCGTGTGTTTATGCACAGAGAGCTGGTACTGGTTTCCGAGGCCACATATCACATACCTACTAGCCAATAATCAAATGAATCGGACGAAAACAAAATGTGGATATGTGATATGAGTGAGCTCACCTATGATTTAATATATATAGAATCTGCAAAAGACCCTTTAGTATCCAACCCGTATAATTAATGTGTATATTTTATATATATATATATATATATATATATATATATACATATATATATAGGGTGCCATAGGATTAGGTTACCCACCTGACAGAAATTGGCAAGGCTGCCTTTCTGTATATTTGCATAGCTATAAGCGGTAGGCTGTGTGAATTCTCCCTACCAATATAATGACACAAGTGGCCGCTACAGCAGATTGGCGCTTTTTTCCTCGCCTTCGGGACCTTTAAATCTTATACCTAGTGGGTTATCTTACCTGGTGGGGCCACCCGATCCGGCATCCAGCCAAAATTTTGACTGGAGAGAGGGGTGTGGCCCAAAACAATAGTTAGGTATGCCAGTCAAACGTGCAATTAAAAGACTAGAAAATAACAGTAATGGTTGACTGATGTAGTACAATTTACACAAGAGTTAAATTCATATGAAATTCATGAGTCCACATGATAAAGTACCAGATAAGGACTAACATGGGCATTAGAGGACAATAGGGATATGGAGGTGGGGTTGTATTTTATATTAAGTATCAGTATAGTTTAACAAGGAGTTTCGCAAAGCATCGTGGAGTCAGGATTTAAAGGCGTTCAGGGAGGGAGTATCAACTACATATGGTCAGGAAGAGAATTCCACTGCTGGACAACACGGCAAGAATAACATCTTCTGTGTGCCTCAACCTGGGAATGTTGTACTGTACTTGTATTTTGAATTATTTGGCCTCTAGTGCAGCCAACATTGGGAGAAAGGACAAAGAGATCTTCAGGTTTAACAGAGGACAGACCATGGACAATTTGGTAACAGACTAACAGTAGATCAAATTGCACCTTACTAGTCTATCCTTACCTGAATACAGATTTAGGTTATCGAATCTGTCAGAGGGGCTGAGACATGGGCTCTGAAGAAAAAGGAGAAAAGAGGGCTGGATGTGATGGAGATGAGCTGCTTGAGGAGTATGTGTGGAGTTACTCGTAGAGACAAATTGAGGAATGAAGAGATACGTAGGAGAGTGGGGCAGCAGGAACATTTGTCAGCCAGAGTGGACAGAAGGGTGCTGAGCTGGTATGGTCATGTTGAACGAATGGGAGATGAAAGGCTTACAAAGAGAATATGTGAGTCAGGTACAAGGGGAGTTAGAAGGGCAGGAAGACCCCCATTGAGATGGAGAGACTGTGTAAGAAAGCTTTGGATGATAGAGGAATGACTATAGATCAGGCAGGGGAAGTGGTGGTGGACAGGAGTGAATGGAGAATGCTTGTGAATAGTTGAGTGAAAACTTGGTCATTTGGAGTAAGGGGTCGGGCGCAAGTTGGACTAGATAATAGTCCATCAGGCGCCTGGCCCGGGGAGACGATTAATATGAAGGGTGCGCCTGGAAGTGTGGTGGAGGGCTTGTGGCTTTGGCTCCGCTGCATGTCTGCCTGCCGAGATCGGAACCTCTCCGGGTGGTCGGGGGCCGGGGGAGTGCTGGAGCGACCTTGGTGACCCTGGTCTCTGGGTCTTCTCCTCGGTGACCTGGAGGTGTGTGAGTTTGTGCTTTTTATCTGTGTTTATTGTTGGTTTTATGTTGTTTTTTGCGTTGTCCCTGTTGTTGCTCTGTCTTGAGTCCGCTACCCCCAAAATGGGGATGGGGCCTGAGCATATAGATAGATAGATAGATAGAATCTGTCAGAGTAGGAGTGGGAGAGCTGGTTGAGACCGTGGACCTGTTTTGACCACCTACGTTGCACAGATTCAATCAGTTTAACATCACCATATAACCTGTATTCCAAACTGGAGAAGCAAAATCAATAATAGGGCGAACATCACCTGTAAATAAGGTAGCCATAAATTGAGCAGAGCGACAAATAGTGGACTTAAGTAGGTTTGATGCAACTCCTCCGGCCTTAGCTACAGTAAGTCTGGTGTGTTGGTGAAATTTTAAGTCAGAGTCAACTGTAACACCCAGATCCTTGCGAGAAGTGGAGCGTTTAATGGGTACACCACCTAGTGTGTATAGGTCATGGGCAGCATCGTTGGCACGGGATCGGGAGAATCTTAGATGAGCACACTTATCTATAGAGAATTTCAGACCCCAAGACAAGGAAGTCTCATTTAGTAAGTCGATGTCAAACTGGAGATTTGCCAACACATACCTATAGGATCTGAGGGCCTGAGAAGTGAAGGTATAATTTAAGATCAGCAAACATCATAATTTTACAATCAAGTTAACCCTCTCACGTTCTTGACGCTATTTTTAGCCTATTAGGGATACTTTAAAGCCTTTGTTACCATCAGGGGTATTAAGAAACCTTTAATTTAGTTACTTTACCTCTGCAGTTGTCTTTGAGTTAGCTGTGGGCAGAAAACTAATTTTGGAGAGATAATTATAAGAGTGAGAGAACTCTATTTATTATTGCTAATCTGGTAACCTCTGCGTCATATGGTCGTGAAGGGTTAAGAGGCGATATCGTTTATGAATATCAGAAACAGTAAGATACCGAGAACTGATCCTTGAGGAACACCACTGAGAACAGGTTTGAGATGACTTTCATGACCACTAATAGTTACACACATATATCGGTTTAGTAGGAAGCTCCTGATCCAATTAAACATATTTCCAGTGATCCCAATCGCCAACAGCTTATCCAGAAGAACATCATGGTATTTACCTAATTGTATTTACCTAATTGTAGTTTACAGGAGTTGAGCTAAGCTCGTGTTGTCCCGTCTCTCAGTCAGGTGGACCCTGTCAAAAGCCTTAACATAGTCGAAAAGAACAAGATCCACAGTATGACCCTGGTCAAACCAATAAGTAACGTAATGGGTATTGGATGTACAGTACAGTAGGTACATATTATAATATGCACAATGCATGATTATAGAGAACACCAACATACAGTATTTTAAAGATGTAATTAGTGTGGAAATGGATGCCTGATTCACAAGAAGATCCATTTCGTCTCTTGGACACTTTTTTTTTTTTTTTTTTTTTTTTTTTCTATATTCCAACTTACTTCCTCTCGGGCATAGGCTGAGAGCCTTAACATTCACCGCTTTACAATGAACAGTGAAGCCTGTGAGGTCTTGTTCCAGTCTAGGGAGTGAGACATATGAAGCACGTAGAGTACAACGAGCACCTGCCATCTTGCCTTCACATGAGGCACGGTGCTCACTCATGGCCCGAAACGACCCCATCTCTGAAGCCACCTCGTTCCCGTGCTTCACTATCTCATCCCCTACACTCGGACTCTCACACTTACACACACACAACGCCACCTGTTGAGCAGATAACTCACCAGGCATTGCACCCTATAGCATAATTTGAATATTGGAATATTCATAGTGCTATTTAATCAGGGAACAATGAGGGTATTTTATTGGACGTTTCGGTGGCTTGTGGTAATGCACTGATACCAGGTACAGCACAAATTCCATCCCAATAATATCTTACACCTACTTGACTACTCAAAATCAGAGGATCTCGCTGTATTGTTGGTAGCGACAAAATTTAGTTTAGATTATGTTGTTGGCGTAAGTGATTGTGTGTAATGCAGTCTTCTATGATGTTTTAATGGTATGGGGTGCTGCGTTACATCCTGGGCAGGTATGGTCGACGCAGTCATCCAGTCTCTTCTGATAGCTCAGAAGAGCTGGATGGTGCTCACATTTCATCCTGGCCAGGTGGACTCTGTCCTTGCGAGGAAGGAGGATTCGGAAGGATGTATTTCGGGGGGTCGTGCCTGCAGCTGCGTGTTGTCTATGAGTGATTGGATGGAATGGCGAGAGATATGAGTATGGATGTGCTTCTGGAAGCTGGTTTGGGGTGGGCAGGCAGGGAGAGATGACAGTATTTGTGTGTGACATCGTGTGCTGGGTGTTGTTTTGATATTCCTTGGTGTCTGTGGGTATGCTGCCTCGGGTTAAGGATATACAGTATACTACCTAATCACATATTGCTGCGCTGCTTCCATTTCACCGGCCCTGGAGCGTTATTATATATATAAATATATATATATATATATTTTTTTTTTTTTTTATATATACAGTACAGTATATACATTTTTTTTTTTTTTTATGTGCTATCTGCTAGAAGGAGCGTCATATTCGCCAAGTAAAACCTTCCTAAAGTACCTCTAGTCCTATCCCCTCAAATGCCGATCACTCTACCTTACACTATTCAACTAGTTTTCCATGACTCACCTTGCAATTACTTCAAAACTCATGTGATAAGGTCTTAGCATGCCTATCTTCTAATGATCTAATCTATGAACTATTTTCCATTGGGGCAGAGGGAACATCGTTACTTTCCATGCTTCCAAACCCAATTTTCCATCTAAGTACCCATTACAATCTTCCACACGACTATCCTTTACCTTTCAACAACACACAAATCAACCCTTCATCTTCTCTCAGTATTCTTGGTGTTTTTTTCTCTTCTGTCCTTTCTTTAAACAGCTTCCCAGAAGTTAGGTGTGTTCAACTGTCTCTGTGGGTTCTTTACCGCCGCACAGCTTCTACTTCTTTTTTTCATATATTGTTGTCCTATGTGAATAAGTAGACAAAAGGCAGAACTGCCTGTGACGAGTGCCTTCCCCAGAGTTGAAAGAGTGACAGGGCCAAAATCAAGGGACGTTTCGAGCCATCTTTCTCCGTATAGGGCCACAGTGTGCCCATGTATCTAGTATTGTTCACATTTGTGGGGAAGGTTCCACCCGTACCGCACTTCTCGAAAGGGTAGAGTTAAAAGCATTTTGTCTCATCATTTCACCTCCTCTTATTAATTCCCTACAATCTCTCTATACTGTACATGTTGCATCTCTCTCACTCTTCTACCACTACTACAGTAATCAGTGTTCTTCAGAGCTTTCTCAGTGTATACCTCCTCCCTCACAGAGACTGGGACCAAGAGTGAACCAATTTCACTCAACAAGTAAGCTCTGGAACTCTCTCCCTCAAACTGTCTTTCCCTCATCCTATGCCTTAAACTACTTTAAGTGCCATATGTCCAGACAGTTTTACTCTAACGTACCTTGAAATTGGCTCTGACACTTTTTCAATTTTGGCGAAGACACTTGTTAAAGACAGCTTTGACTTGTCCTCTTATCCAAACGGATTATAATCTGAATTGAACTTACACAAATTCTAGATGCCTATTAAAAGGTAAATTAAATTATAATATATTAATATTTTACAGATATATGCATGTTTCAGCCTTTGCTAGGGTAAACTCTCACTTATCCTAATAATTCACTTATCCCAATGTTGCAAATCTCCTTAGAATATGGATAAACGAGTCTACTGTATTTAGCAACAACATCTCTGCAATAGCTGAGCAATAAAGATGAACACTCCGTTAAGAAGAAAAAAACCCAGACTATATGAAATGGAATAGCAGCATAGAAGTGAACAAAGAAATGAAACTTAAAATAGAAAATGTAATAAAAACGTAGAAGCACAAAAAAAGCAAGTAACAAAATCACATACAATTAAGGGGAGGTTTTTAGTTTGCTCCCTACACCTCCATCAACCTTAACCCTCTCACGACCATATGACGTAGAGGTTGCCAGATTAGCAATAAGAAATAGAGTGATCTCACTCTTATAATTACCTCTCCAAAATTAGTTTTCTGCCCACAGCTAACTCAAAGACAACTGCAGAGGTTGAAGTAACTAAACTAAAGGTTTCTAAATACCCCTGATGGTAACAAAGGCTTTAAAGTATCCCTAATAGGCTCAAAATTGCGTCAAGAACGTGAGAGGGTTAAAAAACACCCCCTAAACTCCCGATCAAGATAATTTTGTGCCTTTTTCAGTAGAAAAAATGTCCCAGGCAAAGGCTGGTTCCTCCTAAATTACAGGCTTGCTATCGCTCACCAGGAAAAAGCTGACACCTCAATGGCATGAAAAGTCTTAAAGTTCCTACAACCCTCTTCCCCTGTTGTACCCTCTCCCGCACCTCTTCATCCATAGTCCCATCTCTACTCAACACACTGCCCAGATACTTAACCCTCTCACATCCTGACGCGATTTTTGAGCCTATTAGGGATACTCACGGAGACTCACGGAATAGCCTGAATTCCATTTTCTCTCCCAGGCCTTGGTAGCTGGATACATAGCTTTCTGCCTCACACATCAGGGGTATCAGGAAAACCCTCTTTATATAACATACACATCCAACTTCACGACATTGCCCTACATCGCTATCCTCTATCCATAAAACACTACTCTTCCCACTACATATCATACATGCAACACCATACACTTACCTAATAAATATGGCAGTACAATTGTTAAGAGCAAACCTGGTGGTCCCTCGGATATCCACCCCGGCAGGGTTGGGTCATTGACACAGGGCCCTCCCGGTCGTCATCATGCGACTGTGTCAAGAGCATTGCAACGTCCCAAAGCTGCTCGTCGGTGCAGCTTTTTCTTTAGTAATATAAGGTGACTTCACTCTAACATCAATTCTGTACACCAATTTCTTCAAGCAGAATCCCCTACTCTCCTTTTTTTGACAGAGACTCAAGTAACATCCACATCTGACACGTCTAGATTTAATTTTCCAGGTTATCAACTGCTCCAAAATTTCAGACCTAAAGGAGGTGTATGTTGCTTCGCAAAATCTGAAATTGCCCTGGAGGAGGTTACTAGTTTCAATTGTCCCCCTTTTTTGATTATTCTATATACAAATTAATTTCTGCTGGTAAATTTAAATACATATGTTGCATCTACCGTTCCCCAAATACTCCTCCCAGAGCAAAGTCCTTTTGATTCGCTGTCCTCACAACTCAGTGTCCTCAACTTAAATGCTTCTTCTGACATCACTGTGTTGGGTGATTTTTATGTCCCATAAGGTTGAATGGGCTCACTCATTCAGCCAGGACTGATTATGCTGGTCTTGAATGTGAGCTATTTGCCGACAATCATTTAATCGCACTCAACTAGTCAACCAATCCCACCCGTGTCACCGAGATAATCCTAATCATAATTCCCACCTACTGGCAACTTATTTTTAACAACCAATTCAGAAAATTATGATGTTTACAGTGAGGTCCCCGCTTGGATCTTCTGATCACTGTCTGATACAGGCCACGCTGTCTATCACCTACCACACACCTGCCCACTCTGAAACATGTTTTGGTGACTAAATTGCACTACGATAGGGCAGACTGGGAGGGTCTTCAAGGTTTCTTTAGTGATATTCCCTGGACCTCTTTCTTTTCTAATGATGCCACTCCACCTTGAGCCACATACAATATTTTGTAAAATTTGGAATGGAAACTTTTATTCCTCATCCAAAGTACAGTAAAAGATCTAATTCACCTAAATGGTTTGACCATAATTGTTCCAGAGTACCTGAACAAAAAGCAATAGCCTACAATGCATACACAAGATCAAAAACACATGAAGCCTTTAATTACTTTAGAAACATCAGAAATCATGCCAAAACTGTATTAAACCTAACTAAATCAAACTTTCTCCACAAGCAGGCAAATAAACTTCTAAATAATCCAAATGATAACAAAATATTTTGGTCTACTCTTAACTCATTCAAATCCAACTTCACTACTGCTTCATCCATTCCACCATTAAAATCTCCGACTGGCAATCTTGTAAGTGACCCACGAGGTAAAGCTAACCTTCTTGCGGATATTTTCTCCACCAACTCAACCTTAGATGAAATAAATCAAGATGTCCCTGTACTTAATTTTAATTCGCCTGAAATTCCCTCACTTAAGATCCACACCAGACATGTCAAAACTATTTTGCAGAATCTCTCAGTAGATAAGGCTCCTGGTCCAGATGAAATTCCTCCAATAGTACTTAAGAATTGCTCCTTGGTGCTCGCTCCTGTATTGGCAAAATTTTTCCGTCTGTGTACTCATACCTCATGCTTCCCAGTACCCTGGAAAGAAGCAAACATCCATCCAGTTCCTAAAAAAGGTGCCTCTTCAGATCCATCAAACTACAGACCAATAGCTATAACTTCCACTCTTGGTAAAGTCTTTGAAATTATATTAAATAATCACATAATTAAGCATCTTGAGAATAATAAATTAATCAGTGATAGGCAATATGGTTTTAGACGATGTCGATCAACTGCAGACATGCTTTGCCTTCTTACGCATCAAATCAACCAAGCTACAGACCAACATGGTGAAACACATACAATAGCACTGGATATATCAAAGGCATTTGATAGAGTCTGGCATCAATCCTTATTGTCGAAGATGTCACACTACGGCCTTGCATCATTAGTTCCACTAATTTCTTCTTATCTTCATAACAGAAAAATACGTGTAATGGTAGATGGCCTTTATTCTCAATTTCACTCAATAAATGCTGGTGTTCCCCAGGGATCAGTTTTGGCCCCAATTCTGTTCCTCATTCATATCAATGATCTCATATCTACCACTCATAATCCAATACATTCCTACGCAGATGACTCAACACTCCACAGTTCCTTCACATTTACCAATTCTTTCACCCAACCCGATCTTATAAATTCAAAAATAAACACTGCAATTTCTCTGAACCAGGACCTTTCTAGAATTAATGGATGGGGACAAAAGAATCTAGTTTCCTTTAATGCACAGAAAACCAAGTACATTCAATTTTCTAACCGACAGAATCTCACTGACTCCCATATATTTTTTAATGATGTAAATATTCCCACTTCCCCTAGTATTGACATTCTCGGTGTAACATTAACTACTAACTTGAGCTGGACACATTATGTTAGAAGCATTGCTAAGAATGCCTCTAAAAAACTGGGACTCCTGTACAGAGTTCGAGAATTCTTCACTGACGAGCAGTTGGCCGTAATATATAAAAGTCATGTGCGTTCTCAGATGGATTACTGTTCACCTCTGTGGGGTGGAAGTGGAGTGGTTGCATTGAGGCAGTTGGACAAAATTCAAAATAAAGCTATTAGATTAATCAATAACCCTGCAATCACACAGGACCTTCCTACATTATCCATACGAAGAAACGTTGCATCCCTTGCATTATTCTACAGATATTTTCACAGCAATTGTTCCGAGGAACTTGCTTCAATTGTGCCGCCTCTCCACATCTTTCCCCGTAGAACTAGGGCAGCTGAGAGCGCCCATGAATTTACACTTTCTCCTCCACAATGCAGAACTTCTGCTTATCAGAATTCATTTATCCCCAGAGCTACTACTCTTTGGAATTCACTTCCCTCGAATTGCTTTCCACAAACTTACAATCTACAAATGTTTAAATCCAGTTGTTACAAACATTTTATGAATGGAGGATTTTAGGCACATGGACCTTTTTGTTTTTATCTGTTTTTCCTTCTCCGTTCATTGTCTCTTAAAAAAAAACAAAAAAAAAAAAAAACATGTGTGGGGAGGTTCCTCTCACAGCTCTCCTAGACAAAGTTGAAAGGAAGGCCTTCGTATCATTAACTCCGTCCACTCACCAACTCTCTGAAATCTCTCTCTCTCCGCCGCTTGCATCTCTCTCGCTATTCTATCGCTACAATAATAATCCGTGTTCCTCAGAGCTATCCCAGTGCATACCACCTCCTTTACGTAGGGCACGTGGTACCCATCTTGCAACTCAATCCCACCCCTACCCTGTGGAACTCTCCAACCCAAGAGTGAAACGTTACTCTCAAACTTTCTTCTACTCAACAGCTGAGCTCTGGAACTCTCTCCCAGAATCAGTCTTTCCCTCTTCCTATGACTTAAATTGCTTCAAACTCCGTGTGTCCAGGCATTTTGGCTCGAACGTCCCTTGATTTTGGCCCTGTCACTCTTTCAACTATCGGGGAGGTACTCGCTATAGGCAGTTATGCCTTTTGCCTCCCTCAATCACATAGAAAAAAACAAAAAAAACAAAAACAAAAAATGCAGGATTCGAAGTTGCATAATAAATCGTAGGCAGTGTCCACCATTCTTTAACTGCCTTCGTGGTGTGATGCATAAGGTGTTGCTATTCGGTGTGAGCGTCCTGGGTTCGAATCCACGGACTGCCACATGTGTTTGTATGATTTCATTAATCGATTTTAGGAGTAGAGTTGGTTGTTGGATAGAACATAATAATTAATACCATTTATGCTAACTCTCTGCCTCCTACCAATTAGCCATGACCTAATCCATCCCAACAACGACCCACCTATTCCATGTAACTCAACCTTTCTCATCAATCTCTCATGAGTGAATCTGTCGAAAGCTTTACTGAAATATAAATATTATATCATGACTTGTCATTATATGCTTCATATACCTCTGATAAAAAGCTAAGCAAATTAGTAAGGCAAGAACGTCCCTGAGTGAATATATGTTGAGAATAATTGATTAAGTTACATTGTCTAAGTGGTTTCTAATTTTCCTAGCAATAATTGACTCTAGCAACTTTCCTATGATTGATGTGAATAATGGGACGGTAATTGGATGCTATTGATTTATCACCTTTTTTGAAGATCGGAACTACATTTGCAAGCTTTCAAGCTTCTGGAACTAAACCTGTTTCTAATTACTTATTAAATAGAAATGTTAATGGGAACTTAACTCATCTCTGCATTCTTTTAATACTCTAGAGTCTAGCATATACCTCATCGGGACCAGGCGATTTTTGAGGTTTCAGTCTGTCAATTTCCTTAAGCACATAATTTCTACTTATAGTAACCGTACTTAACATATTTTCTATATTATCACTATATACCTTACAGACTTCTGGAATCTGTGCCAAATTTTCATTAGTGAAAGTGGAAAGAAACTGACTATTTACTGTACTGCACATTTCTAAATAATTTTTCCCATCGAAGTTTTAAGGGGGCCTACTACATCTCTAACTTTAGATTTATATAATTGGTAAAAAGCTTTAGGGTCACTTTTTGAGTCGTTGGCTATTCTAATTTCATAATTTCTGTTTGTTTTCCTAATTTCCTTTTTTACCTGTCTTGATAGAGTCTTATAGTAAATAAGTTGGTAATTTTCGCCTTTCTTAATTATTCTATATATTCCTTTCCTTTTTCCTAGTAGGTGGAGTCGGTAGGGGTAATTAAGTTCTTCACACCTTCAAGTGAGGTTGGGTCAATAGGCAGAACACACACACACACACACACACACACACACACAGTTCTTTCAGAAAAGTCTATAGCCTACTCGGCGTATTATATTTAATTTTTAGTTAGAAAATATACATTTGCAAATTATAAGCGATATAAAATTAGCTTCATATGGCTATCACATATTCGAGAGAGAGAGAGAGAGAGAGAGAGAGAATAATATGTGAATAGTAGATACATTATTTCTGTAAACATAACTGTAGCGATTACTCAACGCATACGCTATGTCAAACAAGTTTATATATTTTTTTTTTTTTTTTTCTATATTCCAACTTACTTCCTCTCGGGCATAGGCTGAGAGCCTTAACATTCACCGCTTTACAATGAACAGTGAAGCCTGTGAGGTCTTGTTCCAGTCTAGGGAGTGAGACATGTGAAGCACGTAGAGTACAACGAGCACCTGCCATCTTGCCTTCACATGAGGCACGGTGCTCACTCATGGCCCGAAACGACCCCATCTCTGAAGCCACCTCGTTCCCGTGCTTCACTGTCTCACCCCTACACTCGGACTCTCACACTTACACACACACAACGCCACCTGTTGAGCATATAACTCACCAGGCATTGCCCCTATAGCATATTTTGAATATGGGAATATTCATACAGTGCTATTTAATCAGGGAACAATGAGGGTATTTTATTGACGTTTCGGTGGGCTTTGTGGTAATGCACTGATACTAGGTACAGCACAAATTCCATCCCAATAATATCTTCCCATTGATACATCGGGATTTGAACCCGGGACCTTTGGATTACCAGGCCAGTGGCAAGACCACTCCACCACACCTCCCCTATAGCTTACATACGGTACATTATCATATAAGGGAAAGTGTGGAAATCAGGATAAGATGTGAAATAGCCTTATATAGTCAATAAGAATATCATGATAGTAGGCTGGACATAGACCATTTACTCTATATTTTAAATAATCGTTTAATGATTGTTCATTTTTAACTGACGATAAATTGAATCCCTTAGTAACTAATTTATCTCTACCTTCTGGAAAATATATGATTGTCTTCTATCATCATCATGTTAATCTCTTGAAGATCATGACTCACTTTACAGTGTATATTGTCTTGGTGGTGTAATGGTTAAGGTGTCTAAAAATCTGTGCGTGATAACCCAGGTTCGAATCCCGGTGGATCACATATTATGCTTTCATTAATTTCATTGGAGGTGTTTGGTGGTGTGGTGAAATTAATAACAAATAGATTATGAGGTAATTTTATTCAGATTAGGAAGGATTTATGGAAGATAGACGGTCATTCGAGACAGTCTTAAGCATTTCAACTCCCACAGATACTTCCTAAGTTGTATGAGATCGTCTAATGACAGCCAGAATAAATAAAAGGATACATAAACGTCAAGGGGTAATGTCACGTTTACATGATCACTCCCATATTTCGCTACTCTATTTGCAAAATAACTGATTTCTATAAAAATAGGTAATATGCTAATCATCATCGGCTGAACATGGACAATTGGCAAACTAATTGGTTGTGATTTTTCCTATTAATGGGCGTGTTTTAAGCAAGGTTCACACATTGGCGAGTCGGAGCGCAACTCCAACGCGAGTGATGAAATGTTTGCACTCGCCAATGATTATCCCAAATTCGCCGACACTCGCCGACACTCGCGTGGACTCGCGCTGCACCGCGTACACTCGCGAACGCGGCCAAAAATTTCATGCAGACATGAAATTTGGAGAGTCAAGTGGGAGTAGGACGCCAACTCGCATAGACTCGCGTAGACTCGCGTAGACTCGCGTAAACTCCTGTAGACTCGTGTGACACTCATGTAGACTCGCGTGACACTCGCGTTGTACTATTTAGAAATTTAATGATCGCGAGTCTACACGAGCCTACACAAGTCCACGCGGGTCTACGTGAGTCTACACGAGTACAACAGGAGTCAACATTATATAAATCTTATAAAGACCCCACCATCTGAGCAGCTACCGTGATTACCCACGTCACAGTAGAGGAACTTGTAGTCGGCGTCTACAATAGCCATGAGCACGATGGAGTGGAAGCCTTTGTAGTTGTAGAATTCTGTACCGGCATTTGGAGGGCATTTGATGGCGCAGTGCTTTCCATCGATGGCACCAACGGTATCTGGGAAATCCCAGCGCTTGGCAAACTCACTGGCAACATCCTTCCACTCCGCCGGTGTCCTGGGGCATCGTGTAACCCCCTCCTGGTATTCTGCAATGATGGCTTCGCATGTTGCAGGCACAATGAGGGAGATGGTGTTCCGGGCCACACGGAACGCGTACTGTAGGCTAGGATATGAGTCACCAGTGGCCAGGTAGCGGAGTGTGATTGCAATCCTCAGCCCAGGTGACAAAGCCTCCCTCCAGAAGGTGTCCTGCTTCTCTACCCTAGGCCCGACACGTGCCACCAACTCCCTAAACATGTGGACGTCCACACGTAGGAAGTTCCGGAATCCTTTGGGGTCCTCTCTCTCAAGCTCCTCCATAAGTTGTTCGTACACACCGAACTGTGGCCGTCTCAGTAGCCAGCTCCTAGCCCAAACTCTCCTTCGTGGCCCCTTGACGTCTTTCTTCAGCCTCCTTCTCCTCCAGCTCCTCTAGGTCTAGGAGATGCATCTGCAGTATGAGCACAGCTGCCGCTCTCCGCCTCCTGATGGACATGGTGTGTGGGTGGGTGGGTGGGTGGGTGGGTTGGGCTGTATCCTGCAGAGTAACGTCCGTCCGTGGTGGTGTTGCGTGGTGTGAAAAATGGTGCCAGTGGGGGCCTCTTTATATACGTATCCTGACACTCGCCAACACTCGCACACACTCATGTTAGACTCCCATACACTCCTGTTAAACTTCCTGTAGACTCGCGTTCATTGTGAAAACACGTGTTAAACTCATGTAAACTCATGGACACTCGGTTGGTAGACTCCTGTAGACTCCTGTAGACTAGCACTATTCGTACCCTGGAATGTGACCGGTATTTTTCAAAATTTCGGCGCGGGCATGTTGGGGTCGTGTTACACTCGCCGACACTCGCGGATACTCCTGTGAACTCGTGTAAACTCATGTAAACTCGTGGAAACTAGTGTTATATTCGTGGTATATGCGTGTTTACTCGCATCAGCTGCTACTCGCGTTGGGTTTCGGGGCTCCTACTCACCGGCGATATGCGGCGAGTGTGACTCGCGTTGGCCTCGAAGCTTCTGGAATCGCCAATGTGTGAACCAGCCATAACATTGATTCGCGAATTATTTTTTGTGCGGAGGTGACTGGGACGGGACTGAGTCAACGGGAGTCAACGCGAGTGGGCTAAGCCCACTAATTGGCGGAGGAAACCACCGTAGGAGTACAATAGAGGAGTCAACAGGAGTCGTAGGGAATCAAGTAGGAGTTAGGAGGAATGGAATGGTAGTCAGTGCGAGTTAATTAGTAAAACGGACCGTTAAATTCAAAATATGTAAAGCGACTCGATGGGACTGTGACTGGGATATAGGTTAGGATAATACATGCGAGTCAATGAGGGCTACGGGGAGTAGATGACTTTCTTTTTTGAGTCAACGGGAATCCAAGGGAGTCACCGCGCATGCTATCCAAAGCGGCTAGTGTACTGCGAGTTTTGTCAACACCGAAGCAGGATGTTCGCAGCCGCGCGATAAGACCACCTCGCTTGCTCCCCCCCAGCTATAAATGCAACCCACGCTGGTCATTCCGGTCCACTCTGACCTCCACCCGAGCAAGCACCAACACCTCCTCTTTGTCACACCTGCACAACGCCTTCCACCCATGCCTCTACCGGCCGCTCCATAGGGACCCATAGAGCAGACCAAAACCTGTGTTACAGCCACGGCTAAGATGTCATTATTAACATAATATTGTCAAGTCTCGATATTATCCCCTGAGTACATGATTTAAATTATTTGTTGTCGTAAATATATTCCATAGACTTCTATATGTTATGTTTACCTTTCTCAATATTTCGGAGTCTTTTTGATATGAAATGCAATATGGATTATTGTTAAAGAATAATATTTCTATTACTTAATACATATAGATTGTTGTTCATACAATGCCCTCGTCACAATCTATAAGTGTTTAAGTATAATACAGTATATCTATATAATGTTCTGATTAAGTTAACAAGTTTGGGTTGCAAAGAAACATTAAAGTATTGTGTTAAATTGTAGTAATTTTATAGTAATAATTAAATACAGATACGTGAGTAATATATTCATACATTTTTATCATCGCCCAATGTACTTCTTATGATAACATCAAAGGAATTTTAATAATCATGTTATACACGTATTATGCTATCATATACATCATATCAACTTAACAATATTATTTTCATACACACATTGATATCCAAATAGTAACATAAGACATATCCTAGACCATGTTTCAATAATGCAATAGTATACCACAATAATGCCAAAAAACATATCACAATATACCAAAATATACACAACCGTATACTATATATCACTTTCAAATATAATGTTACAATATCATACTAATTTTATTAAGAACAAAGTACCCCAACAAGTCTCATAACATACAGATATAACACTTTACATAAATATAGACAGACATAATTATATTCAAATAATTATCACAAAATAATTCATATACCCCGTTATAATCAAAATATATTCCTGCAATTCCCCGCACAACCTGGCCACACTCCTCCTGGTGCCCTGCCCGCAAAGAAACCTCAGCTATCCACCTCTTGCACGCCGTCTCCGGAGGAACCGCTGGTAGTGGACGTCGAGAGTGGCAACGAGGACGAACCCCTGTGCCACCTTACGCCGTCTCGTCCCGTTGATCATCGGTCCAGAGTCGTTGCAAGACCTCAAACTCGGCTTCAGCTACCGAGGTAATAACATTTTGTTTTTATTAAACTATAGATAGTTAGTCAATATAAAATAGGTTTTGTAGAGTGGACTTCACATCTGTTGGTAACTTTTAAAAAAATCATTTAATCTTTTGACCTGTTATTTGTTTCATAGTGTACAGTACATATACAATCTGATCAAAAGCAATCACGTTTTCTGTACATGTAAATATATCTGAAAGGGAAATAAAAATAACAGATATTTGTATTACCAATTATCAGCATATAATTAATCATGTCATATACAAATAAATGACAAAGTTTATGAAAAACATTTCCCCTAATGTTGTACTCGTGTTGTTTCGCCAGGTTTCTGAGCAGCGGGAGGCCCAGCTGAAGGAGATCGGCTCGCTGAGGGACACCCTGGCTGTTCGGTTCACGAAGTTGGGAACTTCTGGCCTTCATGGAGACCAAGCTGGACGCCCTGCCTGAAGATGTTAGCGAGCACCTCCAGAATGCTTTCCTGCGCCAACTCCTGTCCGCCAAGGAGCAGGTCTTGGCGCAGAAAAAAAAGCAGCAAGCCATCCCACAGCAGCAAGCACTCCAACAGCAGCAAACCCTCCAACAGGAGCAACAGCAGCAAGCACTCCAACCCCTCCAACAGCAGCAAACACTCCAACAGCAGCATACCCTCCAACAGCAGCAAGCACTCCAACAGCAGCAAGCACTCCAACAGCAGCAAACACACCAACAGCAGCAAGCACTCCGACAGCAGCAAACACTCCAACAGCAGCAAGCTCTCCAACAGCAGCAAACCCTCCAACAGCAGCAAACACACCAACAGCAGCAAGCACTTCAACAGCAGCAAACACTTCAACAGCATCAAACACTCCAACAGCAGCAAACACTCCAACAGCAGCAAGCACTTCAACAGCAGCAAACACTCCAACAGCAGCAAACACTCCAACAACAGCAAGCACTCCAACAGCAGCAAGCACTTCAACAGCAGCAACACTCCAACAGCAGCAAGCACTCCAACATCAGCAAGCACTCCAACATCAGCAAGCACTCCAACAGCAGCAAACACTCCAACAGCAGCAAGCACTCCAACAGCAGCAAACACTCCAACAGCAGCAAGCATTCCAAAAACAGCAAACACTCCAACAGCAGCAAGCACTCCAACAGCAGCAAGCACTCCAACAGCAGCAACATCAGCAAGCACTCAAACCCCTCCAACAGCAGCAAACACTCCAACAGCAGCAAGCACTCCAACAGCAGCAAACCCTCCAACAGCAGCAAACCCTCCAACAGCAGCAATCACTCCAACAGCAGCAAACACTCCAACACCAGCAAACCCTCCAACAGCAGCAATCACTCCAACAGCAGCAAACACCTCAACAGCAGCAAACCCTCCAACAGCAGCAATCACTCCAACAGTAGCAAACACTTCAACAGCAGCAAGCACTCCAACAGCAGCAAGCACTCCAACAGCAGCAATCACTCCAACAGCAGCAAACACTCCAACAGCAGCAAGCACTCCAACAGCAGCAAACACTCCAACAGCAGCAAGCACTCTAACAGCAGCAAGCACTCCAACAGCAGCAAACCCTCCAACAGCAGCAACATCAGCAAGCACTCAAAAACCCTCCAACAGCAGCAAACACTCCAACAGCAGCAAGCACTCTAATAGCAGCAAACACTCCAACAGCAGCAAACCCTCCAACAGCAGCAATCACTCCAACAGCAGCAAACACTTCAACAGCAGCAATCACTCCAACAGCAGCAAACACTCCAACAGCAGAAAACACTCCAACAGAAGCAATCACTCCAACAGCAGCAAACACTTCAACAGTAGCAAACCCTCCAACAGCAGCAATCACTCCAACAGCAGCAAACACTTCAACAGCAGAAAACACTCCACGAAGCAATCACTCCAACAGCAGCAAACACTTCAACAGTAGCAAACCCTCCAACAGCAGCAAACACTCCAACAGCAGCAAACACTTCAACAGCAGCAATCACTCCAACAGCAGCAAACACTCCAACAGCAGCAAACACTCCAACAGCAGCAAACACTCCAACAGCAGCAAACACTCCAACAGCAGCAATCACTCCAACAGCAGCAAACACTTCAACAGCAGCAAACCCTCCAACAGCAGCAGGTAGTGCTGCAATCCACACAACAATACCAGCAGCAGGTTGTGTTGCAATCTCTGTACGTGCGGCAGAAAACACCCCTCCACCAGGTCGTCCAACCGCCGCAGCAAACTAAGATCAATTTGTACATTTATCGATAGAAAAATGTCCCGGCCGAAGGTCGATTCCTCTTGAATTACAGGCTCCGTATCGCTCGCCAGGAAAAAATTTGACACCTAAATAACACGAAAAGTCTTACTAGTGACAAAGAAATGGAACGAAAGGTCTTCAAACCGCCAAACTAATGGGCTAAGCGTCTTAAAATCTGAAAACTAATGTGGCTAAACATGAAGAAGGGGACCAGAAAAACGACCCATCTCCCCTTAACTTTATCACTAACATGGCGCCTATTCCCTTTTGTTCCTGCTAACACTGACAGGTTTTATACAGCTTAGGAACGACCTCGAACACTCGAAATGTATGGGTGTAAATAGTAAAGTAGATTGTTCAATCGTGGTCATAAATACATAAACATATCCTAATGCTACATTTTTCTATCGAAAAATGTACAAATTTGTCTTGAAGGAGGGTCTTGGGAGGGCGTTTTTTATGCTTGTTGGAGGTCTAGGGAGGAAACTAATAACATAGTAAAAATATACATAAATGAGCAAATATATACTCCCATCCTCCCTTAATTGTACTTATTTACCTTTGGAAAGTACTTACCTTGGGATATTGATGTATTTCAACCTATTCCTTTGTTCGGTTTTCGTTGGTCAGCTTCACAAGCACCTTTTGGGCCTTATTAAAATCAACAAAATCGTCTACTGATAGCCGTAAATATTAAGATAGTCAAGGAATATTATGAAGGTTTAAAAAATATAACACAAAATATCTTTGGGTGTTCTCTGCGGCATTTTTATGTGATGCGGTACACCGGAATATAAATTTAATTCAAAGAAAAACGCAGTCATTGTTTTATCTTTCAGAATGCCTTAATATTTTAGTTACTTCACAATGCTTGTTTTAAAGTACATACAAACCATTTTAACAGAAACCCTAGCTTTCTAGCTCAATTAATTGCAGAGATATTGCATTCTGAAACTCGCCATATAATTTTCTTTTAGTTTTTGGCGCTTACGACACTGTTATTATACGCCTACACACAGCCTCTTACGCAGACGACATAACACTCACATGTTCACATAGAGACGCAAACACAGCTGCACAACTCTTTCAACCGTACCTTAATACACTACACGACTGGTTCACCACAAACAGATTCAAACTACCCCCAGCTAAATCTACAGTGACCCTTCTCACAAACTGGACAACACAACACCGCCATATCCCTCACCTCACCTTAAACATCCCCATAACACACAAACAAAATCCTTAGGTAACATAAAATACATCAATGCCATTCAAACAAAATATTACAACCATTAAATACAAATTGAAACCAAGATTCAACGCCCTCAAGTCACTTGCCCATACAACATTCGGATATTACAAAGAAATTTCCACCACAGTAAACAAACAATATAATATACGTTTAGTGATGGAAGAACAGGCCTTCGGCCGGGAAAATGTTCTACCGAAAAATATACAAATTAATCTAGAAGGAGGATCTAATGGATGTTTTTTTTAATTTGATGGAGGAAACTAGAAAGCAATAATGAATACATGAAAAAATTGCCCAAAAAGTTAACCATCTCCCCTTAACTGGAAAAGGCAATATATTTAGTAATGTAACCACACAGAACTCTTCTAGACTTACCTTTTGACTCTAGATCTTTTACCGCTCTCCACGTCGGCATAAAAACCCTTTAGTTCTACAACTTGGCAATTTGGTGGAGCCAGGTCATTGAAGTGCATAATGTGTGCTGCATTCACTCTATCGGGATGCCCATAAGTTTCCTTGAGTAATTCTACGGTGGGGTCATAACTTGCACCTTCAACTGTAAATCCTTCGATTAGATTGTAAGCATCTCCCTGCAGCTGACCCTTTAAGTACGTCAGCTTTTGAATTGCACTTAAGTCAGCCTTCTCGTGCACCACACACCGAAACATATCCCAAAACCCAGTCCATAATGTGGGGTCACCGGCAAAGGTGGGCAGAGTCAGGTGCGGCAATTTAATACTCGAACCCTTTTTATGCACGGATCGAGGGTGATATTCTGTTTTACCCAGTTTCTCCTATAAACTGGCGATTACCCCATAGATGTCCTCTAAGTAGATGTTCTTCTTGGTTCTCTTTAATAAATTCGTCTTCAGAGATATAAAGTGGCAACAATTCATCTTGGTTGGCTTTGTATTTGGTCACCTGTGTCTGCACGCTATACAAACTTGCCTTGATATCGACCCGAGTATCTTGCCAAGAACCCACCAGCTCTTTTGATAGGACAGTCAATGAGCTTTTAATACCCGCCCTACAGCGCTTGCCTTGGGTTAGGGAGTCCATTGTGCCACCTTTACCAATATGCTAATGGAGGCTGCCAAGTACAAATTTCCTGAAACAAGTTAGAAATATTTTTGTAAGTTGCAAGTTATTTGATAGGCCTGATGATGGATCCAGCTGGTTCCGAAACGTTGAAACAATGTCAAAAATGTCAAACCAAGATGTTTCTGTTTACTCTGGTCTTGCTCTTCATATTGAGACTGTGCTTTCCACATGAATACTGTTCTCCCATATATACAGTATATATATATATATATATATATATATATATATATTGTTACGTATCTTGATCCTCAAGTGGTTAACTTGATAAATCTAGATAGCACAGAGATATATATTAAGGTATCAGTCAGCTGAAGGCAAAACAAAAGTAATTCTAATAAAATAATTTCCTGTTGTTGCTTCCTTTCCTTTTGGATCTTAGGACTTGGTATCCTTTATTGACTGATACTCTTTACTTATGAAAAATACTGAAACTAATTAAAGTCATGTAGTATTTATAAAGAATTATTATTTAACCGAAGCTTAGTAGGCTATGGTTATGAACCGAATAAGTTATATCTAAAGAAGGACTATTAATTTTATAAAAAGTCTTGAAAGATAAATATTAAAGTAAGAATATTTCTGTCTCTTACCCTCTTTGAAATGAATAGATAGTTTTCTTCTATTTCCTTTTATTTATATTTAATGTAATTATTCTTGGTTCTTGTCTTACGTTAATAGTATTATATTATTATCATCAGGAGTAATATCAAAGTCACATAAAAAGTTAGATATATATTTAATAATTAGTTAAATTTATTTCTTAACCACGTAACATTGAGGTTTGATTATGAGTAAATAAAGTTACAGGATCGTTTCATAGATTCGATTCAGGTCTCACTCAAATAATATGAAAAGCAAAATATAATATTTTGAAGCAAAAGAATTTTCTTCAGCTTAGGAAATCACTTAAGTAATATTAACACAGCCATGTTAGTCTAAGGCGATATTACTAATACGAGACAATAGCATCACCGTACTAAGCACCATTAAGCAATGTAAGCTTAATTCAAAGAAAATGAAAGAACTCGTAAGTATTAATATAAAACAATAGTATTACTTTCATCATAACCCAATTACTTAAAGAGTTGCTTTAGTCCACAAGTTAGTCAACTAAAATAGTTACGTACATAATAATAGCGTTAACGTTAATTCCCAATCAAATAGTTAAGTACATAAATAGTAGCGTTAACGTTAATTCGCAATCAAATAGTTAAACACATAATAGTAGCGTTCACGTTAATTCCCAATTAAATAGTTAAACACATAACAGTGTTCACGTTAATTCCCAATCAAATAGTTAAACACATAATAGTAGTGTTCACGTTAATTCGCAATTAAATCGTTAAACACGTAATAGTAGCGTTCACGTTAATTCCCAATCACATATCTCACTAACCAACCTAACATAAGTGTTTACACCGAACACACTTAACACACATTATATAATCTGACTGACAGTCACAATCCCATTATAATACTTCACCCCGTCTTCCTCCAGCTGCAAGTTCACCTTCCCCAACTCCAAATGAGACTGATTTGAATGCCCACAACTCGGGTCTTATATACCAAACAATGATGGTGTAGGAACGAATCAGGAGGCGAGTGATGGTGCGCGCTCCAATCATAGCTCCTCGAATCACATAACAGGTGCGTGGTCCACTCACAGCTCCTGGCGTCGATCATACGTCATAGCATCGGTCATCGAGGTGTGAAGGCTAGCATGCTGGTATGGGGCGAGATGGTTTGCCCACTCGCTCGTTCGCTAGTCTGCTTCACCGTTTGGGTAGTGGGCTCCTTTATTTTTATTCCTTACTTTATTTTTATATAATCTCTATTTGGTGAATTGTATATTTAGTTACATATTCTGTTATACATATATTTGTTTAAGGTTAGGTTATCACACCTGGTAGCCTATTTCTGCGAATTTCAATTTTATTATATTCGGTTAGGCTATTCAACGCTGGTAGCCTATTATTGCGTATTTCAATTTAAAAAAAAACTTTTGGTTAGGCTATCGCCCCTGGAAGCCTAATTCTGCGTATCTCAACATTTTAGTTTTCGGTTAGGCTATCACCCCTGATAACCTATTTCTGCGTATTTCAGCATATTTGTTTTCGGTTGAAGTGATTGAAGTGTTTTTAAAGTGAGTGAAGTGTTGTAAAGTGAGTAAATTGTTTTTTAAGTGAGTGAAGTGATCTGAAGAAAGTGACTGTCACCATGCCTCGCGCTTGTGCGAACTGCGCCGGTAGGTTTGGTGAGTCCATGTTTGCTACTATCGATCTTCAAGTCTGCCGGCTCTGCCAGCAACGAGAGAATTTTACAGTGAAATTAGATGAAGCCTACAACAAGATCAACGTCCTCACCATGAAGCTGGAATCACTCCAAGAGTTTGTAACACTCAACGTTGGAGTGCCACAAACTTCAATTGTCACCGCAACTCCAGCAGCCACCAACGCCCCAACGTCAACTGCCAACAATTCAACGCCTACAGTAGCCATTTCAGCTGATGTTTCCGATACTCAAGATACAAATAGCGACTCTCTTCCCCCTCAAGACAACTTCCGTGCCGTGAGGAACAACGTTTGCCCCAAGACCAGGAAACACATACCGATTACCGAGTGTCAAAACCGTTTCCAGATACTCGCAGACTCAGATGACGAAGAGGAAATAGAAGAAGTCCGGCTCGTGGGAGACTCGATGATACGTGGTCAGCTCACAGAGTTTTGCGCCAGGGCACCTAAGACCAGGAAGCGTTTTTGTATCCCTGGTGGTGGTGTGGATGACGTAGTTGCAGCAGTTGACGAAGTATCAAAGCTGGCCCAGCTAATACAATGTACGTCATCCACGTTGGATCCAACGATGTACAGCGAACCCGGTCGGAAGATTTGCTTTTAAAGTACCAGCAGCTGATCAAGTCGTTTAAGGAGAAGTCATCAAGGATCATCGTCTCAGGAATCGTCCCCCGGCTCGGTGTAGAGAGCCGATTTTACAACATAGCCACCAGCACAAATCGTTGTCTAGCAAAACCTCTGCAGGAAGGAGAACGTGGGATTCGTCGACACCTGGGACAATTTCTACTACGATGACTATTTGTTTTCGGACGATGGAGTTCATCTGAACCAGGTGGGAGCAGCGCGTTTTGGGCGTCTTCTCAACGATGCGGTGAAGGATTTTCGGAGAAGAAATCGACTCAGCACAGGACAACCAGGAAGGAGGACCGACGACAGCGAGGACGGCAATCTACAAAGGAATTAAATACTAATCCGTCAAGAACCGCGAATTTGGATAAAGCTCCACCAACACGACCCAAATTCAAAACCGTCAGGGATAATGACCGAGGACCGAGGACAGCCATGAATGTAAATGTAGATCCGACCAGAACCAATAATTTGAATAAAAGACCGTTCCTTGAATCCCAAATCCAAAACTTTGAATGTTTTCTATGCAAACGCTCGTAGCATACGCAATAAATTTTCAGATTTAGAGGAACTAGTGTTTACAGAAAATTATGATCTGATTGGCATAACAGAATCTTGGCTCAATACACAAGATAGAGACTTTTTAGCAGAGTATTCACTTCCCGGTTATGTAATGTTTGAGAACAGCCGAATAAATAAAAATGGAGGTGGCGTTTTATTTTATATCAAAGAAAGTCTTAACCCGACCCTCGTGTCAAAACCTCAAATTGTGAACGTCGACACATCTTTTGTGCTAATAAAGAATAATAAAGGTACAAAAATAATACTTGCGTTAATATACAGACCTCCAGCTCAATCAGTGCAAACTGACCGAGAAATTTACGAACAAATTGCAGATGTAAGTAACTCACAAGATACCGTAATTTTTGGCGACTTTAATTTACCTGTGACCAAGTGGGGCGATACTCTTACTTCACACTCCGGACATGACTTGTATACGAACTTGCAAGAGAGTTCGCTTTATCAATTTGTTCGAATGCCGACCCGTGGTAATAACGTTCTTGACATTGTACTTGCAACAAAAGAAGAATTGATAGAGAATTTGAATGTTGGTGATGAATTCAGTAACAGCGACCATCGTACGATAACTTTCACTTTAAAGTTTACTAGTAACGAACCAAATAGTAGCATCGAAAAAGTCCCTAATTTCAAGAAAGCAAACTTCCATAAACTTAGAGCTATGTTTAATGAAACTGACTGGAGCTTTTTAATTAACAATAACGACATAAATACATCTTGGAAGTTATTCGAAACCACTTACCTAAAAGCAGTGCAAGACTGCATACCATCGAAAATACGGCGTCCAGGCCATAATAATAAGCCCAAATGGTGGAAAAAAGATATTTCAAACTGCCTGCTTGCTAAAAAATTTGCTAATGATAGATTAAAATCCTCACAAAATGACGAAGAACGGGTGAAATTTGTAGAGCTATGACGCAAAGCCAAAAAGTTAATTAAGCAAAGTAAAAGACCTTAGAGTTACATATTGCGAATCAAAGTAAAACAAACCCGAAAGAATTCTATAGTTATATCAGAAAGAAAAAAGTAGTTACTTCAACTGTTGGACCGTTAGTCGATGAAAAAGGAGAATACACCAAAGACGAAGTACAAATGAGTAATGCCCTCAATACCTTCTTTGCATCAGTTTTTACAACAGAAGACCTCAGTGATATCCCTACACCATCGCCGATTCAGATTGATAATTCAGATGTTCTAAGCAATATCACCGTTACAGAGAGAGAAGTATTGAACTGTTTAGATAAACTCAAGGTAAATAAAACGCCAGGACCTGATACAATCTCGCCTAGAGTTCTAAAGGAAGCTAAGAATGAGCTCTCCAAACCACTGACATTACTATTCAATAAATCCTTGCAGTCTGGAACTATGCCTGATCAGTGGAAGCTAGCCAACGTAACACGATATTCAAAAAAGGCAGCAAATCCCTACCCAGTAACTATCGTCCAATTAGCTTAACCTCAGTTGTATGTAAAATGCTAGAAACGGTCATACGAGACAGACTCGTAAATCACTTAGAGGAAAATAACATACTTAAAGATACTCAACACGGCTTTCGTAAAAAACGTTCCTGTTTAACAAACCTCTTAGACTTCTTCCACGATATCCTCAACCTCTACGATGAGAGTAAAGCTGTAGATATTATATACCTTGATTTTCAAAAGGCCTTTGACAAAGTTCCCCACAAACGTTTACTGCTAAAACTAAAAGCGCATGGAATACAAGACGGTGTGTTGAAATGGATAGAAAATTGGCTCAGCAACAGAAAGCAAAGGGTAGTCATAAACGGTAAGGCATCTAAATGGACCAATGTAAGTAGCGGGGTACCCCAGGGATCGGTACTAGGACCAATTCTCTTTCTAATTTACATCAACGACATAGATGAGGGTCTCACCTGCACAATCTCAAAATTTGCTGACGATACAAAAATTGCAAATAGCGTACTCTCAAAAGAACAAGTTGACGATATGCAACACAATCTAGATAAATTGTCATGTTGGGCCCAAATTTGGCAAATGAGTTTCAATGCGGATAAATGTAAAGTACTACATGTCGGATACCTAAATGAGAAAGCAAACTATTCGATGAATGGCACTCAGCTTAAGAATGTAAACAGAGAAACTGATCTGGGAGTAACAATATCGAGTAACCTAAAACCGAGTCAACAATGTTCAGAAGTTGTTAAGAAGGCAAACAAAATAATTGGCTTTATAGGCAGGTCATTTGAGCATAAATCCAAAGAAGTTATCCTAACCCTTTACAATTCCTTAGTCCGCCCTCTTCTGGAATACTGCGTTCAATCCTGGTGCCCTTATTACCAAAAAGATATAAACAAGCTAGAACGAGTTCAACGTAGAGTTACCAAAATGATACCTAGCCTAAAGAACAAACCATACGAAGAGCGTCTTAGAGAATTAAATATATTTCCTTTAACCCAGCGCAGATTAAGAGGCGACTTAATTCAAGTGTTCAAAATCATCAAAGGCATCGACAATATGAACTGTAGTAAGTACTTCACTATCGACCAATCTAATTACACGCGGGGAAACGGTTGCAAAATTATTGGTAAATCTTTTAACTCGCACGAATCTAAGAATTTCTTCTTCAATCTAGTTGTCAACTTGTGGAATGGGCTTCCCCGAGACGTTATAGACTGCAGCACCGTTGATTCATTTAAATTCCGCCTAGACAAATATCTCGCATCAAACCCGCGACTGACTGCGTTTGTAAATGAATAACTTTATCCTCCCCTCAGTTAGTAACCCATATGTCCCCTACTAACTTCCTAGTCCTGCCACGTTAGTGGCAGGGCAGTAGTTCCCTTTCCAATGTTCCCTTACCCACTCTAAACCACTGTTTGGACACTTGATCCTCAGTGTTTTGGAGGACAAGCAACCTAGAAGGGTCACTAGACCTGTTGTTGCTTGATTTCCTTTGTACTCCTTTGTACTTTGTACTCCTTCAACTCTAATTATAACGCTTAAATTAACATACAGGGCTCCGTATGTCAGACCTCCCCCCTAGAAAAGAGTTTAAGGAGTATAGTACATAATATTAAACATAATACATAAATAGATTCACCACCAGATTGGCAACAGCAAGATTATAATGAGGATATAATAAGGATATCACCCAAAGTAGGCAACGTCTCCAAGTACCACATCAGAACATAGCCGGAACGTAGCTGGAGCGTTATTCGAACTGCAAGGCATTATCTCACAGCTGAAGGCTTGAAAGCGCACTACAAAAGCATGATATTTACCTCGCTACAAGGGAGAGCTAATTGCCAAAATCCTCTCATTAAATTAAACTTACTGCTGTATGAGGCCAACCTGGTAAATGTAATCTTTGATCCGTGGCAGTGGGTAGGTATCGTTCTTTGTGACAGCATTGACTTGCCTATAGTCCCTACAAAACCCATGGCTCCCGTCTGGCTTCGGCACAAGTATGACCGGACTACTCCACTGGCTGAAGGCCCTTGTGATCAGCTGGTTTGAAAAAATTAAGTCAAGCTCGACCTGCAGTATACTCCTGCGTTGTGGCGAGACACGGTAGGGGGATAGTTTAATGGGAGTTGCATCCCCTACGTCGATGTCGTGCACGGCCAAAGAAGTGAGCCCTGGAGTATCACGGAACACACTGGGAGACTGAGATAAAACAGAGATTAGTTGGTTCGCTTGATCAGAGGGAAGATGACATAGTTTAGATGGTAATTCCCTCAAAGCCACTGAATTATACTGAAAGTTGGATAGGCTACATGACAAGTCAAAGTCTGCATGGATACCTTCAGGCTCTGGAACAGTCTGTTGCGGGTCAGTAAGAGAACTGAAGACTTTGTCCGCACCAGGCTGTTCACAGGTCCTGACATTCACTGCCACAGTGGGAGAATCTGGAGGAGAGGAATCAGGGGACCTATGGTAGGGCTTCAACATATTTATATGGAATACTTGCGTGGGCTTTCTCCTGTCTGGGGTAGTTACTAGATAATCGGTAATGCTCACCCTCCGAATGATCTTATATGGGCCCCTGAACTTGGCAGATAAAGGTTGGCCAAAAACTAGCTCATTAGGGGAAAAACCCAGGGATTCAGTTGGAACCTCACGAGTAGCAAATAAAAGAAAAGGTACCCTCTTATCCCACTCAACTCCGGTCTCTGTACAATACTTACGTAACATTCCCTTTAATGTCTGATGATATCGTTCGAGAACCCCTTGACTCTCTGGGTGGTAGGTGCTAGACTTTACATGCTCGATACCCAACTCCTTCAGGGACTGCTGGAAAATGTTAGAGGTAAAATTAGTTCCTTGATCACTTTGCACCTCATGGGGGAAACCCATTCTGGTGAAAAATTTGAGCAGTTCCTTGATTACAGTTGGAGCAGAGGTAGTCCTTAAGGGTATAGCCTCTGGGTAGCGAGTTGCCATGTCCATGATAGTTAATAAATAAATGTTACCTTGGGAAGTCTTAGGCAATGGGCCTACAATGTCCACTACCACCCGAGTAAAAGGATTCTCGAAAACGGGCAAGGGCACCAGAGGATGTACAGGCACCTTCTGATTGGGTTTTCCTGTCATCTGGCAAGTGTGACACACTCTACAACACTCCACTACATCTGCACGCATTCCTGGCCAGTAAAAGTGGGATCTGATTCTGTCTAGAGTTTTTCTCACACCTAGGTGTCCTGCCAATGGTATACAATGTGCCATTTCCATTATATCTCTACGACAAGGTTTGGGGACTACTACTTGATGGACGTCCCAAGCCCCGTCATCGATTGGTCTGTGTTGCGGTCTCCATCTTCGCCACAATACTCCTCCTTTGAGGTAGAAACATTCACCACCCTCCTTCTCACATTCCTCTTCACTCACGGACCTGGCAGCTAACTCCTTGCATTCACTATCATCTCTCTGTAGCTCTACCAGGCCGCTAGGACAATTTGGAGGGGTTTCATGGTCATCGTTAGGGTCAAGATGAGCCATAAAGGTGTCAGATAAATCCACCTCAGTCACATCATCAGGCACAGTTGGAGCATCATTCACACTCTCATCATCCCTTTCATCAACTCTTACATTCGGTACATTTCTGTCTGAGGGAACTGCTACTTGAGACATTGAACGTTTGTCAGCACACACAGGGAAAACAGTTGGCAACTCCTTGTCGAGCTCACCGGTTAGTGGCTCGTTAACAGGGGAAAGTGACAAAATGGGGTCTGGTCGGACCTTCTCACCTGCTACATCATTCCCCAAAAGGAGTGTTACCCCAGGCACAGGGATATCTTGGGACCTACACAAAGCTATGGTGGCCTCACCCTGTAGTAACTCACATTCAATTTCGCCTTTTACCAAGTATGCATAAAACTGGCCTCCAGCACCTCTCATTACAACTGGTTCGCCAGGTGGGCACTCAGTGTAAGGATTCACCATGAGGGTGCTAGTAGAACCTGTGTCTCTCAGAATTTTTACCTCATGCATGCAACCATTTAATCTCACGTTGCCAGATGAAATAAAGGGACGGTAACTGTCCTGCACTGATGGTGAAATTATTATTGGTTTAACCCTTGTGGGTTGCACCACACATGCTACTACACCCCTGTCTAGATGATTTACGTTAGCTGCTAGGTACTCCTTCTGTCGAGAGTCTTGCATTAAAGGAACTTTTGGTGCTAGGTACTCCTTCTGTCGGGAGTCCTGCATTAAAGGAACATTTGGTGCTAGGTACTCCTTCTGTCGGGAGCCCTGCATTAAAGGCACACATGGAATTTGAGATACGGCGGCAACTGTCTTCCCCGATCTCTCGGTTTTTTCCTTGGCCCAGCACTGATAAGCTAGGTGGCCTCTCATGCCACAAAAAGTACATACTTTAGGGGATACGGGAAAGTTCCCTCTTTGAGCATTACTATTAGTTTGGGGCCCACCTCTGTTACCATTGCCCTGAGTCGCATTTTTAGTTGGGGGAACATTTCTATTTTGGCTAGCTGGGGAAGACGTTATAGGCTTGTGACTGGGTCTGTCAGATTTGTGATTGGGATACTTAAAATTAGAACTAGAATTATCGTAGGGCTTCTTTCCACGAAATTTGTTGTTGAGCACGTATGTGTCAGCCATGTCAGCGGCGTCGGCAAGACAATCTACCTTTTTCCCCTTTAAATGATAGGATACAGAAGAATCAATTTTCCATAGGAAATTTTCTAACAGGACCAACTCCTTCAGATCGTTGTAGCTTGTGACTTTCTTACTCTTGACCCAATGATTGAAAGTTTTAGTCATGGTCCTGGCAAATACCTTGTGGGTTTCTTCTACTTTCTTCTGTTTTTTTCGGAAAGATTGCCTGTAAGCCTCAGGCTGCAATTGATAGGTTTTTAAGATAGCTTCTTTGAGATTGTCATAATCCTGCCTAACTTCTGCTACTTCTGACAAATACGTGGCTCGAGCCTGCCCTGTCAAAACAGTTTGTAACATAAAAGGCCATTGATCTCTTGTCCACTTCATACCTCCAGCAACTTCCTCAAACAAAACAAAGAAATCCTGCACATTATCCTCAGTGAAAGGTGGAATGACACTAGTCATAGTCAATCCCAGAGGGGGAGCAATTACGGGAGCATTTGTATTGACATTTAGTTGAGCCGTACGATATTGATATTCACATTGTTCGGTCGTTGCACTTGCATTTAGTCTGGCTTGTTCGGTCTTTGCTTCGGCATTTATTCTGGCTTCTTCGGTATTTATTCTGGCTAGTTCTAAGTCAGTGTTTGCTTTTATTCTGGCTAGTTCTAATATTTGATCACCGGTCAAACCAGGCGGCAATTGTTCATCAAGTTGGCTAGGTTTACTAGGGATCCCACCAACTGCTCCGTCACCCTCCCCGCCTTCTACAGGGAACAGGTGGGTTTTTATGGTCTGAGCCACCTCTACTTTAGACATGTTTGAGACAGTTAATTGGAGATGTGAGGCAAGCACTTTCAGTTCAGATTTTGACAGACAGTCAATATCAGGGGATGTGGGTTCTGATTCTATGAAAACTCGAGCATCTTCGTTATTAATTAGTTGAGGCATGATTAATATTTGATTTTAAGTAGTGAAACGTTAATGAAACTGAGTGAAACTGTATGAAACGAATCCTGGCAAGGTCGCCACTCTTCTGTTACGTATCTTGATCCTCAAGTGGTTAACTTGATGAATCTAGATAGCACAGAGATATATATTAAGGTATCAGTCAGCTGAAGGCAAAACAAAAGTAAAATCTAATAAAATAATTTCCTGTTGTTGCTTCCTTTCCTTTTGGATCTTAGGACTTGGTATCCTTTATTGACTGATACTCTTTACTTATGAAATACTATTTATGTACTTAACTATTTGATTGGGAATTAACGTTAACGCTATTATTATGTACTTAACTATTTTAGTTGACTAACTTGTGGACTAAAGCAACTCTTTAAGTAATTGGGTTATGATGAAAGTAATACTATTGTTTTATATTAATACTTACGAGTTCTTTCATTTTCTTTGAATTAAGCTTACATTGCTTAATGGTGCTTAGTACGGTGATGCTATTGTGCGCGCTCCAATCATAGCTCCTCGAATCACATAACAGGTGCGTGGCCATCACAGCGTCGATCATACGTCATAGCATCGGTCATCGAGGTGTGAAGGCTAGCATGCTGGTATGGGGCGAGATGGTTTGCCCACTCGCTCGTTCGCTAGTCTGCTTCACCGTTTGGGTAGTGGGCTCCTTCAACTCTAATTCTAACGCTTAAATTAACATACAGGGCTCCGTATGTCAGAATATACTTGTATATGTATATACAGTATATATATTTTCTTGAAGGCATGTGAGAATAAATAAAACAGCATATTTAGTTATATGTTTTTTATTCAGAGATTCAATTTCTCGTGCAATTTTGCGTTGTCGGTCATTCAGTAGGTACAGAAGGGAACCGAAGTTATCAGTGGGTTGCTGGTTTGTAGAGGTTGTAGTAGGTTGTGACGTTTCGATTATAACATTAGTCATCTTCAAACAAGTGGTTAATGATAGTAGATACTCGGTGATCTGCATGTGTGGTTAGCTGCTATGCATGCGCTTTTTCTGTTGATTGGCTGGCTGGGCGTGGGGGCATCATCAGGTGGGCGTTGGCTCGGGGTAGTAGTAATAATATGTTCATTTCCATCCGGATTTCTGCGGGGGTAAGATCTCCTCGCTGTGGGGAGAATTTGGAGGTCCAAGGTCTGATTGTTGAGGGTAGGGTTGAGTGTTTGTATGTATATGGCTTCAAGGATGGAGAGGCGCCTAGGGTCGGGCTCATTATCTAGCATGGAGGTGTTAGTTTCTAGGTCTTTATGGGGTAAATTGGGGTGGTCAGGGCTGTTGTAGTGATTTTTGATAGAGCCAGATTGAAGGTGGAGGGTGAGATGATGACTCAAGCGAGTCTGGGTCATGCTGATGTTCGTTGTACAGGGTTCACAGTCCCCGTGGGTAAAAGAATGTTGGTACGCGACAGGTTCAGTTGTTTCTTATCTTTGGCGGGGCGATTACGTAGAACAAGTTGGGAGGTTTTGGGAGATTTAAAATATATTATTTGTTTGATATTGCTGTCAGTGTTGGTGGGCTGGACGTTCTTCAGGATTATGTCTCTTATGACAGCTTCGTCTGTTTTATGATCTGAGGACATGTAGTTTTTATCGAAAATGTTGATGTCTTCAGGGCTAGTGGTGTTCGGGGCTTCATTATTGTAACATTTTTCAATGTGTTTTCTTATGGTTTTGTCAACGTCAGAGTTAGAGTAGCCGTTATTTATGAGGACTTCAGTGAGGTGGTTGAGTTCGAGGTGGGTGTCCCGCCAGGAGGAGCAGTGAGAGAGTGCCCTCCTGACGTATGCAGAGATGGTGGAGATGTGGTATCGTTTGGGGCACTCACTTTTTTTTGTTGTTTGTTGGCTTTGTGTAGACCGTGGTTTTGAAGCCTGTGTCTTGGTTAGTGACTAGGATGTCAAGGAAGGGTAGTTTCCCTGCAGTAGTCTCCTCGTAAGTGAACTTGAGTCCATGCACACACAATATATATATATATATATATATATATATACATATATATATATATATACATATAAATTATATATATATATATTGAGTATATATCACAAATACACGTGAGCCACTAAATGTTTCTAATCTCTCAGTGGGGTTCGAACCGCCGACCGTCAGGACGATAGCCGACGCTTTAATCAACTACACCACGGCAGTGTAGTTGATTAAAGCGTCGGCTATAGTGGTGTAGTTGATTAAAGCGTCGGCTATCGTCCTGACGGTCTGCGGTTCGAACCCCACTGAGAGATTAGAAACATATATATATATATTGTATATAACAGGGTGAATTGAAACGACTGTTACAGACTATGAAGAACACATTGTAAAATGGAAAATAAACATATATTGTTGTATCACATTTTCCCCATAAATGTGTTATTTTAGAGATAAATGCCTTTTTAGAAATGTAGCAAAACAGGGTTACAAGTAAAGCTATAAATTATTAATACATGATAAACCTATTTATTATCGACATAGCTAAAGGGAAAGCATGGGTTTACCTATTCACACATTAGTAATTACGAAATAAAAGTATCTTAGAATGTGGTGATGATATTATGTGGTTAGCAGAAAAATACTAATTATTAACAACATAATATTAGCGTAAACAAAATATGTAACATTTGTAACTCTGGTCATGGGACATAATGCTGATGCCCAAGTCTGGGTCGGGTATCCGAACGAAGAAGAAGGTAATTCAATCGTTTATGAGAATAGTTCTATTGGGGGCTGATCGTTCTCGCGCAACTGTTACGTATTTAATGAAGATAGTATACTGCATGTACAGTTATGTTCAGGAATAAAGAGTCATCGAGCAATACGAAAAGTTCAGAGGAGCCAAATCTTACATACCGTACAATTGTGACCACGCATACCTGACTCATGTTATAAAAGAGTGAGGTTAAAGAAAATTAATGACACACACACATAAACCTCTCATTTCCATGTTTATGAAAGGTAAATAAAATAAGCGTGACACAGGGAGACGTGTGTGTGTGTGTGTGTGTGAAGTGAAGTTTCCTTAATCATTGCTCATTGTCTCAATAATTATAACGTCATCGACTATTACTGACAATATTGGTGGGTAACAGTTGTACTGTACAAATAATAGGTTATATATTCGGAAAACAGGCATGATATCATGTCCACGCCGATAATTCGATATTTGAGCAGATTCGAGTGGAATCCGAAGCTTCATAAAACACCTCGAATAATAGTTCAACACTATATTACATCACTTGGTGGGAATTATACAGTATTTGTTTCAATTAATCTTCTTATTACACTGTAATGAACATGTACAGTCACGAGCATAAATACTGCGACACCAAGCAACAAAATTTCGCCCCGTTGTCTCCAAAGGTATTGCAAAACTTTGTATTCAAACTCATCAAACGATTTTATTCAGCTTAGTATAAACCCCTAGTGATGAAGGAGTTGACGTTTCTGGTTGATGTAGCATTTATGCTCGTGACTGAACAGCAGTGGTAATTAATTCTGATCGATTTAGAAGTGTCGAACTGATTAAAAGAATCTCTGAAATTCAAATACCCAGAAAAAATTAGTTAGGAGATTCAATTCAACCCGAGACCGCTTTAAATATGTTTGTATATGAATAAATGTTCAAAACTGTACAATACATTCAATAACATTGGGCAATAACGACACACAAATGTTTGATATTAACAGAAAATAATTTTAGTTGTAAATGGTTTATACATTGAACATAAATTACATTATGTCAACCCGAAAACTAATTATGTTTATAATTTAACATTCCTGGGTATAAACTAGGAGATTGAGGGGAGGAAGGGGGAGGGGAGGGGGGGGGGGATAAAGGGGGAGACCAATGCCAGTGTTCGGTTTATAGCACATGCTTGGACGACACTGATTATTTTATATTTCATTATAGAATAAAGTGAACTTGTTTATTTAATCTGTACTTAGCACTTGAAGTCTGTAAGTGTTGTTTCAATACTCCCATAATATATATATATATATATATATATATATATATATATATATATATATATACTGTATATTATATATAATTATATATATATGTATATATTATGTAGGGGGTATTTCTTGATTTAAGCAAAGCCTTTGATACCATAAATCACGAAATTTACTTAAAAAATTGTATAATTATGGAATTAGGGGGGTTGCCTACGACTGATTTAAGAGCTACCTAAGTAATAGATTTCAATAAATTTAATTTAATGAAAAGACTCGTATAAATGTCTTATTAAATGTGCAGTTCCACAAGGATCTATCCTCGGCCCCTTGTTGTTTCTTCTTTATATCGATGATATGATTAATGTTTCATCATCTCTGTTACCAATATTGTTTGCCGACGATACAAATATATTTCTTAGTGGAAACAATATTGATGATCTAATAAATTCAATTAATACTGAAATAAGAAAAATTATTTGAGTTGATAAAATCTAATAAATTAAAATTAAATGTGTCAAAAATACACTACATGATATTTAATACAAAAGGGAAAATATCAACCACTAATTTATGCGTTAAAATACTAAATGAACAATTAAAAAGGGTAGAGAGCACACAATTCTTGGGGGTGATTATTAATGCCAAGCTAATTGGAATGAACATATAACACATATAAGGGATAACATTGCAAAGGGTATTGGGATATTGAGTTAAACTAGGAAATCATTAAATACTTCGACTTTAGTTACACTTTATAACAGCTTTATTCTTCCTTACTTAACTTATGGCATAGAAGTCTGGGGTTCAGCACATGACTGTTACATTAAGACTATAACACAATCCTTCAAAAACGAGTCATAAGAATGTTAGCATAAAAAAGAAATAGGGACCATACTGCACCGATTATTATATCATTGAGAATATTGCCTTTTTCAAAAATATATGAATACTGTATACCTAAAATTAGGTTCAAATTCATGAAGAGAATGTTGCCTGCAGATTTAAATATGTTCAATACAAACGTAGAAATTAATCAATATATGACAAGACAGAGAGCACACATTCATGTACCAATAGGCAGAACATCAATGGTATATAGATCATTTAGGCATCAAGGAATAAATATTTGGAATAGATTTTCAGAAATAATTGATCATCAATGTTCGATATTTACTTTTAAACGTAAGCTCAAAAAATATCTATTGGAGAACCAAAATAAGTGCTAATATTATGGTTTTCATGATGGTAAGTTAGCTGAAATTGTCTACTGTAATTTACCGGTATTATTGTATTTTGTTTTTCAATAGCACCACACTAACCTTCTGCACCGTCAATAAATGTATATGTGAAAATAATTACAATATAGGACATATATACCAATAGGTATCATTCCTAATAATTACAATATAGGACATATATACCAATAGGTATCATTCCTAATAATTACAATATAGGACATATATACCAATAGGTATCATTCCTAATTGCCATGAACTGTTTGGAGTTAATGATTGTACATTATTGTAAAACTATGTAAAACAGTTATGTCAATAAACGTTTTGAATTTTGAAAAAAAGAATGTATATATAATGTGTTTATATATACTATATATATATATATATATATATATATATATACAGTACATATATATATATATATATATATATATATATATATATGTTAGTAAAGCCAGGTAATCAATTTTCTTTAATACATACGCGGTTGAAAGAAATGGCAATTTCTGCGTTGGGAATTTTGGAATAATAAAATTTCCAACGCAGAAATTGCCATTTCTTTCAACCTCGTATGTATTAAAGAAATATATATATATACTATATATTATATATATATATATATATATATTCTGTATATGCGAATAGCAAGATCCGGGTTAGCACAAACATCTTGATTAACATCTTTATTGGCTGAGTTTCGAAACCAGCAGGGTCCATCATCAGGGCTATTTATTTGTGCATTTATCTTGTTCTTCTATGTGAGTGAGGGAGACAAAAGGCAGAATTGCCTGTGGCGAGTGCCTCCCCTGGGGTGAACCAAAATCAAGGGATATTCGAGCCCAAATGCCTGGACCCAGAGAGTTTGAAGCAATTTAAGTCATAGGAAGAGGGAATCCCTGATTCTGGGAGAGAGATCTAGAGCTCAGCTGTTGAATAGAAGAAGGATTGAGAATAACCTTTCACTCTTGGGTTGGAGAGTTGCACAGAGTAGGGTGGGATTGTGTTGCAAGACGGATGCTATGCGCCCTATGAAAAGTGGGTGGTATACACTGACAGAGCTCTGAGGAACACTGATTATTGCAATAGCAGTAGAATAGTGAGAGAGATGCAACATTTCGGTGAAGAGAGAGAGAGAGAGAGAGACTGCAGAGAATTGGTGAGTGAACATGAGTTGATGAGAAGGAAGGCTTTCTTTTCTAAATTGTGTAGAAGCGCAGTGTGAGAGGATCCTTCCCACACGTGTGAACAATACTCAATACATGGACGCACTGTGCCCCTGTACAGAGTAAGAAGCTGCACAGGGGTAAATAACCCACGGAGGCGGTTGAGCACACCCAGCTTCTGGGAAGCTGTTTTAGAAAGTGTGGTAATATGATCTTTCCAAGAGAGATCATAAGGAAAAGATACACCAAGAATATTAAGAGGAGATGAAAAATGTATTTGTATGTTTTTGAAGAGTACGACATAGTTTTCTGGAAAGGGGTGACGAGTAGACAGATGGAGAAATTGAGTTTTGGGAGCATTGAAAGTAACAAGGTTTTCTCTGCCCCAATTAGAGATACTGTAGTAGAGATATCAGAAGATAGGTGTTTTTGGCCTCCTTGTGTGAGTTTTGGAGTTCCTGCTGTGAATAATTTTGTGGAAGGCTAGTTGAATAGTGTAATGTAGCGTCGTCAGCATATAAGTGAATGAGGCAGGAGGTGCAGTTGAGAAGGTCGTTAATGAATAATAATAAGAGAATTAGAGATAGGACAGAACCCTGAAAAACAGGGGAGTTGATAGGTTAAGGAAGTGAACGGTGGCCGTCCACAATCACAGCTATGGAACGGCTGGAAAGGAAATTAGAGACAAAGGCACAGATGGAGGGATAAAAACCGAAGGAGAGTAGTTTGGAAGTAAGATATTTGTGCCAGACTCTATCGAAGGCATTCGGTATGTCTAGCACAACAGAAAAAGTCTCACTGAATTCCCGAATGGAGGACCAAGAGTACTGTTAGTAAGATAAGAAAGAAAATCAACAGTGGATCAGCCGTTAAGGAAGCCATACTGGCAGTCTGAGAGTAGGTTATGAGAAGATAAATGCTTAAGAAATTTTGAATTAAGAATAGATTAAAAAAACTTTAGAGATGCAAGAAGTAGGAGCAATTGGACGATAGTTGGAGGGTTGAAAGTGGTCACCCTTCTTTGGGACAGGTTGAATGAGAGCAAACTTCTATCAAGAAGGGAAGATGTTAGAGGAGAGACAGAGATGGAAGAGTTTGCCTAGGCAGGGAGTCGGCATAGAAACACAGGTTTTGAGTACAATAGGAGGAACACCGTTCTGTTTGTATGCTTTCTTAGTATTAAGCCCAGAGAGGGTGGAAAGTACATTCTTGGAAGAGATTATGATGATAAACATAAGTAGGAGAGAGTGGGTGGAGAAGGAGGAATAGCACTGGAATCATCCAAAGTGGAGTTTTTAGCGAAAGTGTTAGTGAAGAGTTTAGCTTTGTCAGAGGAAGAAGTGCCAATAGTGCCATCAGAGTGGAAAAAGGGAGGGAAAGACGAAGTAAAAACATTGCTGGAGAGGTTTTTTATTAGATGCCAGGAGGCTTGGGAAGAGCTAGAGTTGGATAGGTCAGTGCATTTATTATTGATGAAAGAGTGCTTGGCGAGTCGAAGAACAGATTTGGCTTGATTTCAGTAAAAAAAACATAGGAAGTATGAGATTCTTGAGTTTGAAGGCGACGGCACCGTTTGAATGCTTCCTCCTTATTGCGGACAGCAGTAGAGCAAGCGTGAGTATACCAAGATTTGTTTGCATTAGACTGAGAGAAAAGCAAATGGAATGAATGCTTCCATGCCCCATAGGATTACCTCGGTGATGCGTTCAGCACTCTCCGGGTGTTCCACGGAAGCAAAAGTTATTCCATGGGAAATCAAAGAAATACTGTAGAAGAGCCTCCCAGTGCTACAAGCGCCGCCGGCTGGGAGGATCGGGTGGCCGTACCGGAGAGATAGGAGAGGTGACAGAAATAGGTTTATGGTCGGAGGAACCCAAAGGAGAGAAAAAAAAATGTATAGTATACAGTAAGCAGGAGCGTTAGAAGTTAGAAATAACTCAAGAATGGTGGGCCAATCTCTGAAGCATCCGGGATACGGGTGGGTTGCTGGATTAGCTGCTCTAGGTAATTTAGGATAGAAAATATGTAGGCTTGTTCACCAGGTTGGTCAGTGGAAACAGAGGAAAGCCATTGGTAGTGGTGAACGTTGAAATCTCCTAGGATGGAGATATCTGCGAAAGGAGAGATGGATTGAATGTGTTCCACTTTGGAAGTTAGATAGTCAAAGAATTTGGGATAGTCATTAGAATTAAGGGAGAGATAAATAGTGCAAAGAGTCTAAGTTGGGAACACGAGAGAAAGCGAGATTGTTGCGCCCATATAAGCATCATCCACCTTTGGCTTGAAACTCTAAAATAACATGTAATTGTTTATGTACCAAGAAATTATAATATAATACATAAAACCCTAGCTTTCATTAAACTGTGAAGACGCAAAGGATATATAAATAACTAAAATATTACGTGTATATTTAATAAGTTCAAAGGTGAACAATATTTGGAAAATAATAAGAGTACTAAATATATTGAAAATTATTACCCGCTGCGGAAAAAGAAGGAAAGTTATAACATAGTGAACGATCGATTTTTCAAACAAAAGTACAAAGTATAGTGAACATATTACGAACAAAGAACTATGTCCTTAAAGCAAGTATGTTTGGGCAATGACAATGTAAATAATCTCTAGTTAAGCTTATGTGAATACAATGTGAACATTTTATTTAGGTAACTTACTCAAGTTAAAACAATCCATTATCAATTGAAAATTAAAAGTTGACAAATCCTATACATAAGGGTATATTGAAACAAAACTAGATATATATATTACCGGTGTACAGTCACTATACTAAAAAAAATAAAAAATAAAGCAAGTAAAACAAATATATAATACAAAGAGGAAATTATCATAGTACGCGAAAACCTAATCAAAACTAAAACAAATTTCAATTTTAGACATCAATATCGCACGCAAAGATAATAGTTCGAAACTTCCCTTTGCCGTAAGCTGGCTTTTACAGAAATTGTCCACCCGATTTGTATATTCCCATTAATTTAAAGCGCAACCTTAGTTTAACTCTCACATAATGGGGCATCTCGTATAATGAGGTACAATTAATTCATAACATGTTTTTTAACAATAGTTTCCCTTATAATTTAACTGACGCATATACAGGAAAAGTTCTTGACAGAATTTCAAATAGTAATCAATCCATGATAACAAAGGTCATAGAGATATAATTTTGTTTCCAATTATATTTATGGGTATCAAGAGTCTAACGCTATGGAAAAATATGCTAGTTTACTGTGAGAATGCTACCCCTAACTAAGTGTTAGGATCATTTTTATATCTGGACGCAATATAGGTAGTTTTTTTGTTAAAATATAGAGGTATGATTCTAAGCGATATTATCTCATCAGTTGTATATAAATACACATGCGATAGTTGTATGGCTACATACATAGGTAAACACCTGCAATCTAGGATACATGAACATGATAAGTATAATAATAATGTATACACACTATTGTCCAACATCATATGGCACCACAGACACTTTAGACTTGCGGGCGCCAGTGGCACCCAGGCCTGTGGAGGCAGCAAGTCCTTCAGTTCACACCAGACTCTCACATAGCCAACAAGCGTCTCGGCGCTCCTGTACTCAACCCTAGCCTATAAAGGATTGAAGAGTACTGGTGTTATATCTCCATTCATCTTTATTATATGGCGCAGTGTGTAGGATCTGAACCTACATGGAGAACCTGCACTACCTAGCTGAGGCTGCAGCTGCTGTGGAAGCCGGCTTGCAGCCATGCGGCCCCTACCCTGCTACATCTACCTCCCAACTGGTCGAGCCTTCATTGCCCGATGCCCTGTCTCCACACCCATCCATCACCTACTTGAATGAAAGGATCGACGCCCTCCAATCGAGTATCGCCACCTTTCTACAGCATCACCAGGACCAGCATCACCAGGACCGGCACCTTCAAGTACAACATCGCCCCGCGACAGCTCCACCACCGCCCCGCCAGGATCTCCAGCCCCACCAGCCTCTACAACATCAGCCCCAGGCCAGTAATGTTATCCACCAGGCTGACCCATCCTTTGTCTCACACCCCACCGGGCCCACCAGTGATACACTTATTCACCCCTCTACACAGACACCCACACCTCACACATCTCCCCATGTCCCAGTGCTACCCCATTCATCTCCCCATGGCTCAGTGCCCCACCATATGCCAGTTACCCATGTCTCAGTGCCCCACCATATGCCAGTTATTCCCCACATGTCTTTGTTACATATGAACATGACTGATCCCCTTACCCCCCCTATCAAGAGCGAACATCCCACACCCTCCCCCACTGACGGCCAGGCCCACACTGGTGTCGGTAGCGACGGTCGGTATTACGGCGGCCATTATGCCCCCCCTGGCTATCGTACGGCTGGCACCAACCCTCATTACGCAACCTCGTCTGCGCATGACGTCACCCATCACCCGACGGCCCCTCCCCCTGGCTATCGTATGGCTGGCACCAACCCTCACGGCGCAGCCTCTTATGCGCATGACGTCACCCATCACACGACGGCCCCTCCCCCTGGCTATCGTACGGCTGGCACCAACCCTCACGGCGCAGCATCTTATGCGCATGACGTCATCCTACACCCTACCACCACCACCACCACCACGGCCCCGTCCCACGCTGCCCCGGCCCTTATGTCCGGTTATCGTACAGCTGGCACGGACCCTTACGGCGCGGCTATCTACACACCTCAAGTCTCTCCCTATCCAGCCCAGCCCCGCCCCGCCCCGCCCCGCCGGGCTGCCCATACGCGGCCCTAGGCTGCTTTACATATGCCGGGACACGCCCTACGCAAATTCTGGGCTGATTGGGAGGTCTACAAACGGCTAGTCCTTCTACCACCTCACGAGGCTACCAACGAGCTCTACCAGACGTGCGACCCTGCCCTTCAGAGTGCCATATTTGCTCACAATCAGGCGTTCTCTTCATTGCCAGAAATCGACCTAGCAACTCTCATCACACAACTCGTCCACCGACAACGGAACCGCGCAGCCGCTCGCCACCACTTCCGGTGTCTCCTCCAACAACCTAATAAACAGATTCGGGACTACGTCACACGTATTACGGAGGCCACTTTGGACTGTGGCTTTACCTGCCCCTGTTGCCACACTGATGTCTCTGACGAACACATACGGGACCAGGTGACTATCGGGATTAGTGATTCGTCCCTTCAGCAAGATGTTTTAACTAAAGACCGCAACCTACCTACCTTACAAGATGTTATCAACTACTGTGTGGGGTTCGAATCCGCAGAACTCGACCAGACGGCCATGCAACCGGGGGTACATGCTGTGAAATCACCATACCAGCATCTCAAGAGTACTTATCCACGCCCCGCCCCTATCCAGCTCCCCGCCCCACCCCCTCAGTCCCCGTCGCCCGCCCCACCACCTCCCCACGTCGGCCCCACTTCATCTCCCAGACGTTGCTCCGGGTGTGGCCTATCTTCACATTCACAAGCCCAACGATCTTCTAAGTGTCCTGCATGGGGCAAGACCTGCACGGCGTGTAATAAACCTAACCACTTTGCCAAGGTTTGTAAATCCACATCTTCTCAGTGCAGTGGGTGCGGCCTATCCACACACTCTCGAGCCGAACGCCCATCCAAATGCCCTGCTTGGGGCAAGACCTGCCCGTCGCGCAACAAACTCAACCATTACTCCACAGTTTGTCACTCCACGCCCTCACCTTCATCCGCGGCTGTTATCATTGGTACCATCAAGCAGGCTGTTAACAAACCACCACCCGCACGGCTCCCCTCCTTGCCCATTACCATTTTTACTGCCGTGTCGCCCCACTCTCACCCCACCAGCGTCACTGCCCACCCTGACACGGGTGCCCAAGTATCTGTGGCTGGTTTGCAATTACTACGGGCCCTGGGCCTCCAACGCCACCACCTACAGCCTACTCACCAATGGATCACGTCTGTGGGGGATCACACTCTCCAGGTCCTGGGTTATATGCCGACTACCATTACCGCCACCGACGTTGCCGGCACCCCCTACACTACTGATGATGATGTTTTTATTATTCAGGCACAGTCACCGTTATTTATCAGCATTTCAGCTTGTAGGGCACTACATATCATCCCTCCTGACTTCCCCACACCTACCCCCTGCATGGCCGCCCACACCGCCCAACCATCACCCACCTTGACCAGGACCCCTCCACCACACCGGCCCACTTCCCTCCCCTTCCCACCTAACGACCTGCACCTGTCTGACCTTTGTGACTGGTTCTTGTCACAGTTTGCATCTTCAGCATTCAACACCACCAGCGGCCCACTCCCCACGTTGTCTGGCCCTCCCATGCACATCCAAATCAAGCCTGGCGCATCTCCACGTGCCGTGCACACCCCTGCCCCTATACCACATCATTGGAAGGCCCAGGTCAAAGCAGATCTCGACAGGGATGTCGCACTGGGCATTATTGAGCCTGTCCCCATCAGTACCCCTATTACCTGGTGTTCTAGGATGGTGGTGGTCGCCAAGAAAACTGGACATCCCCGCCGTACAGTTGACCTGCAGGCACTCAACCATGCCTGCCTTCGGGAGACACATCACACCCCGAGCCCATTCAACTTGGCCCAATCCATCCCTGCAGGCACTCGTAAGACCGTCCTAGACGCCTGGAATGGATACCATGCTGTTTTACTCGACGAATCCAGCAGGGAGGCTACGACTTTTATCACAGAATTTGGCCGTTACAGGTATATCAGGGCCCCTCAAGGTTACTTGGCAGCTGGCGACGCCTATACCCGATGATTCGACGCAATCATACAGGCTGTCCCTCGTAAGGTGAAGTGTGTCGACGACTCCCTTTTGTGGGACTCTTCAGTCGAGGAGGCCTTTTGGCACACTTTTGATTACCTGGTCCTCTGCGCAACCAACGGTGTCACTTTCAACCCTGACAAGTTTACCTTCGCCGCCCCATCAGTTGACTTCGCCGGACTCACCATCACAGACACTGGAATTAAGCCATGAATGTCCATGATTCAGGCCATCCGTGACTTTCCCACGCCCACAGACATCACAGGAGCCCGGTCGTGGTTTGATCTCATTGAACAGGTCGCCTGGGCCTTCAGCATCAAACCGGAAATGGCGCCCTTCCGGGAACTTGTGCAGTCCAAAACCCCCTTCCACTGGGATGAGGCCCTCGACCGTACCTTTGCCACATCTAAGGACCACATCACACACTTGGTTGAGGAAGGTGTCTGCTCCTTCGAGATCGGCAGACCCACGTGCCTCGCCACAGACTGGAGCAAAACCGGCCTTGGCTTCCTCCTACTCCAACAACATTGTTCCTGCCCCACCGCATCTGCCCCCACCTGTTGCAAGGTCGGTTGGAAACTCATCTTCGCCGGCTCCCGTTTTACCACACCTGCGGAGTCCCACTACGCACCCGTCGAAGGCGAGGCTTTAGCAGTGGCTGGCGCCCTTGACAGATGTAGAATGTTCGTTCTGGGCTGCCCTGACCTCGTCATCTTCGTGGACCACAGACCTCTACTGCACATCCTTAACGACCGGTCCCTTGACAACATACCAAACCCTCGCCTGTTCAAGATTAAGGAACGTACCCTACGATACCAGTTCACCATTCAACATACGCCTGGGAAATGGCACCGCGGCCCAGACGCTGTCTCCCCCTACCCGACCCGGCCTCCGCCGGGTCGACAGTACACCGGTATTATTTATATTTATTGTGTTTTTGTTTTTGTTTTTAATATACCCTTATGTTTAGGATTTGTCAATTTTTCATTTTCAATTGATATTGGATTTATTAACTAGAGTAATTTTCTTAGCTAATATTTCACATTTTATTATCGTAAGCTTATCTAGATATTATTTACATTGTCATTGCCCAAACATACTTGCTTTAAGGTCATAGTTCTTCGTTCCATATATTGTCACTATACTTAGCACTTTTGTTTGGAAATCAATCATTCACTATGTTTTAACTTTCCTTCTTTTCCGTAGACGAGTAATAATTGTCAGCATATAGTTATAATACTCTTATTCTATTTTAGAGATTCGTCACCTTTGAAGTTTGTAAATATATACGTAATATTTTAGTTATTCATATATCCTTTGTGTCTTCACATTCTAATGAAGGTTAGGCATTTATGTATTGTATTATAATGTTTGTTACTAAAATACTTCATATTATTTTATAGGCCTGATGATGGACCCTTCTGGTTTCGAAACGTAGCCAGTAGCCAATAAAGATGTTAATCAAGATGTTTGTGCTAACCCTGATCTTGCTGTTCTTATTGCGACTGCGCTTTCCACGAGGCATATCGATCTTTCATATATATATATATATATATATATATATATATATATATATTTAGAACAGTGGTAGTGGTGGGTTGGCCGCTAGGGTACACGCATTTTTAGGACCGGTATCCAAGTCTGATGATGGACCAAGATAGTCCGAAATATTGAATAAAGGTACAGTTCCTGACAGTTCCGCGCAGGACACGCAATAGGTGGCAGCACAAATAGTATTTATAAATGGTAACAGTGGTGAGGGGTGGGTAGCAGGTAATATATAAGGGATGGGGGAGGATTTGATTTTGATTTTGCCCCGAGGGGCGAGTTTATTGAGCAGCGCCCCCCATCCTGTGAGGGAACAACCACTAGTAAGGCGATACATACTGCTCAAAGAGCCATTATTCCACTGAAACAACAGCATCGTCGTCTGGTTACATTCATATTTGTGTTTATAAGTCAGGTTGGCATTATTCAGATGTGTTATTATAGTTTCCTCATTTAATTGTCACATGGTCTGTAAAAAACAAAAAAAAAACAAAAAAAAAACAAAAAAAAAACAAGCAAGCTTGTAGTGACTGAATTATTAATTGACAGGTTGTAAATAATAGCACTACAGAACTACTGCAATCGTATGAGGAGACTATTCATATTTTCATTACATCAATGATTATTGAGATCATAGTTAGCTGAATACAATTATTACAAAAATAGGCAATGGTATAAATCAACATAATACATAATTTAATACAGGCGGACATAATCATGATCTGGTTCGTTGTGCACTGGGAGCTAAGGTGTCTTGAGATCGCCTCGTACCCATACACAACGAACGTATTATAGTCTGCATGGTTGGTATCTAATTGAATATACTTAGTGGGTATTTCAAGAATGTCAGGGGGGTAAGGAAATGTGATTTGTATATTAGAAGACTGTGATTAACGAGACGTGTAACATGTGGAGGGAGGTGGTAGAAAGAGAGGGATCTCGTGGGGGGTGGAAGTTTCGCTCCCAGGAATTTTCGTTCCTGTGGTATTTCAATAATAATAATAAAATAATAATAATAATAAGGGGACAACCACTGGTAAGGCAATACATACTGCTCAAAGAGCCATTATTCTACTGTAACAACAGTATCGTCGTCTGGTGTTATTATAGTTTCCTCATTTGATTGCCACATATGCTGTATATACGTGCTCATGAAAAAAAAAAAAAAAAAAAGTGACTGAATTATTAATTGACAGGTAAATAATAGCACTACAAAACTAGTGCAATCATATGAGGAGGCTATTCATGTTTTCTTACATCAATGGTTATTGAGATCATAGGTAGCTGAATACAATTATTACATACAAGATGTGACTAATATTTCGAACTACATTAATTATTATGCAATAATAGTACCACAAATATATTACAATCCTATGAGGGACACTTCACATTCTTCATTACATCAACGGTTATTGAGGTCATAGTTAGCTGAATACAAGAGTCACATACATAATGTGACTAATATTACCAACTACCGAAGTTATAATGGAATTATAGTAATACAAATATTTTACAAAGATGAGTTACATGGTTCAAATTCTTATTACAATAATGGTTATTGAGGGGATAGTTAGCGCAATATGACCAGTGGAGAAGTTTACATGCCGATAGTAATATAATATTTAGTAGGGTGTGTGGTTATGGGAGAGAGGGAGGGGGGTTGTAGGAGGTAGAGGAATGGGTGGGAGAGGAGGAGGAGTAGGGGGGGGGGGGGGGGAGGAGGTAAGGTACTCCAGGGAGGAGGAAAGTGTGAGAGGGGAGGTGTGTGTGTGTGTATGTCCCTTCTTAAACATCCTAGAGGGACCCTACCCGTCGTGACCCAGTCACCAGACCCCAGCCAATGCCTTCTCTATACATAATTATGTATAGAGAAGGCATTGCCCCAGCACCCAAAACACACAGCCACACAGATTCAGATTCATATTCAAATTATTTTATTTCCATAAAATAATATTCGGAGGGAAGGTGCAAGTGGTCCTCCGGGAGGGACAGTGCCGCATATCCGGAGGTACTTGTACATCAAGCCATTAGCCGAGAATATTGAGGACAATACAGCAGTATGGTTAGGGGTTTTGTAGGAGGTAGAGGAATGGGTGGGAGAGGAGGAGGAGTAGGGGGGGGGGGGGAGGAGGAGGAGGTAAGGTACTCCAGGGAGGAGGAAAGTGTGAGAGGGGAGGTGTGTGTGTGTGTATGTGTTGGGGAGGGTGGGACATACTACATATAAATAAGTTGTTTAAGGCCAGCGATAGTACTGAAGATAAATATGGTAGTACCAAAAAAAAAAAAAAAAAAAAAATTTGAATTTCAACGCAAGTCTACAGATATCGGCAGTATCGCTTCATCGTACCTGACACAACATATCGATGGGGGAGGAGAGAGAGTGGCGAACGATGGTAGGGGAGGGTGGGAAACGAGAGGTTGTGGCTAAGGTAGGAGGGGAGGGAGGAATGGGGGTGGGAAACGAGAGGTGGGTGACGAAAGGTTGTTTGAGGGGGTAAAGGCATGGTAATTTATTATCCATCAATTATCCATCTGACTTCCATATTCCATATTCTGACTAAAATCGTATTATAATAGCCAGACAACATAACACAAATGCGGCATGGATCCTGAAGGAGTTAACCACTTTGTAATACAAAAACACTTACTCCTGCTGATACATCTACTGTAAAAACGTTTCCGAATTAATGGTGTTAGTGTTTGGTGAACATACTGTATATTATTCCAATCATTGTTTTCAAACAAATGTGCACAAGACAGTATACTACTCCTGTATCTTATTCGTTGTTGATAATTGCAGGTTATAATAAACAAGTATATACATACAGTATGTGGGTATTTTATACGACAGTGAACATATATGACTTCTAATGGATAGGTTAGAACAAGAAACATGTCCCTAAATGTCTAGTTATAATCAATATTAATAATTAATTTCGGTAGGCCTATTGTTATACACTAACAGTAAAATGAGACGAGGGCATTAACAAAACATATCTATATATATATTTTTTTTTTTTAAGCAGTTCAATAGTTCCTAAAATTTAAAGACCGATTGAAAACTACAACTTAATATCATTATATAAGCTATATATACAGATAGGGTGCAATGGGGTGCTTTCACGACGAAGTCACTCCCGCCTTTGACCATATTGCTTCATTCTAGGTTTTTTAGTCATTAGTGGTGTATGATATCTAAGATAGGTAGTATATAGGAGTATACTTAGACTTAACTAATATATATTTTATTGAAGAGGTTCCTTAATATTATTTCTTCGACTAGTCCCTCAGACGAAACCGGAAGTTTGATCATTCATAGCCAATCTTGTCTGAGGGACTCTAGCATAGTAAACAAATAATACGAGTCCTCTCCAATGAAATTAATGTTATCTGTGCTTAAGTGTACTCCTACAGAACCTACTTTATATATCATACAGGAATGACAGATAAACGTAGAATGAACAATTACAAATCTCCACAATTGGTCTAGTATAGCGAGAGTGTCCGAGTCAGGAATAATGCACCCCATTTGAAGTGGCTTCCCATAACCTCCAAACAAACGGCTTTCAGCAGACTTAGCGTAAATTAATTTCATAAATTTTCAGTGATTAATGTTGCAATTCTTAATACCAAAGTTATAAACTATTTATGACAAATTTCCAAGTATAGATAGCTAGGTGTTCGCAACATTTCACATACAAATACGCATTCTTATGATGTAAATGCATCTTCTTCACCATATCGAACACAAATTAAAAATGTAGGCCTATGTCTCGATATTTGATACACAGGCGCTTATCTTCGACTTTACAATATTGCAACTGAATTATATCATTTATATGTAATAATTAGAAGACTGTCATATGGTAAGATTGATATTTATGACCTCAGAATTTGCTAGCATACACAACTGTTTTTTAACGAAGCCTTTATTACTAAGAGGTTTATGATATGTATCCATATTACATTATGAAGTATTCAAAATGGTTTTGCCTTGTATAGACATTCCTCATGTAAGTATCAGCTATTTAGGTCCCTGCAAATATTATAAACAATGAAATAATCATCCTCTATTAATACATCTACTCCAATGATTAACCTCATATCTAGGTATGATATTGTCGATCCCCTATTAGTATAATGATTAACCTCATATCTAGGTATGATATTGTCGATCCCCTATTAGTATAATGATTAACCTCATATCTAGGTATGATATTGTCGATCCCCTATTAGTATAATGATTAACCTCATATCTAGGTATGATATTGTCGATCCCCTATTAGTATAATGATTAACCTCATATCTAGGTATGATATTGTCGATCCCCTATTAGTATAATGATTAACCTCATATCTAGGTATGATATTGTCGATCCCCTATTAGTATAATGATTAACCTCATATCTAGGTATGATATTGTCGATCCCCTATTAGTATAATGATTAACCTCATATCTAGGTATGATATTGTCGATCCCCTATTAGTATAATGATTAACCTCATATCTAGGTATGATATTGTCGATCCCCTATTAGTATAATGATTAACCTCATATCTATGTATGATATTGTCGATCCCCTATTAGTATAATGATTAACCTCATATCTATGTATGATATTGTCGATCCCCTATTAGTATAATGATTAACCTCATATCTAGGTATGATATTGTCGATCCCCTATTAGTATAATGATTAACCTCATATCTATGTATGATATTGTCGATCCCCTATTAGTATAATGATTAACCTCATATCTAGGTATGATATTGTCGATCCCCTATTAGTATAATGATTAACCTCATATCTAGGTATGATATTGTCGATCCCCTATTAGTATAATGATTAACCACATATCTAGGTATGATATTGTCGATCCCCTATTAGTATAATGATTAACCTCATATCTATGTATGATATTGTCGATCCCCTATTAGTATAATGATTAACCTCATATCTAGGTATGATATTGTCGATCCCCTATTAGTATAATGATTAACCTCATATCTAGGTATGATATTGTCGATCCCCTATTAGTATAATGATTAACCTCATATCTATGTATGATATTGTCGATCCCCTATTAGTATAATGATTAACCTCATATCTATGTATGATATTGTCGATCCCCTATTAGTATAATGATTAACCTCATATCTAGGTATGATATTGTCGATCCCCTATTAGTATAATGATTAACCTCATATCTAGGTATGATATTGTCGATCCCCTATTAGTATAATGATTAACCTCATATCTAGGTATGATATTGTCGATCCCCTATTAGTATAATGATTAACCTCATATCTATGTATGATATTGTCGATCCCCTATTAGTATAATGATTAACCTCATATCTAGGTATGATATTGTCGATCCCCTATTAGTATAATGATTAACCTCATATCTAGGTATGATTGTCGATCCCCTATTAGTATAATGATTAACCTCATATCTATGTATGATATTGTCGATCCCCTATTAGTATAATGATTAACCTCATATCTATGTATGATATTGTCGATCCCCTATTAGTATAATGATTAACCTCATATCTAGGTATGATATTGTCGATCCCCTATTAGTATAATGATTAACCTCATATCTAGGTATGATATTGTCGATCCCCTATTAGTATAATGATTAACCTCATATCTAGGTATGATATTGTCGATCCCCTATTAGTATAATGATTAACCTCATATCTATGTATGATATTGTCGATCCCCTATTAGTATAATGATTAACCTCATATCTAGGTATGATATTGTCGATCCCCTATTAGTATAATGATTAACCTCATATCTAGGTATGATATTGTCGATCCCCTATTAGTATAATGATTAACCTCATATCTAGGTATGATATTGTCGATCCCCTATTAGTATAATGATTAACCTCATATCTATGTATGATATTGTCGATCCCCTATTAGTATAATGATTAACCTCATATCTAGGTATGATATTGTCGATCCCCTATTAGTATAATGATTAACCTCATATCTAGGTATGATATTGTCGATCCCCTATTAGTATAATGATTAACCTCATATCTAGGTATGATATTGTCGATCCCCTATTAGTATAATGATTAACCTCATATCTAGGTATGATATTGTCGATCCCCTATTAGTATAATGATTAACCTCATATCTAGGTATGATATTGTCGATCCCCTATTAGTATAATGATTAACCTCATATCTAGGTATGATATTGTCGATCCCCTATTAGTATAATGATTAACCTCATATCTAGGTATGATATTGTCGATCCCCTATTAGTATAATGATTAACCTCATATCTAGGTATGATATTGTCGATCCCCTATTAGTATAATGATTAACCTCATATCTAGGTATGATATTGTCGATCCCCTATTAGTATAATGATTAACCTCATATCTAGGTATGATATTGTCGATCCCCTATTAGTATAATGATTAACCTCATATCTAGGTATGATATTGTCGATCCCCTATTAGTATAATGATTAACCTCATATCTAGGTATGATATTGTCGATCCCCTATTAGTATAATGATTAACCTCATATCTAGGTATGATATTGTCGATCCCCTATTAGTATAATGATTAACCTCATATCTAGGTATGATATTGTCGATCCCCTATTAGTATAATGATTAACCTCATATCTAGGTATGATATTGTCGATCCCCTATTAGTATAATGATTAACCTCATATCTAGGTATGATATTGTCGATCCCCTATTAGTATAATGATTAACCTCATATCTAGGTATGATATTGTCGATCCCCTATTAGTATAATGATTAACCTCATATCTAGGTATGATATTGTCGATCCCCTATTAGTATAATGATTAACCTCATATCTAGGTATGATATTGTCGATCCCCTATTAGTATAATGAAAGATTGCATAATATTATAACTTTATTCACCAATTACTTTTTCATACAGAGTAAAGTAACAAGACACATTCCGTATATAATGATTCCTTCAATATATTAAAACTTATATTTGTTTCTACATTATATTATTCTACCTTCTATTAAAAAAATGACTAAAGGTAAAAGGTAATTAATTATTCAAACTTATATATACGGAGAGCAATTGTTTAATTATAACAAGAATAAAGAATGACGTTATCAAGCACAGGAAAGATGAAGCAAGGGTGTGAACATTTTAATTCGTACTACCATTTTAGATTAGAATCTCGTCCAGCCACCATCTTTTTCAACTACTTCCCGAAGTTTGTCTGGCATGGAAGTAACGTGTTTGCGTACGAGCTTTGCCTTTCTGCTAAGCAACTCCCAGTCTGCCTGCGTGTGCGCCCACAACTCTGCAGACGTCCTCTCTCTGGCTGGATCCCAAGTGTTTACAACGTTGGCCCACACATTTTCGATGGGGTTCATGTCTGCCCCTTTGCTGGGCCAGTCTAGCAGTTGCACCTCATCATGATCTGCAAACCACTGTTGCACCACTCTCGCTGTATGTATTGGACATCGATCATGCACATAATATATGGGGCCAGCAGGGAAAGGATAGTTCTTCTCACGCAGTGATGGAAGGAACGACTCTTCCAGAATCTGCAAATATTTCTGAGCTGTAAATCTTCCTTCAATTCTACACAAGTCCCCAACTCCATGCAACGACAGCCAGGACCAAACGTTACAGGTCACATGTCCAGAACGTGCCTCCTCATACACATTCTCACGATCATACCTGTGCAGAGAGAACATAAAAATTTTGTATAATTCTGAAGAATGGGATCGTGTAGCTATCCATATTAGTGCTCTTAACACTTAGTACAAATTATGGCTCTTCAATAAAGTATGAAAGATTAAAGGATACAATTTAATGATTAACCCCTTAATGAGCATGACGCGTGTTGGTAGTATAATCTGGTTATTATTAATGATTAACCCCTTAATGAGCATGACGCGTGTTGGTAGTATAATCTGGTTATTATTACAAAATGTGGTTCACATTAGGACGGATGTATGGAAGTCAGAAGGTTGATTAAGATAATAATATCCTTTGCATTCTCACGGATCCTTCCTAAGTTTTATTATAATCGTCTAATGATAGCCATAATCAGATTTCAACCCGAAACACGATCCTTGAGGGGTCAGTGACTGTCATATGTAATGTAAACCTAAAATGTCCGTTTGCTATGGTAATGTTATTAACTCCTTGGGGATTATGGGTAGTTATGTTTCGACAGTTTATTGGGGCTATCATTCAATGATTGTATATATTTTACGAAGGGTCAGTGGGAGTTAAAAGGGCAAATGTGATCACTGGGAGTTAAAGATTGGCCTAAACAGCCCTCTGCTTTTCATATCCCCTTCCTACTCTGAATATAATCGTCAAATAATAGCCAGAATGAACTGTCAAAATGCATCCTAACTCTCAAATGAATAATGTTGTTAAATAAGGAAATTAACTAAAGTCAATAAAGACAGTTCACTAGAGCATTACGGAAGACATTTTACATTACCTTGTATTATTCCTTCTCCACATGTGCAGTCGACCGTGGTTAGTGGAGCAGAAACTCTTCTCGTCAGTAAAGATCACTCTTGACCAAAAGTGGAGCCCTCGGTCTGCATACTGGCGGGCAAAGGCGTGTCTGCCGGCTCGGTGTTGGTCGGTCAGCAATTCCTTCGTGGCAGGGATCCTGTGGTGAATACCCCGCTCGTGCAACCGGCGTCTTACAGTCCGTGATGTTACTTCCAGCTCAAGCTCGTCCCGAATAGCCACAGCATTAGTGAAAGGGTTGTTTTCAGCTGCTCGTTGAATCTGGATATCTTGCTCAGCGGTTGTCACACAAGGGCGTGGTCGTCTTGCTGAAAAAGTACAAAAATATATAAAATGTTTCCCAAATTAACCTAAATAGCAGTAATAATATCTCAATGTTCACTTATTCACTTACAGGATATATATATATATATATATATATATATACCGGAGAAACAGGAGGATAAGGGCAACGACCGTGTTCATCGTGACAGCTTTATATTCTATATCAAGTTGTAGTTTCTGTATCTTGTAGTGGCCGGTTTCCAACTTCCGGTACGTCTGAAGGACCTCAGACGGAAGTTGGAAACCGGACACTACAAGATACAGAAACTACAACTTGATATAGAAAATAAAGCTGTCACGATGAACACGGTCGTTGCCCTTATCCTCCTGTTTCTCCTGAAAATACGGTACCCTAGCGGCCAACCCACCACTACCATTATATATATATATATATATATATATATATATGTTTATTACTCTCAGTGGAATTCGAACCCTCGACCGTCAGGACGATAGTCGACGGTTCGAATCCCACTGAGAGTAATAAATATATATATATGTATATATATGTATATATATATAGTTGTGTGTGTGTGTGTGTGTATAAACATGCATTTAACTTAGGTTACGTATGTGACGTATAATTGCTAAATTATTCCATCATCAAGGAAAGCCACATTACATACCCAAGTCATTCAAATTCCCAGTTTCCTGCCAACGTGCGTCCCATTTCTCCACCGTTGATTTAGCAACACCAAGATGCTGAGCAGTTCCTCGTACGGTCCAGCCTATGCGTCGGAGGGCCACAATTCGGGCTCTCATAGCTACCTGAGTCTGCTGTCTGTTCATCTTCAGGGTAACACAAGTCCTCCAATGAATTTTCCCACATTTAAGATTTCCACAATACCTCGGTTGGAATTACATTGCCTCCTTTCAGAATATAACGTAAGAGTCACGATATGGAGTAGGAAGAGGAGAGATGGAAAGGGGGATGGGGATGGGGTATATGCCAGTTGCTATGGGTGACTGTGGTATGCGAACTTCGTTTGGTTTGAAGCACTGTTCATGTTCAATTATAACAGTTGGTCAAAATCAGAATCATAATGTTCCTGCATCATTTGTAACTTTAGGTGGGCGTCTAAATTATTAGTTTTGATAACATGCACGTATAAAGGTAATAGGTGTCATATTTTATCCTATTGGACAATTTAATATAATATTGTGTTGTTTCAAACCAACTGAGTATTCGACCAACTTAACCAGAAACAATATACGGTCTGTTGCCGAGTAGCTGTGTTCGAATCAAAGGTTATACAACAAGATAAAACCCTGGTTATATTTAACATTACGTTCTCAGTTGCTTTGAATATTGACAAATTAACCTAGAATATTTGTCGCTGAAGGTTTGGCGATAATGCAGTTTTTGTTTATATATGTATTAACTTATATGACTTAGTAACATTTAATATCACCAACCTACCAAATTAGTTACAAAACAAATTTATAATATAATTGAACAAGGATGGAACTCCCGGGACTCGAACCTGTGACACTTAACATAACTATATGCTAAATATTTAATAATTAGGTTGGATGATTAGTTTCAGCTTTTGTCAATTTCTCACAAGGTGTCGTTTGATTAATAATATGCAGTATACTGTATATAAGCATATTATTCTGCAGCACTAACATATTTCTAGGGCAGACATTCTTTCATTTCCTTCTTCTAGCAATCTCTCTCTCTCTCTCTCTCTCTCTCTCTCTCTCTCTCTGAATCCATCTATTTATATCAGCATACGCCCTGATCAAAGATATGATGTCCAGTCGTCACAAATTACAAGCCTTCTTTGTGCAAGGAATTTTTTGTTTTATTCTGTACCGTTATTTGTAGATATTTGTTAACACGGGAGATGTTTCGTAATAAATTGGCCAATAGCTTACGTTAATGGCATTGTAGTGGTAACTTGGATTTACGAATTATCTACAATACAAGTGGGCCTCGAGGAGGCAACTAGACGTCGTAGGTCTACGAATTTAAGACCACGAACGAACTCGTTACCACACTCACTACCTGGATGCTTTACTCACAATCTGATACAAGAGCTCCTGACTTCACCTATCTGTGGAATCTCCAGGCTTCGAGTTGGAACATAGATAATAATATATATATATATATATATATATATATATATATATTGTACAGTCGATGTATACTGCTGCGACACTCTAATATAGTTGTGTCATATCATAGTGATGGAAACATCTGTGTTCAATAAAAAAAATACAAATTGTAGTGCCCCTTCTTAACTCCATAAGAATGATGACGCGACGTGGCAGTTTATTCTGACTATTATTAGCCTAGACGATTATACTCGAATTACGATTGGTATATTCAAGTCAATGAGATAACTGATATGGGTAATACCCTGATAATTCCCACATAATCTTCTTAAGCTATATAAAACCATTTAATGATAGCCACCATAAATTGTTAAAATGCGTGATGATCCTCATAGAGAAAACGATGATTAACGACTGTTATACTCTGCATTTAGATGACTACTTTAAATGTAGAATATCATGCTTGTAAGTAGGTGTATCTGTGCAGGGAAACATGCATTCCACCACACACACACACACACACAGACGACAAATTAAAGCAGAGATATCTCGTAACTATATATGATATTTCTTAGACATAACAATTACAATAATGAGAAGATTGATTGCAAACTTGATTTTCAACATTCAACAATTATTTGTAGCAACTTTAGGAATATATTTGTAAACCGATAATTTACAAAAGAAGGGTTTCAGGATGATACGAACCATAATACAGTACTGTGTGCCAGATTAATGTGTGGGAACTTCAGGATATGGGATGTGCGATAAGGTTAATTTAGGCTTATCCTATTAGCTTTATATTATTAATTTAACAAATTCAACTCTCCGTCTTAGATAGTTGCAATACCATTCACATTTTGTAATGGATATCTAATGCTATGCAATCGTAATAACACATCTGTTTAAAATACATAATTACTTTTTTTTATTTTTTAGTAAGGTAGTTAGAAGTTGGCCTCTCACCTCCCTCCCCTCCTACCTTAGCCACAACCTCTCGTTTCCCACCCTCCCCTACCATCGTTCGCCACTCTCTCTCCTCCCCCATCCCTTACCTGCTACCCACCCCTCACCACTGTTACCAGATAATTTATAAATACTATTTGTGCTGCCACCTATTGCGTGTCCTGCGCGGAACTGCCCGGAACTGTACCAAGATGAACACGGTCGTTGCCCTTATCCTCCTGTTTCTCCTATATATATTATATTTTTTTTTTTTTTTTTTTTTTTTCTATATTCCAACTTACTTCCTCTCGGGCATAGGCTGAGAGCCTTAACCCTCTCCAACATATGACGCGATTTTGAGCCGATTAGGGATACTTTAAAGCCTTTGTTACCATCAGGGGTATTTAGAAACCTTTAGTTTAGTTACTTCAACCTCTGCAGTTGTCTTTGAGTTAGCTGTGGGCAGAAAACTAATTTTGGAGAGGTAATTATAAGAGTGAGAGAACTCTATTTATTATTGCAAATCTGGCAACCTCTTCGTCATATGAGTCTGAAGGGGTTAACATTCACCGCTTTACAATGAACAGTGAAGCCCGTGAGGTCTTGTTCCAGTCTAGGGAGTGAGACATGTGAAGCACGTAGAGTACAACGAGCACTTGCCATCTTGCCTTCACATGAGGCACGGTGCTCACTCATGGCCCGAAACGACCCCATCTCTGAAACCATCTCGTTCCCGTGCTTCACTGTCTCACCCCCTACACTCGGACTCTCACACTTACACACACACAACGCCACCTGTTGAGCAGATAACTCACCAGGCATTGCACCCCTATAGCATATTTTGATTATGGGAATATTCATACACTGATATTTAATCAGGGAACAATGAGGGTATTTTATTGACGTTTCGGTGGGCTTGTGGTAATGCACTGATACTAGGTACAGCACAAATTCCATCCCAATAATATCTGATACATCGGGATTTGAACCCGGGACCTTTGGATTACCAGGCCAGTGGCAAGACCACTCCACCACACCTCCCCTATATATATGAGTTATCTGCTCAACAGGTGGCGTTGTGTGTGTGTAAGTGTGAGAGTTCGAGTGTAGGGGGTGAGACAGTGAAGCACGGGAACGAGGTAGCTTCAGAGATGGGGTCGTTTCGGGCCATGAGTGAGCACCGTGCCTCATGTGAAGGCAAGATGGCAGGTGCTCGTTGTACTCTACGTGCTTCACATGTCTCACTCCCTAGACTGGAACAAGACCTCACAGGCTTCACTGTTCATTGTAAAGCGGTGAATGTTAAGGCTCTCAGCCTATGCCCGAGAGGAAGTAAGTTGGAATATAGAAAGAAAAAAAAATATATATATATATATATATATATATTCAGGGTGTCCCAGGGGGAAAGGGCATAATTTTGGGAAATTATAAAACAAGGTATTCTAAATCTAAAATATTTTATAAGAAATATTCAAAATCTCGAACGGTATGGATATATTGCATGTTGAAAAGGGTATTTTCTTCAGTATTTCCCCATAAGGCTGGCCTTTCTGTCCTAGTGCCTACTCACATCCATCTTTCTGCAATTATTTAACATGTTATTATAAAGATATACTGTATATACTGTATATGTAAGTTGCAAAATTAGTATAGACATATTAGCTCATTTTGGACCAGTTGGAAACTATTTGACAGGGGAGAGTCCATTACAGTGATGCGGGGGAGGACACTACATTAAACTTTCAATATCTTTTTAACAGTTGAGATTGGGACTTTTTGTTATAAAACATTTTATGCTTAGATTAGATTATTCTTTAATTTCCCAAAGTTAAGCCCTTCCTCCTCGGACTCCTTGTAGGCCTATATATAGCCTCTCTCTCTCTCTCTCTCTCTCTCTCTCTCTCTCTCTCTCTCTCTCTCTCTCTCTCTCTCTATATATATATATATATATATATATATATATATATATATATATATATAATATATATATATATATATATATATATATATATATATATATATATATATATACACTGTATATCACACAGGATTGATGGGTCAATAATTATCAATAATCATGGTGCATTCGGATATATCTGGTTTCTTGAAAATGATTTAGCTTAACTAATTGGCAAGTAGAGCCACATTTATCAATGTAACGATTGCTTACTGCTGTGTTAATCACTATTTAAGTATATCCTCCTAACGAGTTTGGTAGGAATAATTATTATATGATCAGTGGTGGATAGAGTTTAGTTTTGGTTTGAGAATAAAACATATTATCATATGCCCAGTACCTATATTAACTTCTACGAAATTTGATTTAGTTTCAATGATCGCCATCCGGTTTCTATAATAATCACATAATTGCGATATCCGTTCAATGGAACGCTTAATAAAAGTGATAAATATAATAATGAATGCGAAGATTTCAATGTGTTTATAATATATTATTTGATAGTTTTTTTTGTTCCCATATAAATGTTCTTTAGGGAATGTTCCAGATTTTACTTGTTACAGATATTGCCTGTTTAACATGGCATTTTCTTACAACATCCCCATCTAACTACAATTATTTTACCATGTTGTTATCATGATACTATATTTCTATAAGTTGCAACATAATTATAGACATATAAGCTCACTTAGGACAAGCTGGAAACTATTTGACAAGAAAGAGTTAATTACAGCATTGCGGAAGAGGAAACTATTTAAAACCTTCAATACCTCTTAAATGGTTGAGATTTAGAAAATTTGTTAGCGAACATTTTATGCTTAGAATCATCTATATAATCATATCCTGAAGTATATATATATATATATATATATATATATATATATAATTATATACATACAGTATATATATATAATGAAAGAAATGCCAGTTAACAAGGCATTGTTTAATAACTATCATTATATTCTACAAACGTCCTTAACATCTAACCACTTACACAATGTAATGCGTAGGGTTAATAAATAATGAATGATTGCAACTACCGGGAATCGAACTCGGGACCCACACACAGGACGACAGTGCTCTACCACTGTACCATCAAGAAGGTTAAAGTGTAGCACACACTCTTCGTACATATACTTTGTCGATATACAAAGGAGTACAAAGGAGTAGTACAAAGGAAATCAAGCAACAACAGATCTAGTGACCCTTCTAGGCTGCTTGTCCTCCAAAACACTGAGGATCAAGTGTCCAAACAGTGGTTTAGAGTGGGTAAGGGAACATTGGAAAGGGAACTACTGCCCTGGAACTAATGTCCGTGGCAGGACTAGGAAGTTAGTAGGGGACATATGGGTTAGTAACTGAGGGGAGGATAAAATAAAGTTATTCATTTACAAACGCAGTCAGTAGTGGGTTTGATGCGAGATATTTGTCTAGGCAGAGTTTAAATGAATCAACGGTGCTGCAGTCTATAACGTCTCGGGGAAGCCCATTCCACAAGTTGACAACTCGATTGAAGAAGAAATTCTTAGATTCGTGTGAATTAAAAGATTTACCAATAATTTTGCAACCGTTTCCCCGTGTGTAATTAGATTGGTCGATAGTGAAGTACTTACTACAGTTAATATTGTCGATGGCTTTGATGATTTTGAACACTTGAATTAAGTCACCTCTTAATCTGCGCTGGATTAAAGGAAATAGATTTAATTCTCTAAGACGCTCTTCGTATGGTTTGTTCTTTAGGCTAGGTATCATTTTGGTAACTCTACGTTGAACTCGTTCTAGCTTGTTTATGTCTTTTTGGTAATAAGGGCACCAGCATTGAACGCAGTATTCCAGAAGAGGGCGGACTAAGGAATTGTAAAGGGTTAGGATAACGTCTTTGGATTTATGCTCAAATGACCTGCCTATAAAGCCAATTATTTTGTTTGCCTTCTTAACAACTTCTGAACATTGTTGACTCGGTTTTAGGTTACTCGATATTGTTACTCCCAGATCGGTTTCTCTGTTTACATTCTTAAGCTGAGTGCCATTCATCGAATAGTTTGCTTTCTCATTTAGGTATCCGATATGTAGTACTTTACATTTATCCGCATTGAAACTCATTTGCCAAATTTTGGCCCAATGTGACAATTTATCTAGATTGTGTTGCATATCGTCAACTTGTTCTTTTGAAAGTACGCTATTTGCAATTTTTGTATCGTCAGCAAATTTTGAGATTGTACAGGTGAGACCCTCATCTATGTCGTTGATGTAAATTAGAAAGATAATTGGTCCTAGTACCGATCCCTGGGGTACCCCGCTACTTACATTGGTCCATTTAGATGCCTTACTGTATAGGAACATGCACTGAGTGTTACACTAAACCCAACCTCACTATGATAGTCAAATGGAAGTACTGAAACACGTAGATATAATATTATGAAAGAAATGCCAATTAACACGGCATTATTTAATATCATTATATTCTACAAACCTCCTTAACATCTAACCATTTACACAATGTAATGTGTACGGTTAATAAATAATGCATGATGCAACTACTGGGAATCGAGCTATATATATATATATATATACGCCATGGGGGTAAGGGATTAGAATATGCCCCACGTGCCTTCTGCGTGTCGTCTCGTAAGAGGCGACAAAAGAGGTTGGGTCGGTGGGCTTGCGACCCCCACCCTTGAAAAATAGGTAGCAACAAAAAACGAATGATCAGCCTCGGATGCGGACAGACCATGTGTTGATGAACCTACGACCGACTATGGACAATCTCACGGACAATCTTAGAATAGGAACGTGAAATGTGAGAGGCATGAATGATGACACAAAAGAGAGAGAAGTCTTGGAAGTGTTAGTGAATGCCAGGCTGGATATATGTGGAATGACGGAGACCAAATGGAGAGGTACAGATGTGAGAGAGTGGGAGTGTGGAATGGGTGTGTAGGCTGGATTGAGTGAGTGAACAGCGAGAGAAGGTGCGTGTTTGTAAGTAACAAATGGAAGTAGCGCGTAAGAGACTATGGGTCTGTGGGTTCAAGGATTGTGTGGATGAGAATGAAAGTAGGTATACAAACGTGGGTGATTGTGTGTGTATGCTCCGACAGAGGATAAAAAAGTAAGAGAGAAAGAGGAGTTCTGGGTGAATGTGGAGGCGTGCCTGGATAAGTTTGGCAAGAACGAAATAATATTTCTGATTGGGGATATGAATGGGAAGGTGGGTGATAGGAAAGTTAATGGAGAGGTGGGGGGTACCATCAGAGGTGAATTGGAATGGTAATGCACTTGTGGACGTATGTGTGGGGAGGAAGCTGTGGATAGCCAACACCTTCTTCCGACACAGAATGATACACAGGTACACATGGAAAGTGGTGTGGACGATGAAGGATAAGGATAAGACAGTGGTGGAACGAAAGGCACTGATTGATTATATATGTGTGGATGAACGAATGAAGACACCTGTGCTGATGCTAGGGTGTATAGGGGTTTAGGAGGGGGTCTGTCTGACCATTATGTAGTAGTAGCTAAAAATAGGATACAAAAGAAGTGGGCGAGGAGTTCTGGAGGGAGGCGAGAGAAGGGTGGAATGGCGATGAGGGTGGAGAGGCTGCAGGAGGAGGAAATCAGGGAGGAGTACAGGAGAGCAGTAGAAAGACGACTAGGTGGGTTCGACCTGGAGGATATGGAGGAAGTGGAGGAGATGAGAAAGGTGTTTAAGAAAGAGATCTGTGCAGCATGCGAGGAGGTGTGTGAAGTAAGGAGAAGAGGAAGGGGAGTGAAAGGTACAGCATGGTGGACAGAAGAGGTAAAAATAGCTGGTGAGGACAAGAAGAAAGCGTATAGAGAGTGGTTGGGTAGTAGAGGGAATGAAGATTTGGAGAGTCAGAAACAAGCGAGGTACATGGAGAGAAAGAGAGTGGTGAAGAGAGTAGTAAAGGAAAGTAAGAGAAGAGTAGATGAGGAATTTGGAAGGAATCTGAGTGTAAAATGGAGGGAGTGTAAGAAACTGTTCTGGAAAGAAGTCAAGAAGCCCATTTTGGTTTAGTGTAGATGGTGGTTTTGAACCCATGGTCGTTCCATGAACCACCGTCTACACTAAACCAACTAACACAGGACAATGCCTCAACGGCGATAGTGAATGCCCCCGCCGTTATCTTCTATCCTCCATCTCCGCTTATGTAAGGAGAGCCCTCACACACTGCTCTACCTGGGCCGACACCCACCAGGAACTAGAAAGACTATCCCAAGTTTTAGTGAATAACGGATACTCCAACTCCGACATCTCCAGCACCATCAACCACCATCTTGAAAAAAAATGGTACACCCAAAGCCCTCCCAACACTGACCCCCCAATGAAATTAAGATCTTCTACCGCAATTTTATGTCCTCCGAACACAAAAATGATGAGGCCGTCTTAAAAGAAATAATCTCCAAGCATGTCCACCCAACCAACCCGGAAAACAAAATCAAATTAATAATTTATTACAAATCCCCCAAGACCTCCAACCTCGTTCTCCGCAACAAACCAGCTTCCACCAAGATAAAGAGCCCGATGACCGACGATCACGTCATTTACCAACATACCTGCAATTATGAGGACTGTGGACCTCATTCCTATATTGGCATGACGCAGACTCGTCTTTCACGTCGGTTAACTCTTCACCTTCAGGCTGGAGCCATCAAAGACCACTATCTCACCCATAACCACCCCAACCTCACACGCAACGAGTTAGAGAAACACACCACCATACTCGATAAAGAAAGTGACCCAAGGAGATTACCTATACTCGAAGCGTTATATATCCAAGCCTTACATCCTAACATCAACAACCAAACTCTGGACCTTCAGATCCTTCCTTCTGCCAAAAGGCACTATCCTACAGGACCTAACGCCCCCCCTCGCCCCCCGGTGCCCTTGACGCAGTCCCCCGCGCTACCTCCTTCAGCTTCGTCTTCTGCCGGCGCCACACGCAACTTAGGCCACGCCCCTCGACACGCAGCCAATCAGCTTTGACCCCGCCAACCGACCGCCACCTTCCCGCATCCAGTGCGCCTGCGTGAAGAGGTTCTCTCTTTTGCACTCTTAGAATACCCCTCCACCAATAGCAGACTTTTGCCCCCTGATTTTCGCCTCCTCTGATCCTCCACCCTCTATATATACCCTTCCTGTTTACCTTTTATATCATTCTATCCTTACTTGATAATGCTGGTTGTCCAGTGAAACGCGTCGTATATCCTGTATCATCATGTACATTAATGTAACCCTGTACCACCATAAATTTTGCTCATCTCATTCATCTACTTCCTGCCACCCAGCGAAAACTCATGAGAGACCTGGAAACTTTGAATAATATAATTTCCAACACAGAAATTGCCATTTCTTTCAACCTCGTATGTATTAAAGAAAATTTATTACCTGGCTTTACTAACATATATATATATATATATATATATATATATATATATACACACGTGCTAAACCTTTAACCTTCTCGGTAGTACAGTGGTAGGGCACTGTCATCCTGTTTGTGGGTCCCGGTTCGATTCTCGGCAGTTGCAATCATTCATCATTTAATAAACCTATACTGTACTTTGTGTAAGTGGTTTGAGGTTAAGGACGTTTGTAGCATATAATGATATTAAAATAATGTTTTGTTCATGTGCATTTCTTTCATAATATTATATCTACGTGGTTCAGTACTTCCATTTGACTATCATAGTGAGGTTGGGTTTAGTGTAACACTCGGTGCATGTTCCTATATATCGACAAAATATGTGTACGAAGAGTTGTGCTAAACCTTATACCCTCTTGGTAGTACAGTGGTAGTGCACTGTCGTCCTGTTTGTGGGTCCCGGGTTCGATTTTTGGCAGTTCCAATCATTCATCCTGTATTAACCCTACACTGTACTTTGTGTAAGTGGTTAGATGTTAAGGACGTTTGTAGAATATAATTATATATATATACACTGTATATATTAGTCCGGCGGTAGGAGGGGGGAATCACCACCGGAAGAGGGACAAAATTTCATCCTACTTTTCTATAGCAGTTTTTTGTGTAGATTACAAATCTGAAAGGTGATCAGCAAGATTCGGAAGCGTTTCCGAGGTATTGGGGGTCAAAGGTCAACAAAGGTAAAAATTGGTGAGCTATATAAATGTATTACATAAGTAATTCTGAATCCTAAAATGTAATGGTTTTATGACTATGTTTTGCTTTCAGGCGTCTAATCTGCATAAAATAACAAACTAAATCATTTTAGGGGCTGACATTAACTTGAAGTCAAAGGTCAACAAATAACAATTGGTGCAAACACTGATACTATATTCATTAAAATGATGTGTTAACCCAACATCTATTACAATGATTTGCATTGACCAGATTCATTATCTACATAACAAAGTGATCTAAAGAATTTGGATGAAATTTTGTCCCTCACGCAGTGGTAATTTCCTCTCTTACCACTGGACTATTGCAATTAAACCCACTGAACCCCAGCTAGTTTAGATTAAATGTTCACTGAGAGACCAGCAGGTTTGGCCTTTTTTTGTTTTTGTTTTTTTAAATAGCTTAAATACTGTAGGTGAGAAATGAAGAATAACACACAAAAAACACTCACCTTGGTCATTTTTTGGGTCTTATGGGGAGGGGGGTGGGGGCAACCTTAGCCATCAGCTGATGCCGGGCGGCCTTCAAGCTTCCCGCCCTTCAAGACACAGCTGAGCGCAGCAGCATGGCAGATGTACGATGTGTCCAGTTTTCGAGTGACGGTTATTTACACCACCCGAGCATCATGTGTGCCTTCATATGTGCTATCTTCATAGTCAGGCAGATACAGGAAAGATACTTACTAAAAGGTAGGGATCTTTACTTTGTGTTTGTAGATCTGGAGAAGGCCTTTGCTAGGGGGCCTAGAGATGTTCTGCAGTGGGCTATGAGGAAACTTGGTGTGGAAGAGTGGCTGGTGCGTGTGATAATGAAGATGTTAGAGGATTCGCGAAGTGCGGTGAGGGTGAAGGGTGTACTGAGTGATGAGTTCGCAGTCCGTGTTGGAGTCCATCAGGGTTCAGTGTTAAGCCCCCTCCTCTTTATTATGGTCTTAAAGGCACTGTCTTGAGTTTTTAGAGGCGGACTCCCATTGGAACTGTTTTTTGCAGACGATTTAGTCCTAATAGCTGACAGTATGCAAGATGCCGAGGCCAAATTCAGAGAGTGGAGAGAGGGTATGGCGAGCAAGGGTTTAAGAGTCAATATTAACAAAACCAAGGTTATGCATTGTAGATTGAGACGAGGCAATGTGGAAAAGAGCAGTGCATACCCATGTGCAGTATGTGGAAAGGGAGTGGGCGTTAATTCAATTCAATGTAGCATCTGTCGATGTTGGGAACACCATGGGAGTAAGCGCTGTAGTAGAATAAAGGGACCCCTGCCGAAGGATAAGTCAGAAATAGAGAAATTTGAGTGCGTAGTGTGCAAAGGCGAGCTTGTGTTAAGTGATGATCCTGTGGCTGTGAATTTTGGAAATGAGTCATTGGAGCTGGTGAACAAGTTTTGTTACCTAGGAGATACCATCTCTGCCAGTGGTGGGGCCGAGGCTGCCACTGTTGATAGAATTAGGTGTGGCTGGGGGAAGTTCAGAGAACTGCTGCCAATCCTGACCATGAAAAGAATGCCTCTCCCCCTGAAGGGAAAGGTGTATGCCTCATGTGTTAGAAGTGCAATGACGTATGCCTCAGAAACATGGGCCGTTAAAGTAGAGGATGTCAACAGAATGGAACGTAATGAGATGAGAATGGTGAGATGGATGTGTGGGGCCAGGCTACAGGATAGAATAACAAATGTTGAGCTGAGGAGACGTTTAGGAATAAAGAGTATTAGCGAGGTGATGCGTACAAGTAGACCGGTATGGTATGGACATGTGGAGAGAATGGATGAACAAAATAGGGTGAAAAAATACAGGTCTTTGATTGTGGAGGGAGCTGCACCAAAGGGTTGGACCGAGGAAGACCTGGGATCGGACTATATGTGCCGATCTCAAATCCAACAACTTGACAAGTGAAGCAGCCCTTAACAGGGTTGCCTGGAACGCCGCTATTAGGACAAGAGACTGAAACTGCATGTATGTGTGGAACACTCAGTCTTAAAATGTTATGTATGTATGTGTATTCATAGTTCAGATATTAGCAACGTGTATCACGTATTGACATTGTAAGTGAAGTAACAGTGTGATAAGTGCATAGATTCAAGTTTTATAAGTGTCGAGGGTGTGGCAAGCCTAGCGAGCGTCGTGGTTACCATGACGACGGGCGGGCTGGCGGCCACCTTGTTCATGGACTCACGCACGTACACACTGCCAGCTGAATGACACCCAACTTCCCCTTCACTCACTCTCACTTTTATTATGACTCTCTCACGTACTCTGTTTATTGATTTTATACTTTACCGTATATGTTATAGTTAGAATATGAGTGTTACACATTGTTTTATGCACCTTTGACTTAGAAATATGGGTTTTGACGTATTCTTAGTGAGGAGACAGGGTAGGTGGTGGTGAAGGCAGGGGGAGTGGGGGAGGACCAGTGTACACAAAAGCCTAAACTTGCTGTGTACGTAGCAACATGACACACTATCTCGTCTCTTCTTACCCCTACCATGACCTGGCAGAATTTTGAGGAATGCAGTGGGGTCTTGGTCATCTTCCTCCTCCTCTTCCCCACTTGGTGGTGAGTCAACTATGTTATGGGAAGCGTGAGGGGAGCGATAAACATAGCGAGGCGACGTGGTAAACAAGGTAACTGGGCAGGGAGGGAGGTGGGAGGCCGCCCAGTCCTTCCACTCCCGCGCTCTCTCTACCCACTCCCCACCGCGGCGGGACTTGGGTATTACCAATTGATAGGTATTGCCACTGTTGGGCAACATCATAAGGTATATCCCATATGATTTTGAACCCTCTAGCTATCATAGGATAAGAATAAATAAGCACAAAAGTAGCGGTGGGATAAGTGGGTAAACTGGCTTTCCCCATCCGCCCTTATTCACCTGCTTGAATGGGCTAGGGGGTTTGCCACGTACCGCCACTGTTCAGCAACATCATAAGGTAGTTTCCCATACCATCCTCAAGCCTCTAGCTACCATAGGACAAGAGTAAATAATTTCGAAGTAGCGGATGCAACGTATGTGGCGCTGGGGTTTAGTGTTACATACATTGCCGACACATACGCTGTGGTGCTGGGGTCCCGTGGGTTAAATATAGTCTGTGAAGTCTGTTGAAAATGTGTGTGCAGCTTTTGTGTTGTCCACTCTCTAAATGTTGTTTTCTTTCTTTCCAGGATGGAAACAGTGAAATAACACAAGATGACTGAACAGAGGATCTGTTTTGTTCATTACGATCACCTGAGAAGTGGGAAGTTGACTAACCTGACAATTGAAACGTTTCAACGCTTATGCCAGGCAAAGGTTGCCATAAAGGAACTAGGTGATGACAATGCACATACACTTCAGGCTGAAGCAATACCTGATGTTCTGGACTCCAACATTCACGGTGTCCACATGGACTGTTACAAAAAATTCACGAAAGCAATATCAGTCAGAAATGCAAAACACAAAAGGGAGGCAGAATCTGAGGAAAAACCAGTTGCAAGGAAAAAGCGAAATGTGGTTTCTAGTAATAACAGGGGTATGTTCCCAAAGAAATGTATGAATCCAAACTGTGGTACACCAAAGCCCACTAAAGTGAACGGGAAAAAACAACAAAATATAACAGTGATCCAGACAAAGTCAGCATGTGAGACAATCTGGCAAGCTGCAAAGCTACAAATCCGTGAAAAGACCATTACGTAATTTAAGTATGCAAGGCACATTTCCCAAGTGAGGTCATTTAACACAGAATTCCTTACCCTGGAAAAGGTGGTCGACCAAATGGAAAAACGTTTAACTCGAAATGGCGACCACTACTAGACGAGAAAGCGGTTTTCTGGTGGGCTTGGACAGGTACCTGCCAGTACCCGGCTTTTAAGTCTAGGGTGGAGAAAATGTTGGCACCATAAAGAGAGTCAAGGGAGTTATCTATCCGAGATAAATCTCTTAAATTTTGACGTCATTCAGGTGTTCATAATCGATGTAGAATCTCAATTATTTTTTTTGTTTTGCAAGAATAACTGGTGAACAGGGGGACCGGTGGTGTGGATGGGGTGTTCTAAGATGATGGTATGTCCGACATCATTAAGACTTTGAGCAAAACATCTTGAAAGTTGAGCAATAGTAATCTAAGTATATATTTTTGCGTAGGTGGCTAGAGATTTATGGAAACTGAGGAGTCCAGAAGGGTTTTTGGTGGCTTTTGTGGTCTGTTTGTATTTCTTCCAATGGTCTCAAGATCACCAATGATTAGGCCCTTTAGTATGATAATAGGGTGCTCTGAGACATTGGCGATTTGTATTATGTGTGCTCTGGAAGCACAGCAGGCGAAAGTAAGCAATGTTGTGTGCCTTGATATTGGGCGAGAATATCAGAGTGTCCTAGGTGGGGGTCTGATCTGTACCCACATCTGGTGGGTAGGTGGTATACTGCTAGCTTGCATGACCATGGTAGGTGAGGTGAATAGTGGGGGTTGCATGGGGAGGTTCAAGAATTTATGCTGGTTACGCTCACAGTTGATCTGTGTGACTAACAGCTGAAATCAATCCAGACCAAGATAACCATATTAAGTCTGTCAGGGGTAGGTGATATGAAGTGGTGGTGATTGATCTTGCCATCCGGAGTGGTGACTTTTATTGGGAGAGAGTCACCGCACACGGACAATGGGTTGTCTCCAATGCGTATTTATAAAGTGGTAGATCTGCAAAGGTGCCCGAACAGATGTTAATTTTGTGAAAAATAATTAGTACTGATGTATAATTGGGTCGCACCAGTATCTACCAGTAGTTTGGCTGGAGCATCATTTAGCAGTTTCTCATATATGGGAGGGTTATGCAGTTCGCTGGTTATTCCAGCGAGTGGGAGTGGTGTCTGTGGTTTCTCTGAAAATACTCACCTTGCAGTTCGGAATCTTGGTCTTCAAATACCAAATCCTTGATTTCCTGGAAAAAACTCATCCAAGATTTCAGATTCTTAGAAATCATTAGAACCTTCCTCTGGATGGGCATATGTCACTCTTTGGGGGTAATACTGTCCGGCATCAACCAACAACAGTGAACCACCATTACCAACACTACCATCGCCCCTACCACCCCCTTTCAGACACCCTACTATTAGTCTCGCCCTCTCAGGTACTCCGAAGAAGAGAGCAAAGGAACATCACCACAATACCACAATTTCCCATGCCTGCCATCACCAAAGAAAATGGAGAGAAACAGTCTCAGGTTAACCCTAGTTATTCACTTCCTCAGGGAGGACACAAGGCACTACCTCAGGGCTCTCGAGTTTCGTTACATCAGGTGTCTTGACCAGAATATTGAAGCAGTATCGCTACCTCAGGACATTGTGGCAGTATTAGCACTTCAGGATACTAAACCAGAGTTGCTACCTCAGAACACTGCACACTCGCTAGTCGAGGAGGCAGTGCTTATTTATGCGCCTGTCAAAGTGGGTTCTGAGACCCCCGCCAACCCAGCAGTCCGAGAACCAGGGCATACCAACGACAACCACAGAGAACATCAGAGAAGCAGAGAAGCAGGAAAAGAAGAACAGACCAGAATCAGGGCCTGTCTGAGGCTCCAGGGAAAACTATCTTTCTGAGATAAAAGAGTAGAGTACTTTATTGTTAATAATTCTCTATTTTCGAGAACAATTCATTATAATTGAACTAGACATTCACACCCTATCCCTTGCTTTAACAACGTAAGAATACTTATGTGTTGTACAAATTTTACACTGCCCTGTTTATGATATTAAACATATAGATATCCTTACCTTTATGTTACAATATATAAACAACACCACTACTAAGCACTTAACTAATTACCCTGCTCCCCCTTCTCCCTTACATTTACGTATTCTGCACCTTTCAGCGTTCACCATCACTACTTATATATACCATATGTAAATCCATTTATTAATTTTAAGTATTATTGTCTATTCAATACTAAGCATATGCTTGACTCACAGTTGTAACTTCCTGTATAATTGAAAACCTTATACACCGTGACCGTGTACTCTGTTCTGGCTCTAGTCCCCCTGTTAACCTCTCCGCTGCATAGGTGGGGTAGTGGCCACCCCTCCCTGTGCGGAGGTATTTAGAGTATTTCCTACACTCAAATCGTCATCGTACCATAAATAGCATTAATATTTATCCATATTAGGAGATTTCAACGTTCACCACCGCCAATGGCTCTCCTCTCACACTACTGATCCACCTGGTGAACAAGCCTACGTCTTTTCTATCATAAATGACCTAGAGCAGTTAGTTCAGCATCCCACCAGTATCCCGGATCGCATCGGAGATCGGCCCAACATTCTTGACTTGTTTCTAACTTCTAACCCTTCTTCTTATACTGTCAATCTTTTCTCTTCTTTGGGCTCCTCCGACCATAAACTTATCTCTGTCAACTGTTCTATCTCTCCAGTACGGCCACCCGATCCTCCTAGCCGGCGGCGCTTGTGGCACTTTGGCGCTGCCGACTGCCGGCAGTACTTCTTTGATTTCCCATGGAATGATTTCTGCTTCCGTGGCCGGGGACCCTCGGAGAGTGCTGAACGCATTACCGAGGTAATCCTATCGGGCATGGAAGCATACATTCCATTCTCTTTCTCTCAGACTAATGCTAAAAAATCTTGGTTTACTCATGCCTGTTCTACTGCAGTCCGCAATAAGGAGGAAGCATTCAAACGGTACCGACGCCTTAAAACTCAATACTCTTATTCTTCCTATGTTTCTGCCCGGAATCAAGCCAAATCTGTTCTTCGACTTGCCAAACACTCTTTCATCAATAATAAATGCACTGAACTATCCAACTCTAGCTCTTCCCAAGCTTTCTGGCATCTAGCCAAAAACCTCTCCAACAATTTCTCTTCCTCGTCTTTCCCTCCCTTTCCATTCTGATGGCACAACCATACTTCTTCCTCTGACAAAGCTAAACCCTTCGCTCAACTTTTGCTAGAAACTCCACCTTGGATGATTCCGGTGCTATTCCTCCCTCTCCACCCTCCTCTCTCTTACATATGCCTAATATCCTTATCTCTTCTAAAGATGTACTTTCTACCCTCTCTGGGCTTAATACTAATAAGGCGTACGTCCGGACGGTGGCTCCTGTTGTACTCAAAAACTGGGCTTCCGTGCTGACTCCCTGCCTAGGCAAACTCTTTCATCTGTCTCTCCTCTAACGTCTTCCCTGCATGCTGGAAGTTTGCTCACATTCAACCTGTCCCAAAGAAGGGTGACCGCTCTCAACCCTCCAACTATCGTCCAATTGCTCTCATCTCTGTCTTTCTAAAGTTTTTGAAACACATTCTTGCTTCCAAATTTCTTAACCTCTCCGCGGCGCACAGGGGGTTTTCTACAGGGTAAGACTGTGCGCACCTATGATGATTTTGGGACCTATTGCCAATTTCGATAAAAAGTACATCATCGTGTAGGGAATGTTTGCGTGCATCGGCCCATATATATTTGACCCCCCAAAAAATGTCTGGGGGGGGTAGGGGAACGGTCCGTAGTTGAAAAATGTGGAGCGAATGGCACCGCGCGGCTAGATTGTCATCGAGCGGCGAGATTTCCCTGCCGAATATTTACGCGCGCAGGGGATAGAAGGAGAGGGAGGAGGGGGTGGGTTACCGCGTATTATCACGTATATCTCCTTTTTCGAGCCCTTTTAGGCTATTTAGAGTATGTATACGTGTGTAGGGCACCCATATAACAATGAATATGCCTCATAGTGACCAAAAATTGCAATATATAAGGGAATTATAAGAGAATATTAGGCGGGAATGAAGATGTGTTGGAGGTTTGGCGGCAATTTATGAGCTGAGAGTGTGGTTTACGCCATACATATCACGAATATCTTGTACGTAGAGCACTGTCACGCTATAATACAGACTTGTACGTATGTATACGTGCCATATATCAAAATATATACCGCATACAAACCAATTCATGCGATATTTACGCACATTATCAATGAGTTTCTATGCGTGAACCAAGGTGTGAGTGAGTTGTGGTGGGAATGAAAGGGGGAGAGGGTGTGTTACGCCATAAATATCACGTCAATCTTGTATTTAGAGCACTCTCATGCTATAATAAAGACGTGTACATATGTAGGCGTCCCATATAACAAGGAATATACCGCATATAGCCCAATTGATGCGATATTTACGCAAATTGTGAATGTGTTTCTAGCAGACGGAAACCTGAAAAGGGGAGTTGGGGGTGGTTGGGTGCAAGGGAGGCATACAGGGGTGCAGTGAGTGAGTGAGTCGTGGAGAGATGGAAGTCAGGCAGATCTCTAGATAGATAACCAGCTTAGTGATAATTGTGGAGGCGCCCCAGGCGTATTGATGTTTGGTATTTTGACCTAATGTCTACCAGATGGCTGGTGTTCGTTGCCATCAACAGGTCTACAATAACATGAGTCAGGAATGGAGAGAGAGAGAGAGAGAGAGAGAAACTGAGACATTTGTATGTCGTACGTATAAATGAACTTCAGAATTGCATTTTTATGCAAGCAGACATTGCATTTTAGACACATGTGAAGTACCACAGAAACATGTAGGCCATTGACTGTAAATAAATACTATATTTATAGACCACCAGCGACGCTGCTGAGTCAACACACGGAGATTGCCTGTTGTGATAGAGGGCTAAAATATAGACTGGTGTCCTTACACCTGCGAAAGGGTAGATTGCCACCAGAGAAACGTTTACTTATTTATTTCGAAGTAATATGCAATCTAAATGTATATTCGAGACCTACTGCAATTATTTGTATGACAGTCATGACTATGTATAATCCAATATACGCGCGTAGGCGAGACATAAGAAAGCTGGTTGAGCAATTTTCGACACCCACACAGTTATTATTCATTTTTATTTACAATATTATACAATACAAATGTATTTGTGAAGAGTATTTTATCCATTATTGTATTTATACCAAATTTTGTTCCCAGACAGAGCTGCTGTAGCTGGAGAATCAAGGAGCGGCAAGGGTCACCTCGTGACCGCCTGACCGTGTGAAAATGAGTGGAGTCACACTGAGAGGGGCAATTTTGCTGAGTGTTTGGGCAATTTTTGACAGAATAAAGTTATATAATTACTAATTCTTGACAGAGACAAACTATTATAAACCTTGGCATGATATAATTGATAATCCCATCAATTTACAAACGTAAATTGGTGGGATAATTCATTTTTTTTTGTATATTGTCATTTCGATTGTAGACACGAAGTTTTGAGTGATATTTGGTATGAGCTCCTGTGGCATGGTTGGTAAGGGCGCGGACTGGAAAACTCAAAGTGTCGTAGGGTAGTGGGATCGAATCCAGGAGGGGGTTATGGGGAAGGTTTTATATTGTCTAGAAAAAAAAATTATAAATTTTTTTTTTTACAAGATCATGCCATTGTATTCAAACAATATGAAATATTCATAGAATATATCATATTGTAAGAATACAATGACATGACCTTGTTTTTTTTCTTTTCTTTTGTTGTTTTATTTATTATCATAGTAGGTTTAACATGATTTATTGAAACATATTTATTTTTGTACAATTCATTTGAGGTAAGAAAATAATTATATACACATTACTTAGGCTAATAACAAACATATATATTGATATACTAAAAAAATAAGGCATATTACATGTAAATCTTTGAAACTTATAAACTAAATAATGAAACATACAATTATATAATGTAAAAGCTATATCACAGGGACATCTTTGGAACTTATACATTATATAATATATATGTTACATTATGAGGTAGCGTGATCAATTAGGTCAGGTCAGGTAAGGTAGGGCGCGAGTCCAGGGCAGGGCAGGGCAGGAGGAGGCGAGTCCAGGGCAGGGCACGGGGCGAGTCCAGGGCAGGGCAGGGCAGGGGCCGACACTCAGTAGTTCTTGAAGGTGTGGTAGTCCCTGAAGCAGTCACCCAGGCAGAGTGCAACTTTGCACTCGGCGCACATTGAGGTGACTCTTTTGGTTACATGGGGTTTCCTCACACTGGAGCTGCAGACGGTGCACTGCACCTGCCTGTGACGAGTGCCAATCAGCTCGGTGTTGGTTGTGTAGTGTCTTTCGACACCCAGCTGGATGCGGTCAGGAACGTGATCCCCACGCCATGCCGTACGTCTGTGAGTGGTGGTGCCATACTTCTCCAGGAGTTGGTAGGAGACGTTGTACACGAACTCCCAGAATTTCAGCTTCTGGTTTGGGGCCATATCCTTCTTCACCAACCACAAGTTGTAGGCGTTCAGCATCGTTATGTCAACTAGGTGGAGGAAGAGCTTGTGATACCACTTCACAGTCTTCCTCAGACACTCAACGCCTGACAGCTGACAGTCAGACTTGTCCACCAGGCGCATGTTTTTGGTGTAGTCCACTACCATGTCGGGCTTGTAGATTGTCTTCCTGGTTCGGTAGTGGATTTTGCCAGAATTCACCTGGGCACCTGTGTGGACGGTGGAAAGAAGGTGGACGTCTCGCTTATCCTTCCACTTCAGGGCTATCAGTTTCCCACACTTCTCGAGCTGCTTGTATTTCTGCCCCTTTCGTCGCCTTCTTCGCACATGCCTCTCGCGGTGTTCCTGGGCCAGGTCGTCTTCTGAAGGTGTGTCACTGGAGGAGGCATCTGTGAGAGGAATGACATCACCTGTGAACTTTGGCATAAACTTTCTTGTCTTTCTGACAGTCCCACATGACCCCGTTTGGTTGTCATAAAGAAACTGGCAGAGAGCAGGAGAAGTATACCAGTTGTCAGTGTAGATGATGTGGCCTTTGCCCAGGTAAGGTGCCAACATTTTCCTGACGATGGCACCTGACATGCCCATGGGGTCATTGGCAGCGGCTTTCGGTACGTCAATGTCAGTTCCTGTATACACGATCATGTCAAGCACTATTCCAGTTTCACAGTCGCACAACACGAAGAGCTTGATTCCGAACCTATGCCTCTTCAAGGGGATATACTGCTTGAAAACAAGACGTCCTTTGAAGAGCACGAGCGACTCATCAATCACCAAATTGAGGAAGGGGTAAAAGTATTTCCTATACCTCTCCAACAACATGGTGAACACATCCCGAACTTTCCATATCCTGTCAATCCTGTTAGGATTTTCGTTGTCTGCAAAGTGCATAAATCTTAGCAGCAACAAAAATCTGTCACGAGTCATGAACTTATTGAAAGTTGGGGTGGCGATGAGAGGGTCGTGCTTCCAATAGTGTTGCAACACATGCTTCTTGATCAGAGGCATGAGGAACAACAAGGCAAAGAACGTCAGAAATTCTTCCACAGTCGTATCCACCCAGCCTCGTATTCTCGCTTTTGGAGAAAGGACGTCCAATCTGCCAAACACCCACCTGTAGTAGGCGTTTGTTTGGGCAACGATGTACGTCATTACCTCCATGTCGAAAAAAGCGAGGAAGAAGTCGCTTTCGTTCGCTTGATCATCACAGGGCCAGTCGTCAGTTGTTCCTGACGTTCCATGGTCGCGATACAGCACTTCATCATCATTACCCTCCTCTTCACTTGACAGACTATGCCCTTCCTCGTTTTCGTCACCGACGTCGGACTCACTCCCACTGTCCACTCCCAAATCCCCCCACCCTTGGTCCCGTGCTAGGGCTTCGTCGTCGAAACCCGGGCTGCCAATGTCCTGCGAATCACCATCAAACAGCAGGGCGGCATACTTAGATGGTGTAAGAGTTTTCCGGGTCACTTTGGCACGTGCGGGAGTCTTATGGACAGGGACAGCAGAGGTGGTGGCAGGGGCGGCGGCAGGGGCGGCGGCGGCGGCAGGGGCAGCAGTGGTGCGTGGCCTTGATGGCAAGATGATGGTGGTGCCTGTCGCCCTTCTCTCTGTTCCTTGGGCATGGGCGGCTAGCGGGCGGCAGGGGCAACAGGGGCAGCAGGGCCAGCAGGGACACCAGGGCCAGCAGTCGCTTTCCCAGTCGCTTTCCCCCTTCCCCTTCCCTGTTCCTTGGGGCAGGGGCGGCAGGGGCGGCAGGGGCGGCAGGGGCGGCGCAGGGGCGGCAGGGCCGGCAGGGACACCAGGGCCAGCAGTCGCTTTCCCAGTCGCTTTCCTTCTCCCTTTCCCCTTCCCCTTCCCTGTTCCTTGGGCAGGGGCGGCAGGGGCAGCAGGGGCGGCAGGGGCGGCAGGGGCAGCAGGGGCGGCAGGGGCAGCCGGGCCAGGGGCGGCTGGTGGTGTTGGTGGTGGTAGGGGCACTGTGGCTGGCGTACGGGTTCTTTTCCCTACGCCCGTGCCTTTCATTTTTCCTGCCCCCGCAGGTAATGCAGCCCTAGGGCGGCCTCCTGCGTCGCTGGTACCGGTGGCAGGGGTGGCAGTGGTGGCAGTGGTGGTGGTAGTGGTTGTTGCAGTGGCCTGGGTCGTGGTGGCAGTGTCCCGAAAGACCAATGACCTCTGTGCCATTGCCCTGCTTGCACGTGTTTTACGTGCTTTTGTGCTGGTGATTCGTCCTCTGAGCTGTAGGGCGTGTCGTACTGGTAGCTAGGGTCTTTGGCAGCCACCCTCTGCCTTCCACGGCGGCTAACACCACCAGAAGGAGGGCTGGTTGTGTCATCAGGGAGCGAGCGTGAGGGACGTGTAGGCTCCATGACTAGTGCGTGGTTACTGGCGCGGTGGTGCTTGCACGAGTGCGGGGCGAGCGTTTGGCGGGGTGGTATCGAGAGTTGACATGTAGTACTATACCCACACCAATTTTCAGCCGCCTGGCTATAAACGCGCGGTTTTGGTACGTGTTCAAAGTCTCTGCTCTTAAGAGTCTCCCCGCAGTGCGCCGGGGGAACTCTTAAGAGTCTCCCCGCAGCTCCCGGGTTAAGCATTTCTCTTCTCATAATCTGCTCTCAGATATTTTTTTTTTTTTTTTTTTTTTTTTTTTTTGAGACAATGAACGGAGGAAGGAAAAACACAGATAAAACAAAAAGGTCCATGTGCCTAAAGGCATCCTCCATTCATAAAATGTTTGTAACAACTGGATTTAAGTTTGTGGAAAGCAATTCGAGGGAAGTGAATTCCAAAGAGTAGTAGTTCTAGGGATAAATGAATTTTGATAAGCAGAAGTTCTGCATTGTGGAGGAGAAAGTGTAAATTCATGGGCGCTCTCAGCTGCCCTAGTTCTACGGGGAAAGATGTGGAGAGGCGGCACAATTGAAGCAAGTTCCTCGGAACAATTGCTGTGAAAATATCTGTAGAATAATGCAAGGGATGCAACGTTTCTTCGTATGGATAATGTAGGAAGGTCCTGTGTGATTGCAGGGTTATTGATTAATCTAATAGCTTTATTTTGAAATTTGTCCAACTGCCTCAATGCAACCACTCCACTTCCACTCCACAGAGGTGAACAGAAATCCATCTGAGAACGCACATGACTTTTATATATTACGGCCAACTGCTCGTCAGTGAAGAATTCTCGAACTCTGTACAGGAGTCCCAGTTTTTAGAGGCATTCTTAGCAATGCTTCTAACATAATGTGTCCAGCTCAAGTTAGTAGTTAATGTTACACCGAGAATGTCAATACTAGGGGAAGTGGGAATATTTACATCATTAAAAAAATATATGGGAGTCAGTGAGATTTTGTCGGTTAGAAAAGTGAATGTACTTGGTTTTCTGTGCATTAAAGGAAACTAGATTCTTTTGTCCCCATTCTTCAATTCTAGAAAGGTCCTGGTTCAGAGAAATTGCAGTGCTTATTTTGAATTTATAAGATCGGGTTGGTGAAAGAATTGGTAAATGTGAAGGAACTGTGGAGTGTTGCGTCATCTGCGTAGGAATGTATTGAATTATGAGTGGAAGATATGAGATTGATATGAATGAGGAACAGAGTTGGGGCCAAAAAGATCCTGGGGAACACCAGCATTTACTGAGTGAAATTGAGAATAAAGGCCATCTACCATTACACATATTTTTCTGTTATGAAGATAAGAAGAAATTAGTGGAACTAATGATGCAAGGCCGTAGTGTGACATCTTCGACAATAAGGATTGATGCCAGACTCTATCAAATGCCTTTGATATATCCAGTGCTATTGTATGTGTTTCACCATGTTGGTCTGTAGCTTGGTTAATTTGATGCGTAAGAAGGCAAAGATCGCCAGTATGACTTCCTTAACCCATAACTAGCGGCGCGCAACATAAGTCGAGTTAAATAAAGCTGGACTATGTGGCGGCGCTCGACATAACTCGAGTGGCAATTTCAGCACGTAATGTGGCTGAGAGAGAGAGACAAGTGGTGGCAGGAGACTAGCGAGCGTATGACTGCTCCAGACCACCGCGGCGAACCTACTGACACAAATCTCAGCTCCCTCCTCCCTCTCTCACTCGCTACATAATTATGTACCGAAAGTACCGAATTACCTGCTTTTTGCACTCGCGTTGCACGGTTATTGCAAGAAAACTATCCATCATACAAGGATCGTTATGGTGTCATTCGAAAGCTCTGTTTATGCCCTTTCAGGGATAGGTACTTGTTTTACGTTCTGGGTCTTATTTAGGCATGAAAATGATCACGTAAACAGCCCTATTTTGGCTAAAAACACCCCGCTGGGCGGTACACATAAATAAACCGCATAGGCCGCTCGTAAGGTGTTAAGGGTCGCTCTACTGGTGATCTTCTTTCACATCTTACTAACTCTTGGTCACCCTCCTTTCGGGACTTCGGTGAAACTTTTTCTATTGCACTAGACATATCAAAAGCCTTAGATAGAGTCTGGCACAAATCTTTAATTTCTAAACTACCCTCCTTCGGTTTCTATCCCTCCATCTGTGCCTTTGTCACTAATTTCCTTTCCGGCCGTTCCATAGCCACGGTTGTGGACGGCCATTGTTCACTTCCTCACCGTATAAACTCCGGTGTTCCTCAGGGCTCTGTCCTATCTTCTATTCTTTTTCTAATTTTTATAAATGATCTCCTCAAAAGTACCTCAATTCCCATCCATTCATACGCAGACGACTCAACCTTACACTACTCCATTAGTTTTTCAGAATGCCCCAGCCAGCAATCCCTCAATGACAAACGTAATGAAGCCATAGAACTCTTAAATTATGATCTAAATACTATCTCCAATTGGGGCAGAGAAAACCTTGTTACCTTTAATGCTTCCAAAACCCAATTTCTCCATCTATCTACCCGTAAGGAACTCCCAGCGGACTATCCCTTATTCTTCAACAATACAAAAACCAATCCTTCATCTTCTCGCAATATTCTTGGTGTCTCCTTTTCTTCTGCTCTCAGTTGGAAGGATCATATTACCAGTCTTGCTAAGGCAGCCTCCCAGTAGCTGGGTGTGCTCAACCGCCTTAGGGGGTTCTTTTCCCCTGCACAGCTTCTTGCTCTGTACAGGGGCATAGTGCGTCCTTGTATTGAGTATTGTTCACATGTGTGGGGAGGTTCCTCTCACACCGCTCTCGTAGACAAAGTTGAAAGGAAGGCCTTTCGTATCATTAACCGTCCACTCACCAACTCTCTGCAATCTCTCTCTCCGCCGCAATGTTGCATCTCTCTCGCTATTCTATCGCTACTATAATAATCAGTGTTCCTCAGAGGTTCCCCAGTGTATACCACCTCCTTTACGTAGGGCACGTGGTACCCGTCTTGCAACTCAATCCCACCCCTACTCTGTGCAACTCTCCAACCCAAGAGTGAAACGTTACTCTCAAACTTTCTTCTACTCAACAGCTGAGCTCTGGAACTCTCTCCCAGAATCAGTCTTTCCCTCTTCCTATGACTTAAATTGCTTCAAACTCAGTGTGTCCAGGCATTTTGGCTCGAACGTCCCTTGATTTTGGCCCTGTCACTCTTTCAACTATGGGGAAGGCACTCGCTATAGGCAGTTCTGCCTTTTGCCTCCCTCAATCACATAGAAAAAAAAAAAATATGCGCCTATTTTACGTTGATTATAAAGGTAATAACCTGTTACAGCAATTAAACAAGTGGAAACGGCGTTTGGATGGTCAAAATCGGCGATAGAGGCCGGGAGTTACATAACGTATGGCTCAGGCAGCCTGCCAGCCAGCCAGCCGTGAAGACGGCTGGAGAGACACTGATGCATGGTGATCTCTCCCTCGCTCTTTCACACGCTTGGTAACACAGATGACAAACACCCTGCTAGCAACTCGCTAATGTTAGCACGAATATATACCTAAGAATAAGGGAATAACAGGGAGAAAAGGTGATAATTGAAAGGGGGGGGGGGGGGGGTGGAAGGAGGAGATGTGGAGGAGTGATATTTGACATGGCCAAGGGGCAATTTAAAAAAAAAAAAAAAAATTATACTGGGATGATTTAACCCTTAATTAGCGGCGAGCAACATAAGTCGAGTTAAAAAAAGCTGGACTATGTGGCGGCGCTCGACATAACTCGAGTGGCAATTTCAGCACGTAATGTGGCTGAGAGAGAGAGACAAGTGGTGGCAGGAGACTAGCGAGCGTATGACTGCTCCAGACCACCGCGGCGAACCTACTGACACAAATCTCAGCTCCCTCCTCCCTCTCTCACTCGCTACATACTCAATTATGTACTGAAAGTACCGAATTACCTGCTTTTTGCACTCGCGTTGCACGGTTATTGCAAGAAAACTATCCATCATACAAGGATCGTTATGGTGTCATTCGAAAGCTCTGTTTATGCCCTTTCAGGGATAGGTACTTGTTTTACGTTCTGGGTCTTATTTAGGCATGAAAATGATCACGTAAACAGCCCTATTTTGGCTAAAAACACCCCGCTGTGCGGTACACATAAATAAACCGCATAGGCCGCTCGTAAGGTGTTAAATGGTTTTTTTTTAGGCCTTGGATTATATAAGGCTTCTCGCAGCCCACCAGTAAAACTTATATCAGTCTTGCCGCACTTGCCGGGTTAATATAATATTATGATACATTTCATTCCCCAGAATTATTTCTATAGATCCCATTCTGTGGCCATATATATATGTATATATATATATATATATATATATATATATATATATATATATATATATATATATATATTGTTTGCTGATTTTCTAATCGACATGTTCCAATGAAATTATATATCAAAAAGTGATATGTCATTATACTACATTATTAATAATATTCATGCACTTAAAGCCTGGGCCACTTGTTGTTAGAAGTAATGGTACATAATCATATCTGTTTGGCATTTGGCAGAGTATAAAATATGCAGTTTACAGTTTGAAAATATATTTTTATATACAGTATAGGCATACTTATGACTTTGAATATGTAGATTCTCCTGGGGATTTTGTTTTTCTATATGGAAGAGGGAGACAAAAAGCAGAACTGCCTGTGACCAGTGCCTTTCCCAGAGTTGAAAGAGTGACTGGGCCAAATCAAGGAATGTTAAAGCCAAAATGCCTGGACACACTCGGCTGTTGAATAGAAATAAGATTGGGAATATCGTTTCACTCAGGGGTTGGAGAGTTGTACAGAGTAGGGGTTGGATTGTGTTGCAAGACAGGTGATACATGCTATACACAGAGGAGGTGGTATACACTGAGAGAGCTATGAGGAACACTGATTATTGTAATAGCGATAGAACAGCGAGAGAGATGCAACATTGCAGCGAAGAGAGAGAGAGAGATTGCAGAGTGTTGGTGAGTTAATGAGACGAAAGGCTTTCTTTTCTACTTTGTCAAGAAGTGCTGTGTGAGAGGATCCTCCCCACACATGCGAACCATGCTAACAATACTTAATACATGGACGCCTGTGCCCCTGTACAGAGTAAGAAGATGTGCAGGGGTAAAGAATTCCTCTGGGAAGCTGTTTTTAGCAAGGGTGGTAATATGGTCTTTCCATGATAGATCGGAAGAAAAGGAGACACCAAGAATACTGAGAGAAGATGAATGGTTGATTTGTGTATTGTTGAAGTATAAGGGATAGGCCTGTGGGAGTCTTTGACGGGCAGATATATGGAGAAATTGGGTTTTGGGAACATTGAAGGCAACAAGATTTTCTCTGCCCCAGTTAGAAATGGTTGATAGGCCACAAGATAAGTGTTTTATGGTATCGTGACGTGAGTTTTTGAGTAATTGCTTGCTGTTCTTTTGTTCTTCTTTTAAACTAGTTGAATAGTGTAAGGTAGAGTCATCAGCATATGAATGGATAGCAGTGGAAGAACAGTTGAGAAGATCATTAATGAATATAAGAAAGATATTTTACTGAAGGCTTGCATCATATGCTTCACTGGATTATCAACTGGAAGTAGAGTTCTGTCTCTGCTGGCATATGCACTGTTATGTACTCGATTAGGCTTGTTTTTAAGTAATGGTCTAGGGTGTGCATTAAACTAATAATTGACAGGAATCATATCATCACATATACTTAGGTCCCAGAGAACCTGGAACGTGTGTACTACTTCTAGTAGTGTCTGTTGTGCATCAGGGGTTATTAGTGGAGAAACTGGTATATCTTGTTATTAATTATGAGGCAGTACTTTGCTCCTAATTCCTGAAATGTAACAATGGCGACCTTGCCAGGTTAATTCAGGAATCTGACGTCAAGCAAATTAGAATAGAGCAAGAATCTGATTCAGAATTACTTCATCTAACCTTGCAGTCTACTGTTCAATAAAGAGTGAGTTACATAATGTATCACAACACTCAAGTTCCATTACCCCTTGTTAGTCAGCAGGATATTGTGGCTTGTTTTGATCACAACCTAGTACTACAGAAGTCCAAGCAAGGGCTGTGGAGGAGTTGAGATTAGTGGTTTCCTTGCTTACGCAGTGTTTCCCTGGGGCTGATAAGCAAACCTGTGTAGATTTCATCAATGAGGCTGTGGCTCGTTCTTTTAGTATATATGGGTGGCAGGCTACTATACCTGGCCCCCAGGCTGAAGATGATGGTACTAGTAGGTCTTCGAGTCCTGCTAGTCCTTTTTTTTTTTTTTTCTATGTGAGTGAGGGAAGCAAAAGGCAGAACTGCCCGAAGCGAGTGCCTTCCCCAGAGTTGAAAGAATGACAGGGCCAAAATCAAGGAACGTTCGAGCCAAAATGCCTGGACACACAGAATTTGAAGCAATTCAAGCCATAAGAAGAGGGAAAGACTGATTCTGGGAGAGCGTTCCAGAACTCAGCTGTTGAATAGAATAAAATTTGAGAGTAACGTTGCACTCTTGGGTTGGAAAGTTACACAGAGTAGGGGTGGGATTGTATTGCAAGACGGGTACCACGTGCCCTACGTAGAGGAGGTGGTATACACTGGGAAAGCTCTGAGGAACACTGATTATTATAGTAGCGATAGAATAGCGAGAGAGATGCAACATTGCGGCGAAGAGAGAGAAATTGCAGAGAAATTGCAGTTTGTGAGTGGACGGGTGTTAATGATACGAAAGGCCTTCTATCCTGTTTATTATTCCTAGGGGGTAGAGGAGAAACGGATATAAATTAAATGTTTAGACCTGGGAAGATGAATTGGCCTAGGCTATAAATATGATACCGGTCGGCGTTGGACTTACGTGTTAGATTGTATATGTAGGCTATCTGTGGTAGTCCCAGTAATATCTATGAAGTACTTCTAGTATTAAAGGAACTTAGCTGTGATGCAAAGAGTGTAGGTTAGGTGATGGACATGTCGGTAGGTGAATATCAGTGAAGTTCTGTTGTTATGTGGCAGCAACTGGTGTTGTGAGCGAGACGAAGTCTCTGTGTGAAGTGTACTGAGATTCCCTCTTATCGTAACAATATAAATATATTTAAGGGTTCTATATCGTCCCCCGTGATTAAATAATAAGGGAAAATAAACTAAGATATAATTGGTGCAACCACAGTAATACTTATCCACAAAGATAAATAAAGTAATGCGTATAAACAAAAAGGAACCAGCTGTCGTGAACCGGGAAATTCAAACTACGGTATATATACCAGCTAGGATTCACGACATACTCCGCCACCAGTTATATACAAAGTATTTACAATTGTCCCGTCCCGATCATGGATCGCCACAACTGGGAGGAACCCAAAGCAGCCCGACGTGACGGCCTCTGAGAGGTATCACCTCGGTCCGCTCCAGTAGCAGGAAGGATATTATCAGAGTTCGGCTTGCTGTCGCCATCCACTACCTCTAAATCTATCTCTAGTGGGTTAGCTTAACCACCGGTCTGGTGGTCAAACCGGCTCCTGTTTTTACCTGAACTACCCTACATTCGTGGTCAGGACCACGAAGAAGTTTCATTATCCGACCTATACACCAAAAAAGTCGGGGGCCGTCATCATTTACTAGAACGACGTCCCCAACTTGCGGCGATGCTATCCGTCTTTTTACCATTCAGTGACGATGTTGCTCCCTGAGTGATATTAAATAATCAGTGCTCCACCTTTTCCACAGGTCATGTGAGAGCTTTGTAACATATTGGAAGCATTGGTTGACGGAATCGTTGTTACGCCAAGTCGTGTCCTTGAGATCTTCATCCGTGACTTCCCGCCTTGGAAAGCTTCTGATCCGCCTCCCATGAACCAGTTGTGAAGGAGTGATGGGTAGAGGGTCTTCAAGATCACTGTAGCTGTAGCCAAGCGGGCGATCATTGACTGTGGCCTCGAGCTCCAGTAATACTGTATTCAGTTCCTCTGTGGTAACCAATGCTCGACCCAGTACCTTCTTCAAGCCAGCCTTTAGGATGCCAATGACCCGTTCCCATATGGCACCGAACCATGGCACCCTGGCCGATATAAACCGCCACTCCCACTTGAATTCCGCTAGAATACCTTTTAACCTTGCATCATCCATCAACTCCTGTAATGTACTGGCTCCACTAACAAATGTGGTGGCATTATCACTCATCATAATCTCAGGGTAACCCCTCCTGCTACTAAACCTACGGAACGCATGCAAAAATGATTCGCAGGAGAGGTTAGACACCGTTTCTACATGGACCGCTCTAGTAACTGCACAGGTGAATAAGACTACATAATTATAGTTAACTTACAGTACCCCCTTTCTCTTTTACTGGCAAGGCACCTGTGTAGTCAACCCCCGTTACCTGGAAAGGACTCACTTCCTGAACCCTAAACTCCGGCAATGGAGGGGCCTGTACAGCACGGTATGATGTACCTTGCAATCTCTTGCAGATGATACATCCCCTTAAGGCTTTCTTTACTACCTGTCTAATCTTGGGGATCCACCATCTTTGCCTTATGTAATTTACAACATAACTAACACCACTATGGTTACACACTTTGTGGCAGTAATTACTAAGGATAGTGGCTATACGATGTTTATTAGGGATAAGGATAGGGTACTTGGCGCTATCATGTAAAGGTGAAAAAGTGTAGCCTACCTCTACAGCGTATCATGCCTCCCTCCATATAGAGGCCTAACTGCTTCACTATATTGCTTGGTGTGCCCTGTCCTTTTTACAAATAGTGGTGTTCCTCAGAGTAAGCTTCTCTCTGAGCTACCTTAATCATGGCTGACTTTGCTGCTCTTAATTCCGGCACCGTCAAGTATGCCGGGTTTGCCTGATAATACCCTTGTGCCTTCTCTTTAACCCGGGAGCTGCGGGTAGACTCTTAAGAGTTCCCCCGGCGCACTGCGGGTAGACTCTTAAGAGCAGAGACTTTGAACACGTACCAAAACCGCGCGTTTATAGCCAGGCGGCTGAAAATTGGTGTGGGTATTGTACTACATGTCAACTCTCGATACCACCCCGCCAAACGCTCGCCCCGCACTCGTGCAAGCACCACCGCGCCAGTAACCACGCACTAGTCATGGAGCCTACACGTCCCTCACGCTCGCTCCCTGATGACACAACCAGCCCTCCTTCTGGTGGTGTTAGCCGCCGTGGAAGGCAGAGGGTGGCTGCCAAAGACCCTAGCTACCAGTACGACACGCCCTACAGCTCAGAGGACGAATCACCAGCACCAAAAGCACGTAAAACACGTGCATGCAGGGCAATGGCACAGAGGTCATTGGTCTTTCGGGACACTGCCACCACGACCCAGGCCACTGCAACAACCACTACCACCACCACTGCCACCACTGCCACCCCTGCCACCCCTGCCACCGGTACCAGCGACGCAGGAGGCCGCCCTAGGGCTGCATTACCTGCGGGGGCAGGAAAAATTAAAGGCACGGGCGTAGGGAAGAGAACCCGTACGCCAGCCACAGTGCCCCTACCACCACCACCACCACCAGCCGCCCCTGGCCCAGCTGCCCCTGCTGCCCCTGCCGCCCCTGCCGCCCCTGCCGCCCCTCCTTGCCCTGCCGCCCCTGCCGCCCCTGCCCAAGGAACAGGGAAGGGGAAGGGGAAAGGGAGAGGGAAAGCGACTGGGAAAGCGACTGCTGGCCCTGGTGTCCCTGCCGGCCCTGCTGCCCCTGCCGCCCCTGCCGCCCCTGCTGCCCCTGCCGCCCCTGCCGCCCCTGCCCAAGGAACAGGGAAGGGGAAGGGGAAAGGGAGAGGGAAAGCGACTGGGAAAGCGACTGCTGGCCCTGGTGTCCCTGCCGGCCCTGCTGCCCCTGCCGCCCCTGCTGCCCCTGCCGCCCCTGCCGCCCCTGCCCAAGGAACAGAGAGAAGGGCGACAGGCACCACCATCATCTTGCCATCAAGGCCACGCACCACTGCTGCCCCTGCCGCCGCCGCCCCTGCCGCCGCCGCCGCCCCTGCCGCCGCCCCTGCCACCACCTCTGCTGTCCCTGTCCATAAGACTCCCGCACGTGCCAAAGTGACCCGGAAAAATCTTACACCATCTAAGTATGCCGCCCTGCTGTTTGATGGTGATTCGCAGGACATTGGCAGCCCGGGTTTCGACGACGAAGCCCTAGCACGGGACCAAGGGTGGGGGGATTTGGGAGTGGACAGTGGGAGTGAGTCCGACGTCGGTGACGAAAACGAGGAAGGGCATCGTCTGTCGAGTGAAGAGGAGGGTAATGATGATGAAGTGCTGTATCGCGACCATGGAAGCGATATTTCAGACGCAGAAGAAGACGCAGACGACATTCCGATCCCTGGCATGCCTTCGTTCGATTGGTCTGACGGGGTCAATTTTGTACCTGACGTGCCCCAGTTCAATCCTGGGACGTCAGGAACAACTGACAACTGGCCCTGTGATGATCAAGCGAACGAAAGCGACTTCTTCCTCGCTTTTTTCGACATGGAGGTAATGACGTACATCGTTGCCCAAACAAACGCCTACTACAGGTGGGTGTTTGGCAGATTGGACGTCCTTTCTCCAAAAGCGAGAATACGAGGCTGGGTGGATACGACTGTGGCAGAATTTCTGACGTTCTTTGCCTTGTTGTTCCTCATGCCTCTGATCAAGAAGCATGTGTTGCAACACTACTGGAAGCACGACCCTCTCATCGCCACCCCAACTTTCAATAAGTTCATGACTCGTGACAGATTTTTGTTGCTGCTAAGATTTATGCACTTTGCAGACAACGAAAATCCTAACAGGATTGACAGGATATGGAAAGTTCGGGAGGTGTTCACCATGTTGTTGGAGAGGTATAGGAAATACTTTTACCCCTTCCTCAATTTGGTGATTGATGAGTCGCTCGTGCTCTTCAAAGGACGTCTTGTTTTCAAGCAGTATATCCCCTTGAAGAGGCATAGGTTCGGAATCAAGCTCTTCGTGTTGTGCGACTGTGAAACTGGAATAGTGCTTGACATGATCGTGTATACAGGCACTGACATTGACATACCGAAAGCCGCTGCCAATGACCCCATGGGCATGTCAGGTGCCATCGTCAGGAAAATGTTGGCACCTTACCTGGGCAAAGGCCACATCATCTACACTGACAACTGGTATACTTCTCCTGCTCTCTGCCAGTTTCTTTATGACAACCAAACGGGGTCATGTGGGACTGTCAGAAAGACAAGAAAGTTTATGCCAAAGTTCACAGGTGATGTCATTCCTCTCACAGATGCCTCCTCCAGTGACACACCTTCAGAAGACGACCTGGCCAAGGAACACCGCGAGAGGCATGTGCGAAGAAGGCGACGAAAGGGGCAGAAATACAAGCAGCTCGAGAAGTGTGGGAAACTGATAGCCCTGAAGTGGAAGGATAAGCGAGACGTCCACCTGCTTTCCACCGTCCACACAGGTGCCCAGGTGGATTCTGGCAAAATCCACTACCGAACCAGGAAGACAATCTACAAGCCCGACATGGTAGTGGACTACACCAAAAACATGCGCCTGGTGGACAAGTCTGACTGTCAGCTGTCAGGTGTTGAGTGTCTGAGGAAGACTGTGAAGTGGTATCACAAGCTCTTCCTCCACCTAGTTGACATAACGATGCTGAACGCCTACAACTTGTGGTTGGTGAAGAAGGATATGGCCCCAAACCAGAAGCTGAAATTCCGGGAGTTCGTGTACAACGTCTCCTACCAACTCCTGGAGAAGTATGCCACCACCACTCACAGACGTACGGCATGGCGTGGGGATCACGTTCCTGACCGCATCCAGCTGGGTGTCGAAAGACACTACACAACCAACACCGAGCTGATTGGCACTCGTCACAGGCAGGTGCAGTGCACCGTCTGCAGCTCCAGTGTGAGGAAACCCCATGTGACCAAAAGAGTCACCTCAATGTGCGCCGAGTGCAAAGTTGCACTCTGCCTGGGTGACTGCTTCAGGGACTACCACACCTTCAAGAACTACTGAGTGTCGGCCCCTGCCCTGCCCTGCCCTGCCCTGGACTCGCCCCGTGCCCTGCCCTGGACTCGCCTCCTGCCCTGCCCTGCCCTGGACTCGCGCCCTACCTTACCTGACCTGACCTAATTGATCACGCTACCTCATAATGTAACATATATATTATATAATGTATAAGTTCCAAAGATGTCCCTGTGATATAGCTTTTACATTATATAATTGTATGTTTCATTATTTAGTTTATAAGTTTCAAAGATTTACATGTAATATGCCTTATTTTTTTAGTATATCAATATATATGTTTGTTATTAGCCTAAGTAATGTGTATATAATTATTTTCTTACCTCAAATGAATTGTACAAAAATAAATATGTTTCAATAAATCATGTCAAACCTACTATGATAATAAAATAAAACAATAAAAAAAGAAAAAAGAAAACAAGGTCATGTCATTGTATTCTTACAATATGATATATTCTATGAATATTTCATATTGTTTGAATACAATGGCATGATCTTGTAAAAAAAAAAAATTTATAAAAATTTTTCTAGACAATATAAACCTTCCCCATAACCCCCTCCTGGATTCGATCCCACTACCCTACGACACTTTGAGTTTTCCAGTCCGCGACCTTACCAACCATGCCACAGGAGCTCATACCAAATATCACTCAAAACTTCGTGTGTACAATCGAAATGACAATATACAAAAAAAAATGAATTATCCCACCAATTTACGTTTGTAAATTGATGGGATTATCAATTATATCATGCCAAGGTTTATAATAGTTTGTCTCTGTCAAGAATTAGTAATTATATAACTTTATTCTGTCAAAAATTGCCCAAACACTCAGCAAAATTGCCCCTCTCAGTGTGACTCCACTCATTTTCACACGGTCAGGCGGTCACGAGGTGACCCTTGCCGCTCCTTGATTCTCCAGCTACAGCAGCTCTGTCTGGGAACAAAATTGGTATAAATACAATAATGGATAAAATACTCTTCACAAATACATTTGTATTGTATAATATTGTAAATAAAAATGAATAATAACTGTGTGGGTGTCGAAAATTGCTCAACCAGCTTTCTTATGTCTCGCCTACGCGCGTATATTGGATTATACATAGTCATGACTGTCATACAAATAATTGCAGTAGGTCTCGAATATACATTTAGATTGCATATTACTTCGAAATAAATAAGTAAACGTTTCTCTGGTGGCAATCTACCCTTTCGCAGGTGTAAGGAGACACCAGTCTATATTTAGCCCTCTATCACAACAGGCAATCTGCCTGTGTTGACTCAGCACCGTCGCTGGTGGTCTATAAATATAGTACTTTATTTACAGTCAATGGCCTACATGTTTCTGTGGTACTTCACATGTGTCTAAAATGCAATGTCTGCTTGCATAAAAATGCAATTCTGAAGTCCATTTATATGTACGACATACGCATGTCTCAGTTTCTCTCTCTCTCTCTCTCTCTCTCTCTCTCTCTCTCTCCATTCCTGACTCATGTTATTGTAGACCTGTTGATGGCAACGAACACCAGCCATCTGGTAGACATAAGGGTCAAAATACCAAACATCAATACGCCTGGGGCGCCTCCACAATTATCACTAAGCTGGTTATCTATCTAGAGATCTGCCTGACTTCCATCTCTCCACGACTCACTCACTCACTGCACCCCTGCATGCCTCCCTCCCACCCACCCACCCACCCCCAACCCCCCCTTTCAGGCTTCCGTCTGCTAGAAACACATTCACAATTTGCGTAAATATCGCATCAATTGGGCTATATGCGGTATATTCCTTGTTATATGGGACGCCTACATATGTACACGTCTTTATTATAGCATGAGAGTGCTCTAAATACAAGATTGACGTGATATTTATGGCGTAACACACCCTCTCCCCCTTTCATTCCCACCACAACTCACTCACACCTTGGTTCACGCATAGAAACTCATTGATAATGTGCGTAAATATCGCATGAATTGGTTTATATGCGGTATATATTTTGATATATGGCACGTATACATACGTACAAGTCTGTATTATAGCGTGACAGTGCTCTACGTACAAGATATACGTGATATGTATGGCGTAAACCACACTCTCAGCTCATAAATTGCCGCCAAACCTCCAACACATCTTCATTCCCGCCTAAATATTCTCTTATAATTCCCTTATATATTGCAATTTTTGGTCACTATGAGGCATATTCATTGTTATATGGGTGCCCTACACATGTATACATACTCTAAATAGCCTAAAAGGGCTCGAAAAAGGAGATATACGTGATAATACGCGGTAACCCACCCCCTCCTCCCTCTCCTTCTATCCCCTGCGCGCGTAAATATTCGGCAGGGAAATCTCGCCGCTCGATGACAATCTAGCCGCGCGGTGCCATTCGCTCCACATTTTTCAACTACGGACCGTTCCCCTACCCCCCCCAGACATTTTTTGGGGGGTCAAATATATATGGGCCGATGCACGCAAACATTCCCTACACGATGATGTACTTTTTATCGAAATTGGCAATAGGTCCCAAAATCATCATAGGTGCGCACAGTCTTACCCTGTAGAAAACCCCCTGTGCGCCGCGGAGAGGTTAAGAGTCTTAATAAACCTAAGGACCCATGCCATTACATGCCATGACTTCATATATGAGCCATACCGGTCCCAATTCAATATGGCAGTAGGGGCAACCGGTACCGGCAATGACAGGGTTCCTTCTTGACTCATGTTACAACCCACAGTGGTGTCCCCTCCTATTGAGCCCCCTATTGGGCCATGATCAGGCCATAGCATTTGGTGAGGTAGCCATGTGGGCCCTCCCCACCAAAGCGAAGAAGCAACTAAGGACACATATGAAATCCCTCTGGTAACTAGATCACTGGGGTTGTCCTCTGTGGACACATTACGAAAATGAGCGCCGGGGTCTAATGACTTTATCTCATCAACTCTATTTTGAACATATATAGGCAAAATCTTTTTAATAGACAACCAACATAGGGTTATCTGGCTGTCCGACCAGAGGTATACATTCTCTATAATCAGCTCGTCCGCGTAGGCCTCACATATATAACATGCGAGACGAGCTGCGAGAAGAACAGCAGTCAACTCCATCTTAGGTATGGTGAGGGACTTAATAGGCGCCACCATAGCTTTGGCCATTACTAACCTACTCACCTCATCACCAACCGCATAGGCCGCTACACCATATGCTACTGAGCTAGCATCACTAAATAGGTGCAGCGTAACCCTCCTAGAATTAGTGACCTGACGTGGAAACATGATACCTGTACTATCTATCATATCGTTATAAATACCCTGCCAGTTAGCTCTCATGTCATCTGGAATGGGGACATCCCCCCCACACTCTAATCTCCACAAATCCTGTACGAACCTCCGCGCCCGGATGGTTACCGGTAGCAACACTCCTAGAGGATCGAAAACACTCGCGGTTAGACTTAGAGCCTCGCGTTTTGTAACCAATGCAGGGCTACTTCCACGGCAATTAACCTGTAACATATCCTTATCAGTTAGCCACTCAACGCCAAGCACCTTAACCCCGTCTTGTTTGGCGGAAGCTATACCCTTCAGGTGCAACAGTTCCCGCAAATTCCCATTATTTGTGACCCACTCACGTAAAGACAGGTTAGCGCTGGAATATTCTACAGGCATCCCAACATTGTTGTTGCAAATCACTTACATCATCACCAGTCCCCTGTAAGTTATCAATATACAACCCCCTTTTTAGCTTATTAACTACTGCACTGTTCTCCTGTATCATAGACAGGTGTTTTTGAATGGTAACATTAAGAAGGAACTGGGAACAGGTGGCCCCGAACAGAACTGCACGGAACCGGTAGACAATGTAAGGACTTGCAACATCCAAGGGATCAACGGGCCACAGAAACCTAGTAGCATCCCTATCTTTCTCAATCAACCCCACCATGAGAAATGCTTTCTCAATATCACTCACCCAGGCAAATTGATGGCATCTAAAGCGCAGAAGCACCTGGGTGAGGTCAGCTACTAGTGATGGACCTGTATGGAGACAGTCATTCAGACTGAACGCCTTCTCGTCCATCCTAGCCGAACAGTCAAACACTATCCGTACAGGCGTAGTAACACTATCTTTGGTAATACCATGGTGAGCTAAGTAGTGAATGGGATGACCAGCCTGATTCCTGTTTTCTACCCTTTCAATAAACCCCTTTTCTATCTGATTATCCAGAACCTTTGTATACTGTTGACAGTAGTTGGGATCTTTTATAAACTTACGCTGCAAGCCTCTCATTCTTTCTCCCCACCCTTACCAGTCTCATTAGGACTTATACCAATATGGTCCAAGTCCCATAGAGCTGTCAGATTATTTAATTCTGGAGATTTACTGCCAATATCTTCCTGTATCTCCACTAAGGGGTCTACTGCTAACTTAAGAACAGTGACTAACTCTACATGGGTCTCTTCTATATCTGACTGATAAGTGCCACTCAGTGCATAACCATAAATTGTGGGTAACATAACTATACTTCCTTCCCTGACATAGCCTGAATATACAAAGTGGTAATAAAAGTCTGTCCCAATCAGTAACCCTATCATATCTCCATCAGTGATACCTGGATCTGCTAATTTGTAACCCCGAACCTTGATTGCATTTACCTCCATCTCTAATCCTCTCCCTGGCTTGTATACTGGTAACTCCTCCACCACAACGGCCCTCAATTTATGCACCCTTCTTCTGTGATGATAGGTTAACTCTACTATTTCATACTCAGTACTACCAAGTGAGCCAGTAAATCCCTGGAGCCTTAGCTGTCCCTTACTGACCCTAACGTAATCAAGCTGCGATAAAGCAGAGCGCAAGATGAAGGTACGCTGCGAACATTGGTCCAACAAAGCTCTTACTTTACTGGTATGACCATTTCTGTCGGTCAAGGGAACCTGAATGGTAGGCAACAACACTGCATTACGGCCCGAAGCCACAGCCATGGTCACTGTTGAGTTCAGGGGCCACTGGTTGTCCAGTTTGTTCAAGGCGTGGCGTCGGACACAAATAATGAAAATGTTTCTGTTGGCAGAATCGGCACGGCCTAATTTTAGGGTTAGTACACCCCTGGCTGCCATGTTCAGACGACAGGCACCCGACGCACAATTTCAACTGCCTTGCTCTATTGGCCTTGGCGGGACTGTTCTTGTATTTTGCACACTTTGCCCAAAAATGTCCTGTCTTTAAACACAACTTACATCCATACTTCTGCTTGGTATCGGGTTTCTGATACACTGCATATGCTGCTGTGGCGGTCACCCCAAACTGTTCAAGTGGATTATGTCTACTTTCTAGATTGCACACTTCAGTCTTAAACACACGAACATATTCATCCACATCCAGCCAGTTGTCTTTTAATTCACGCTTAATCACTTCAGAGAGTGCACTAGGAAGTTTATTATGCAACAGTACTGCACACATTTCACTTACTGTTACATCCATAGAGCGTAATGACTCTAACGCACACTCAATTGACGCAGAAAAATCTTTCAGAGCACTGACCTCCTGGCTAGGATGTGGGAGATTACACAGTTTTGCTATGTGAGCTGCTTTGATGCGATCTTTTTTACCATAACTGTTTTTCAGTATAGTGACCGCTGGTTCATAACTTGCAGCGACCAAGCTAAACCCACTAACAAATTGTAGAGCCTCACCACTAAGTTGTCCCTTTAGATATGTAAATTTCTGAATGTCAGTTAAGTCTGTTTGGGAGTGAACACTACAATCAAAGAGCTCCCAGAAACTCACCCACTGTGTTGGATCCCCATCAAAAACTGGCAACTTTAGGGAGGGTAGCTTAATACCCTTCTGTTTCCTACTTGCTGCACCATCATGAGATCTACCAGTAGTGGTTGTCTGTAGAGCACTATCTAACTCAGCTAACTGACCGTTTACTTGTTTAACATACTGCATATCTTTCACCATCTCATCCTCTAACTGATCATCTGAATATAAGCTATACAACTCTACGTTATACGACTTGATATCAGTTAGGGCCTCTTCTAAAGTTATTTTCACACCCTTGACATCATGCAGTGTAGCAGCATGTTCAATAAATTCAGACAGATTAGAGGTAAGCTTAGTAATCCCTCCCTTCTTGGCGGCCCTGAACCGCCGCAATGACTTTATTTTCTCATCCATTCTTAAAAAGTTTACGGTAACTAAAGCTTAAGGAACAACAATACTAATCGTCACTGTAGGCTAACCTATTCTAATCTATTCTAAGCCTAGGCTAACCTACTTACATTGATGACGACAGCAACCAAGCAAATTGAAGCATGCAGATCGCGTGCCCCCTGTGAGTTTATAAATGATCAAAGAAAAGGAAAATTACCCTATGTCATATTACTCTACTTTACAATATTTACTTTACTAGGATAGGCTATATTAAATTTTAACAAATTACAAAGAAAAAGAAAGAAGGATCAAGACTCCTCTGAAGGAGGAACAGCCGCAGCCGTCGTCCTAGTCTTGAGATCTAGCCTATTGCGTCGACTGCTCCTCCTCGGCCCTGTCCTTCTCCTCAAAGAAGGCATGCGCTCTGTTCAGTAGCCTATCTAACACCTTCCAGCTCCCTGGCACATCTAACCCAGGCTGAGGTCTGCCTGACAGTGTCCACCCTTGCCCCTGGTCTATAGAACTGCTTAACAAAAAAAAGCAGGGCACTGCACTGGACGGTCCAGCGGAAAATCCTGGACATAGGCCTAGCCTATGCGCCCCTCAACATTTGTCACTGGATCGCCCAGCTCTACACAAAGGCAGACAAGTCAGGCCTAATACCCCCCCAATTCTTATCAATATATAACAGATGGCCCAGTATCCTGGTCACGGCACAAATTATATCCTGTTTATTATTCCTAGGGGTAGAGGAGAAACGGATATAAATTAAATGTTTAGACCTGGGAAGATTAATTGGCCTAGGCTATAAATATGATACCGGTCGGCGTTGGACTTACGTGTTAGATTGTATATGTAGGCTATCTGTGGTAGTCCCAGTAATATCTATGAAGTACTTCTAGTATTAACCCTTTGGCTGCGGGCTGTTTTGGGCTATTTAGGGCCTATTCAGGCACTCCTGAATGATAAATCAAGCATCTGCATTAAATGAAGTGTATTCTGCCGTAAACTAGGCGAAAATAGCTTCAAAATGACACCAGAACGGACCGTACACGTGGTCTGGTTCACCCGCAGTGATCCCAGTGAAACGCGGGAACCCCGCTATTATGTAACACTCGCTCGCTTGGCTACACTGATGAGAGAGACAGAGAGAGACTCGCCCACCACACAGCCTTGCTCAGTGAGCCACTCGGTGCTCTGAGGGTCGGAGGTGGGCCCCTCACGCTCCCACCCACTGACACTCGATTCTTACGTTTTTTACAGGCTTTTAAAGCCTGGAAATTGCTGTAACTTGCCAAAACATTCCAGAACGTCACCCGCAGCAAAAGGGTTAAAGGAACTTAGCTGTGATGCAAAGAGTGTAGGTTAGGTGATGGACATGTCGGTAGGTGAATATCAGTGAAGTTCTGTTGTTATGTGGCAGCAACTGGTGGTTTGTTGTGAGCGGGACGAAGTCTCTGTGTGAAGTGTACTGAGATTCCCTCTTATCGTAACAATATAAATATATTTAAGGGTTCTATATCGTCCCCCGTGATTAAATAATAAGGGAAAATAAACTAAGATATAATTGGTGCAACCACAGTAATACTTATCCACAAAGATAAATAAAGTAATGCGTATAAACAAAAAGGAACCAGCTGTCGTGAACCCGGGAAATTCAAACTACGGTAGCTAGGATTCACGACACCTTCCTTTCAACTTTGTCTAGTAGAGCGGATTGAGAGGATCCTCCCAACACATGTGAACAATACTCAATACAAGGATGCACTGTGCCCCTGTACAGAGCAAGAAGCTGTGCAGGGGTAAAGAACCCCTTGAGGCGTTTGAGAACACCCAGCTTCTGGGAGGCTGCCTTAGCAAGACTTGTAATATGGTCCTTCCAAGTGAGAGCAGAAGAAAAAGAGACACAGAGATTATTGAGAGAAGATGAAGGATTGATTTTTGTATTGTTGAATTATAAAGGAAAGTCCTCTGGGGGTTCCTGACGGGTAGTAAAATGGAGAAATTGGGTTTTGGAAGAATTAAATGTAACAAGGTTTTCTCTGCCCCAATTGGAAATAGTAGTTAGATCAGCGGATAAGTGTGCTATGGCATTATTACGTTTGTCTTTGAGGAATTGCTGGCTGGGGCATTCTGGAAATCTAGTTGAGTAGTGTAGGGTAAAGTCGTCTTTGTATGAATGGATGGGACTGGAGGTACAGTTGATAAGACCATTTATGAAAATTAGAAATAGAATTGGAGATAGGACTGAACCCTGAGGAACACCGGAATTGATGGGATGAGGAAGTGAACGATGGCCGTCCACAACCGCAGCTATGGAAGTTAGAGACAAAGGCACAGATAAAGGGATAGAAACCGAAGGAGGGTAGTATAGAAATCAGAGATTTGTGCCAGACTCTATCGAAGGCCTTCGATATGTCTAGTCACTCTAGTGCAATAGAAAAGGTCTCACCGAAGTCCCGAAAGGAGGATGACCAAGAGTTAGTAAGATATGAAAGAAGATCACCAGTAGAGCGACCCTTGAGGAAGCCATACTGGAGATCTGAGAGCAGATTATGAGAAGAGAAATGCTTAAGAAATTTGGAAGCAAGAATAGTTTCAAAAACTTTAGTGATACAAGAGATGAGAGCAATTGGACGATAGTTAATGTAGAAAGGAAAGCTTTTCATATCATTAGCTCCCGTCCACTCACCAATTCTCTGCAATCTCTCTCTCTTCGCCGCAATGTTGCATCTATCTCAATTTTCTATCGCTACTACAATAATCAGTGTTCCTCGGAGCTTTCCCAGTGTATACCGCCTCCTCTTCCTCTACGTAGGGTACATAGTACCCGCCTTGCAACACAATCCCACCCCTACTCTGTGCAACTCTCCAATCCAAGAGTGAAACGCTATACTCAGACTTTCTTCTATTCAACTGCGGAGCTCTGGAACTCTCTCCCAGAATCAGTCTTTCCTTCTTCCTATGACTTAAATTGCTTCAAACTCCGTGTGTCCAGGTATTTTAGCTCGAACGTCCCTTGATTTCGGCCCTGTCACTCTTTGAAATCTTGGGGAGGCACTCGCTGCAGGCAGTTGTGCCTTTTGTCTCCCTCATTCACATAGAAAAGATTTTTTTTTTGGAGGGTTGAGAGCGGTTACCCTTCTTTGGGACAGGTTGAATGAGAGCAATCTTCCAGCAAGAAGGGAAGATGTTAGAGGAGAGACAAAGACGAAAGAGTTTGCCTAGGCAAACTCACCACGGAACACAGTTTTTGAGTACAACAGGAGGAACACCGTCCGGACCGTACACCTTCTTAATATTAAGCTCAGAGAGGGTAGCAAGTACATCTTAAGAAGAGATTAGGATATTAGGCATAAGTAGGAGAGAGAGGGGTGGAGAGGGAGGAATAGCACCGGAATCATCCAAGGTGGAGTTACTAGCAAAAGTTTGAGGGAAGAGTTCAGCTTTGTCAGAGGAAGAAGTGATGGCTGTGCCATCATAGTGGGAAAGCGGAGGGAAAGACGAGGAAGAGAAATTGTTGGAGATGTTTTTGGCTAGATGCCAGAAAGCTTGGGAAGAGCTAGAGTTGGATAGTTCAGTGCATTTATTATTGATGAAAGAGTGCTTGGCATGTCGAAGAACAGATTTGGCTTGATTCAGAGGAGAAATATAGGAAGAATGAGATTTTTTAGTATGAAGGCGTCGGTGCCGTTTGAATGCTTCCTCCTTGTTGCGGACAGCAGTAGATCAAGCATGAGTAGACCAAGATTTGTTTGTATTAGTCTGAGAGAAAGATAATGGAATGTATGCTTCCATGCCCGATAGGATTACCTCGGTAATGCGTTCAGCACTCTCCGAGGGTCCTCGGCCCCGGACGCAGAAATCATTCCATGGGAAATCAAAGAAGTACTGCCGAAGAGACTCCCAGTCTTCAGGGCCAAAGTGCCACAAGCGCTGCTGGCTAGGAGGATCGGGTGGCCGTACTGGAGGGATAGGACAGGTGACAGAGATAAGTTTATGGGCGGAGGATCCCCAAGGAGAGAAAAGATCGACAGTATAAGAAGAAGGGTTAGAAGTTATAAACAAGTCAAGAATGTTGGGCCGATCTCCGATGCGATCTGGGATATGGGTTGGTTGCTGAACTAACTGCTCTAGGTCATTTATGATAGAAAAGACGTAGGCTTGTTCACCAGGTTGGTCAGTAGTGTGAGAGAAGAGTCACTGGCGGTTGTGAACGTTGAAATCTCCTAAGATGGAGATTTCTGAGAAAGGAGAAATGGATAGAATGTTTTCCACTGTAAAGTTTAGATAGTCAAAGAATTTGGGAGAATCAGTAGAGTTAGGGGAAAGATAGACAGCACAGAAATATTTAGTAAGAGAATGACAGGAAAGTTTGAGCCATAAAGTTGAGAATTCAGAGGAGTCGAAATCGGGAACACAAGAGTAAGTGAGTTTGTTGTGCACGCATGCACAACATCCACAGTTGGCTTTGAAACTAGGATAGAGAAAGTAGGAGGATACAGAGAAGGGGCTGCTGGCAGTTGCTTCAGACACCTGAGTTTCGGTGAGGAAAAAAAGATCAAGTTTGGAGGAGGAGAGATGGTGTTCAACAGAGGGAAAATTAGAGGAAAGTCCGCGAATGTTGCAAAAGTTAATAGAAAGAGTAACAGGCCGAGGTCCGAGTAATGTTGAGGGGTCGTCAGGGGAAGGTCGGACGGGTGTGGGGGCATTTATGGCCCCCCCCCCCCCCACCATCCTGGGAACTCCAAGGCTCGGCTAAAATTCATATTTTTTTGTATTTAAATTTGGTGTGGAAGAAGTGTGGTATGCATGTTTAGTGTAGTGAAGTGGATAGGAGGAGGAGGTGATTGTGAGAGCTAGCTGGATTACTCTCTATGTAAGTGAGGCACAAAGGGAATCAGTAAGACAGGCCAAGCAAATGAAACAAGAGTTCCAGCGACTCATTATCAAATGCCTACAGCCTCTCCTGGGTATAGCGCTGTTCGATTGGTGCCTACAATCTACCCCTATTCCCCCTATTAGTCGCCTATTACGACACACAGTAGGATGCGTGGGGCATATTCTTTGTTTCCTGCACCATAAGATGAAGGCCCCCTTAGCCCGACTATACAGCACCGTTTACCTGCTGATCGATTTTCCCCACCTGGATCTCCCTTTCTTTCTGGATACTCTGCCTGGCCAAACATTGGGGTTTCAAAGCCCCCTGTGCGTGTGACATTCCTCAGTCCAGTGGCGCGGTAATTTCGGCCTTATTGAATCGTGACATAGGGAAAGGGAAATGGTAGAGGGTGGTGGTGGTACTGGTGGCAGTGGTGGGTGGTAGGTGATGACATAACCTGGTGGTAGTGGTGGTGTCATGAAACGGCACCGATCTTTTAGTACGTGCATGACCCATTGCACGTGCATTAAGTGCCTTCCTTATTGCAAAAGAACATAAGTGAGGACAAATTGGAGGCAAGAGGGCTTTCTGGTAGGCACACTCGGTCTCCCACGGCCGCTGTCGTGTCATTGTGATGCGCGGGAGAGGGACGCGAGGGTTCCATGATAACTGCTTGATAAATGATTGTGTGAGAGTGACCGGAGTGTGTATTGTGGTGGTATCGAGAACTGTCACACACCAATTTGTAGCCACCTGGATCAATGTGTGCATTTTTTGTGTTCGTTTGAAATCCTGGCTCTCTAATGGACGTTCACCGTCCACCAGTAAAACCTCTGGAGAGGACCCTTGCCATTCTTGGGTTAATAGTTTGCATTATACTACTTTCATACCTATTCTAAAAGGCTACACAACCAGATTCGAAAGTTGAATCCGTATTCAATTTGTTGTGGCACACAACATTTTACTCTCCGTCACTACGTTCATCCTGAAATTTGTGAAGGTCGGACTAAACTGAATAATCTAAATAAATTTGTATGCAGTGTTATCTACTGGTTTGATCTTACTACACATGGACAATCTCTGGGGCTTGCTTCCTAGATGCCTCGGTACATATAAATACATACACAAAGACATAATTATAGATCTATATATACCCTCACAATTCTTACCTATTAATACTGTTCTAAGCACCAATTGAAGGTACCCAACTATTGCCGATTACACACTCTAGTCAGGTACTGGCCTTCCCAATGAAATAGACGCCTGAAGTTCGATAGAACCTTAAGATCACGATCTTTACTAATTAACACACTGATTACTTAAGGTGGGCATTTCTTTCAATTAATGCGGTACTTGAACGTCTAAATAAATTAGGTATAATAGCCGAGGTAGGATGCTCTGATTTATAGTACTGAATTAGAGTAACTCTATCTTCTCTATAACACGAACACTTGGGATAATCGACTGAACACCCAAAGGAGTGTCCTCAACACATATAATTATATACTGTCTACACTCGTAACAATTGGGTCAGGTACTTAAGATAATCAATTACTGTTTATTATACTTTGACGCTCTGTCGTTAGCGCGAACACTGAATATATGTATATATCTACTGTATATATCTATCTATCTATCTATATATTATACTGTTCCAGACTTTGACGAACACATTGTAAAATGGAAAATGAACATGTATTGTCGTATCACATTTTCCCAGATATGTGTTTTTAATGAGATATATGCTTATTTAGAAATGTAGCAAAACAGGGTTATGAGCAAAGTACTAAATAATTAATACATGATAAACATGTTTACTGTGGACTTGACTAAAGGAAAAGTATGTTTACCTATTCACACATTAGTAATTACTTAAGCAATGCATCGTAGAATGTGGTGATGATAATAAGTGGCTAGCAGAAAAATACTAATTATTTCGAAACAGATTAGCGTAAACAAAATATGTAACATTTGTAACTCAGTTCACGAGGTATAATGCTGATGCCCAAGTCCGGGTCGGGTATCTGAACACAACAGAAAGTAATTCAATGGTTTATGAAGCTTAGTTCTTGATTCATAGATTCATAGGGGGCTGATCATTCCTATGTTCAATGAAATTCACGGAAATGGTTACTGTCTCGGTATTTAGATTCAAATATTAAACATATTGGGTATGATTAATTTCTCAAAACTGTATTACATCAGCTGGTGAGAATGAAAATGCTTTCAAATAATCTCCTTGTATTACACTGCATGACCATGTAGAGGAGTGGTAATTAATTCTGATTGATTTTGAAGTCTCGAACTGATTAAACGAATCTCTGAAATGCAAATACCTAGTAAAAATTAGTAAGGAGATTCAATTCAACCCGAGACCGCTTCGAATAAGTTTTTATTTGAATTAATGTTCACAACTGTACAATACATTTAATAACATTAGGCAATAACTTCGTAATAACCACATTGTTTGGTTTTATTTGGCATTCAACATTGCTTTGATTTACTAACATATGGCAGTAATGTCTGCAGACCACTTGAGGATCGTAATTTGCTTCATCCAATATGCCTCTGGTCTGGCCTATGTTGAAAGAAAAACACAATTTGTTTTGGTATTAACAGACAATAATGTGAGTTGTAAACAGTTCATGAAGGGTAAATTACTTACATTCTATCACCTCGAAAACTAATTATGTTTATATTTCAACATTCCTGGGTATAACATAGAAGATGGGGGGGGGGGGAGACCAATGCCAGTGTTCCGATTATAGCACATGCTTGGACGACACTGAATAATTTACTCAATGTCCTTTAAATCAATAATGAATAATTATTTTGTAATTAATTACGGGATAAAGTTAACTTGATTTTGTAATTGGTACTTAGCACTTGAAGTCTGTAAGCGTTTTTAATACACCCTGTATATATATACTGTATATATATATATATATATATATATATATATATATATATATATACTGTATATATATACCATGAACACTGAATCTAACACTAATAGCCGTATTATTCACTGATGAATTCAATATAATTGAATCTGGAGATTGCATGAGCGCACTTATCTTTAAGTGTTTATGTACCAGCTTTAATTATGTCTGATTGGCTTGACCCTGGCCCGAAGCTACCCCCGACTTAGGTCTAGAGGCCTTCCAATCATCAGCATCTTTTTTCATGACTGTGGATTCGCCTGTCCAATGATTATTCAATTTACATCTACAACAGAAAGCTTGTTTCCCCATCGTTTACTCATAGAACCCCTTGGCTTTGATGTTGCAACTCTCGACAACGTGGCCCCGGATACCGCAATAGAAACAGATAATGTCTTTGTTTAGACTACCAGTGTCACTACCGGAATTAGGGCGATAAGCCACGGGTTCCAATAACCTGGACCGCTGTTCGGTGCCATAAACCTCTGAGGGTTTTTGCCAGGGAGCTTAGGTGACTGATTTCTAGCGACATTATTATAATTCCATCTACAAGCACTGCAACTCTGCCGGATCTGACCTACTTGAGAAATGCTGGGGTTGGGGTTTCTAGACCGAACACTAAGCTGAGAAGATATATTTGAACAAGCATTTTTATTTTGCGATTTCGGCTGTGACTGAGACTGAGTTTCAGACAGAGTTTTCTTGAATTAAGCACATGAAAACTGGATTTGATCATTAGCAACACCGCTCGTATCGCAAGCTTTCTGAAGCTCTTTCGTGAATTTGTTGAGAGACATAGTAGGTGGCTTGGCCCCTGTTGCCAACCCATAAAAATACTCTGGACCAGCACCTTCTATTATTACTATCAATGTCTTCAACATTCGTGGCCTTTCCTCTGCAAACCCTGATCTTCTCGTTCTCACCAAAACCAAAATGTCTGGGACTACTGCCAGCAAACCCTACTCTGTATCCTCCTACTAGCTCTATCCTCAATGTCATGCAGATGTGGATGTTGCGTATATGTGTGTAGCAATCTTGTTTTCTCTTGTGTTGCCAATGTTCATTTATTTGAATTCTCAGCTCTCTGGCTAAAGCTTTCTTGCCACTCTCATACAATTATTTGTTGTGCTGTTTATCTCTCCCTTAATTCTGATAACTATCTAAAATTATTTGACTATCTAACTTCCAAAGTGGAACACATTCTGTCCATCTCTCCTTTCACAGAAATCTCCATCTCAGAAGATTTCAATGTTCACCACTGCCAATGGCTCTCCTCTCGTTTCACTGACCAACCTGGTCAACAAGCATAAATCTGTTCTTTCCTGAACAAATTAGAGCAGTTAGTCCAGCACCCTACTCGTATCCCTGACCGCCTTGGAGATCGGTCCAACATTCTTGACTTATTTATAATTTATAATCCTTATACTGACGCTGCAAAGCTTTTCTCTCCGCTGGGCTCCCTTGATCACAACCTTGTCTCTATTACCCATGGGAGGGGGAAAGTGGTACGTGTAGGCTACAATAAGTTTTTGGCAAATAGGTACGTGGAAATTGGTTGGAAAACCTGCGAACTTGTTTCCCACGAACCAATTTTCCGATTTTGAAAAGGGACTTGGAAATAGGATCGTATGTAATATTATAACATTTAGTTGGCAATACGTCCGTGGTAATAAAGTACGTGTTGATAGAGCATGGTTTGAAACGGGTACGTTTTCGAGAAAAAAATCCAAGTAAACGTCAGTAAGTTCGAAAAGGCCAAAAACTAGGCTGTTGGAATTTTATTTCGAAATGTTTTAGTTTGAATTAGGTTCGAAAAGTGCTAATTGGAATCATGTTCGAAAATATCCACTCGGTATTAAATTCGAAATTCGGAAATAAGTTCCAAAATCCTTTGAACTTGTTTCCCACGAACCAATTTTCCGATTTTTAAGAGCGACTTTGAAATAGGATCGTATGTAATATTATAAAATTTAATTGGAAATACGTACGTGGTAACAAGTACGTGTTGATAGTGCATTTTATACCGAGTGGATATTTTCGAATATAATTCCAGTTAGCACTTTTCGAACCTAGAACATTTCGAACTAAATTCCAACAACCTATTGTTTGGCCTTTTCGAACTTACTGACGTTTACTTGGAAAGAAATTCGAAAACGTACCTGTTTCAAACACTGCACTATCAACACGTACTTATTACCACGTAGGCTACTGTACGTATTTCCAAGTAAATTGTATATTACATACGATCCTATTTCCAAGTCCCTGTTCAAAATCGGAAAATTGGTTCGTGGGAAACAAGTTCGAAGGATTTTCGAACATATTGGCGTATTTCGAATTTAATACAGTGGATATTTTCGAACATAATTTCAATTAGCACTTTTCGAACCTAATTCAAACTAGAACATTTCGAAATTAATTCCAACAACCTAGTTTTGGCCTTTTCGAACCTACTGACGTTTACTTAGAAAGAAATTCGAAAACGTACTTGTTTCAAACTATGCACTATCTTATTGTACAGTCTACGACAGAACTGCTGTCTTGGCCTGAGGCAATGTGTTAGTTCACTCACCTTTTAATAGATGGCACTTTAATCGCTTCTAATAAAACGGGGCGGGGTTAATATAGAGGTTCGAAGGAGGAGGAGTCAAACGTGTGTGTGTGTGTGTGTTCGAGAACGGCACGCAGAATAAGTTTATTTTAACATAAGACACATAACAGGCTATATTATAAAATTAGCCCATGCTGGATCACAAATAAGTAACACACATTAGGTGTTGCGTTATTTATGGAATTTAATACACAGACAATCAAGTTTCTATCCTTCGTACTTTCCATTCCCCCCTCCTCCCCTCTCCCTTTCACCCCAACTCTCCTTCTTCACCCGCTTCCTCTCCCCTCCCTCCCTCCCACCTCTCTCTCTCTCTCTCTCTCTCTCTCTCTCTCTCTCTCTCTCTCTCTCTCTCTCATTCTCTCTCAAGGACATAAAAGATACCTTCTAAAATACGCAGAATAATACTATGCGATTGTTTTGAATTTACATATACATAATCTATTTTGTATTAATTTCACCACACCACCAAACGCCTCCAATGAAATTAATGAAAGCATGTATGTGATCCACCGGGATTCGAACCTGGGTTATCACACACAGACTTTTAGACACCTTAACCATTACACCACCAAGACGGTTAAAGGTTTATGCACACGCCTACGACTTATGAAATAAATAATAAATGATAGGGATGACAAAAGTAACACATATATATTGATTAGGAATAGGATAACTAGCGAGGCAGCGAACAACACCTGTTACTCGCTGCCTCGCTAGATATCCTATTCCTAATTAAGCTACGATTCCCGAAGAACACGTCTATATTTGTTTATATATATATAAAGTGTAACAATAACACTTAGGATTTACGTTATTTGTGTTGGCTTAAGGAATAAGTTGGATAATACACAACATACTTGTGACCTCCACAATTTGTAATGTTTGAGGAGACGGCGCTTCAACCTCTCTCGTCTGTCCATCACATTCAAGCACCAACCCACCCACACCAACACTAACACAGGATACAAAACAGACACACACACACTCACACCCAATAACATAAAACGCACATCACACACATGATCACATACAACGTAATGGGCACAAATCACTCACACATGATAACATAAAACACACACACACACACATACACACACACACACACACACACACAAGCACACACACACACACACACACTGGTCCAGGCAAACTAGAAAAGGTATTAGCATTATTGAGGAGATGCTGCTGTCTTCAGTGCGTGTCATGGCCATCCTGAGCCTTACGACGTATACAGACTAATAACACACATAACAAAGCCACTATAACAACTTCGTCTCTCTCCAACACCCCTTCTCCCCTCTCTTTGCGAATCAAAGTAAAACAAACCCGAAATAATTCTATAGTTATATCAGAAAGAAAAAAGTAGTTACTTCAACTGTTGGACCGTTAGTCGATGAAAATGGAGAATACACCAAAGACGAAGTACAAATGAGTAATGCCCTCAATACCTTCTTTGCATCAGTTTTTACAACAGAAGACCTCAGTGATATCCCTACACCATCGCCGATTCAGATTGATAATTCAGATGTTCTAAGGCAATATCACCGTTACAGAGAGAGAAGTATTGAATTGTTTAGATAAACTCAAGGTAAATAAAACGCCTGGACCTGATACAATCTCGCCTAGAGTTCTAAAGGAAGCTAAGGATGAGCTCTCCAAACCACTGACATTACTATTCAATAAATCCTTGCAGTCTGGAACTATGCCCGATCAGTGGAAGCTAGCCAACGTAACACCGATATTAAAAAAAGGCAGCAAATCCCTACCCAGTAACTATCGTCCAATTAGCTTAACCTCAGTTGTATGTAAAATGCTAGAAACGGTCATACGAGACAGACTCGTAAATCACTTAGAGGAAAATAACATACTTAAAGATACTCAACACGGCTTTCGTAAAAAACGTTCCTGTTTAACAAACCTCTTAGACTTCTTCCACGATATCCTCAAACCTCTACGATGAGAGTAAAGCTGTAGATATTATATACCTTGATTTTCAAAAGGCCTTTGACAAAGTTCCCCACAAACGTTTACTGCTAAAACTAAAAGCGCATGGAATACAAGACGGTGTGTTGAAATGGATAGAAAATTGGCTCAGCGACAGAAAGCAAAGCGTAGTCATAAATGGTAAGGCATCTAAATGGACCAATGTAAGTAGCGGGGTACCCCAGGGATCGGTACTAGGACCAATTTTCTTTCTAATTTACATCAACGACATAGATGAGGGTCTCACCTGTACAATCTCAAAATTTGCTGACGATACAAAAATTGCAAATAGCGTACTCTCAAAAGAACAAGTTGACGATATGCAACACAATCTAGATAAATTGTCATGTTGGGCCCAAATTTGGCAAATGAGTTTCAATGCGGATAAAGTAAAGTACTACATATCGGATACCTAAATGAGAAAGCAAACTATTCGATGAATGGCACTCAGCTTAAGAATGTAAACAGAGAAACCGATCTGGGAGTAACAATATCGAGTAACCGAGTGGTGATGGGTTGGTCTATCAGAGTGAGAACTGAGCAATCTCTGCCATACCCATAGCTTACTCTGACTGTTCCTTTTACTTATATATTTTCTAGATCTCAAGTCACAGTGTCTCTAACGTGGATTGACCTCCCAATCTACCAAGATTGGAAGCCAAAGCGTCACATTTTTCCCTTGCCCCTCAACTTTTTCTTCATAATTGCTGAGGTACACAGGGCCCTGGGTGGGGCTTTGGTTTCCCGGGCATTTCCGCACCCTCCTCAGCTCCCCGCCATGGAGTGGCTTCGGTCACCCAGGCTTTATTGTGGTCGGCGGGGAGGGTTCTGTGGGGGCGCTCGGTTATGGCCTTGGCCTTGCTCGGGGCTTTGGGGCTGTTCAGCCAGGCAGCTTGGGGAACAACAACAACAACAACAACCAAAAACCGAGTCAACAATGTTCAGAAGTTGTTAAGAAGGCAAACAAAATAATTGGCTTTATAGGCAGGTCATTTGAGCATAAATCCAAAGAAGTTACCCTAACCCTTTACAATTCCTTAGTCCGCCCTCTTCTGGAATACTGCGTTCAATCCTGGTGCCCTTATTACCAAAAAGATATAAACAAGCTAGAACGAGTTCAACGTAGAGTTACCAAAATGATACCTAGCCTAAAGAACAAACCATACGAAGAGCAGCGTCTTAGAGAATTAAATCTATTTCCTTTAACCCAGCGCAGATTAAGAGGTGACTTAATTCAAGTGTTCAAAATCATCAAAGGCATCGACAATATGAACTGTAGTAAGTACTTCACTATCGACCAATCTAATTACACACGGGGAAACGGTTGCAAAATTATTGGTAAATCTTTTAACTCACACGCTGCTATGAATTTCTTCTTCAATCGAGGTGTAGACTTGTGGAATGGGCTTCCCGAAACGTTATAGACTGCATCACCGTTGATTCATTTCAACTTCGACTAGACAAATATCTCGCATCAAACCCGCAACTGACTGCGTTTGTAAATGAATAACTTTATTTTATCCCCCCCCTCAGTTACTAACCCATCTGTCCCCTACTAACTTCCTAATCCTGCCACGGACATTAGTTCCAGGTCAGTAATTCCCTTTCCAATGTTCCCTTACCCCCTCTAAACCACTGTTTGGACACTTGATCCTCAGTGTTTTGGAGGACAAGCAACCTAGAAGGGTCACTAGATCTGTTGTTGCTTGATTTCCTTTGTACTCCTTTGTACTCTACACTCTTCAGAAAATAAGAAAAGTAGAAAGTAGCTACGAGGTGCCGTTGTGAAGGCTTATCCTTCAATACCTTCACCTGACCTGACACCATCCGGGGTTTAGCTGGTCCACAAGGGTGTGTGACATGAACCCAATAGAGAATTTGTGGGCCATCATGTCATGGAGTGGAATGTGGTCCAGGTTAGGATTGGAAAGGGCGGGAGGAGTTGGATCGGGGGGGGGGGGGGGGGAATCCGTCGCCGGCCTAATATAAGTTGGAAAATGTTTAAATCAGCTCCAACGAGAATACAGGAGGTAGTTGATGCAGCTTGTGGGTGGAGATCATATTGATTTCATAAATATAAATTGTAAATGTTTACATTTAAGATCCCTTTATATGTATTATATAATGTGTATGTGTTTCAAATGTTTACCGTAACATAATGATGGTGAAATAATACATATTAAATTAAATTCAAGGTAACATACACAGAGCTATAGTATACTTTTAATTATGTTTGGACGATAATTTAAACAATACGAAGTAAAAATATAAAAGCCTAAACAATTTACAGTATATCAACTTTAAAACAACATAACAAGATTGCTTGGATTATCGTTAATTGTTCAATTTGATGACTTACTTTATAGTAAATCATTACAATGGGTAACGCCGAACTGTGTACTGATAATGGGAAGCCACAGTAATTAAGCTAGTAATTAAGAATCCACTGAGAAAAGTATAATGCAATAATCATAGCGTGTCATATTACATGTTAAGGTAATATGTAATATGACATGTTATGGTAGGCGGATGCCCAACCCCGAAAGGTGGTTGTAATAGGGGATCTATCCCCCCGCCAAAGGCGTCTTTCTGGGGGGGCCTTTCCTAGCTGACTGATGAGAGGATTGGGCTTCTAGTCATGTGGTGATGGGCTGGTCCTATCAGAGTGAGAACTGAGGCGATCTCTGCCATACCCATATGTGCTTACTCTGACTGTTCCTTTTACTTATAATATTTTCTAGATCTCAAGTGACGGGGCCTATTTCCGTGGATTGACCTCCCAAAGCTAACGCCAAGATTGGAAGCCAAAGCGTCACATTTTTTTTCCTTTGCCCCTCAAGTTTCTGCTTACATAATTGGCCTGAGGGGCACAGGGCCCTGGGTGTGGTCTTTTGGGTTTTCCCGGGCGTTTCCGCACCCTCCTTAGCTTCCCCGCCCATGAGTGGCTTCGGTCACCCAGGCCTTTATTGTGGTCGGCAAGGGAAGGTTCTGTGGGGGCGCTCGGTTATGGCCTTGGCCTTGGGGCTGTTCGGGCCAGGCAAGCTTGGGGAACAACAACAACAACAACAACATGTTTAAGGTCAGATTTATGAATTGGTGAACCACAGTGCTGTGAATAGTGGTATGGAAGAAAACATTTTTTACTCTAATATGTTTTTATTACAAACAAAAAACGTTTCGGCTCATCTAAAGTGTTTTCTCTAACTGGGGGGATATTATCTTGTCTTTATGATATATAATATATTGGGTTTATAATTTTGGTCAAAGCTAGATTACAATGTGGATTCCAACTTGTCTTGATGCGTGGGATTGTAACATCCCGTTTCAATTACTTATATATTTATACGATTGTTTTTACACTAACCAGGAACAGCCAAGGTTGGCAATCTTTGAGTGTTTTGCAACGGGAAGCATACTGTATTATATTTACTTTTCTATACCACATTGTATTAAGGTAAATAATAGAATACGAGTTAATAATTGAGAAACCATGTAAAGGTTAAAAGAACAGTATTATTTAAAACACCCAAAGATGTTTTTTATGGACAGCTTTGAAAACACGACGATGAGGAAAATTATATATTCGGTTAGGAATAGAGCAAAGGGACCTTTTTTTTTCGAGAGAAAAGAGAGAAGGGGGGAGATAGGGGAAAGGCAGCACCGAGAAGAAGGGGAGGCGGGGGGAATGGGAATTTCTAAGGATAGAAATCGTGATTGTCCTGTATATTAAATTCCATAAATAATGGCAACACCTGATGTGTGTTACTTATTTGTGATCCGGCCATGGGCTAGTCTACTACTATAATCCTGTTTGGTTATGTTTAAAATAAAGTTATTCTGA
>CM064563.1:19075558-19181272 GCA_032716605.1 Paralithodes platypus
TGGCCTGGACACCGTATGTTCGATGGTCTGCAGTCTTGCACTGCCTTAAGGTAACTGGTTTGTGAAACAATCCCAAGATGTATTTATTTCGTGTATTGTTAGTCCGAAAGCTCCAGTCAGTGTTCCCTTAAGCCTTTGATTTAAGTGTATGAAATTTTGCTTTCTTGAAATTAGGGACTTTCTCAATGCTTCTATTTGATTTGTTCCTAGTAAACCATAAAGTGGCAAGTTTATCGTACTATGGTCGCTGTTACTGAATTCATCACCAACATTCAAAATTCTCTTATTACTCTCTCTTTTTGTTGCGAGTACAAGGTCCAGAAACATTATTACCACGGGTCGGTCGGAGATTGTACAAATTGAAAAAGTGAACTCTCTTGCAAGTTAGCATAGAGGCCGTGTCCAAGAAGTGTGCGTAAGAATAATCGCCCTCATTTAGTCACGAGTTAAGTTGAAATCGCCAAGAATTACGGTATACTTGTATGTTAGTTATTTCGGGCAATTTGTTCATAAATTTTCACTGTCAGTTTGCACCTGATGGAGCTGGGGGGCTGTTATAATAAAGCTAGTGGTTTATTTTCGTTCCCTCGTTTATTATTTAATAGTACGTAAGATATGTCCTATATTCGAAAATTTGAGGTTTTGACATTAAGACGGGATTAAGACTTTCCTTTATAAAAAACAGAACTAGCTCCGCCTCCATTTCTATTGATCCGACTTTTCTCAAACATTGTATAACCAGGAAGCGTATATTCGGCTAAAAAGTCTCTGTCTTCCGTATTTAACCAAGATTCTGTAATGCCGATTATATCATAATGTTCTGTAAACACGATTTCCTCTAGATCTGAAAAATTTATTGCGAATGCTACGAGCATTTACATAAAACACCGAAAAAGTATTAGAGTTGGATGTTACTGATTGTGCATTGTCTGAATTTTCAGTTCGTATTTGACTTACACTACCCCCGGGTGCCCCCGGTTGACCCCGTTTTTTGAACGGAAATCCTTGACTGCATCGTTCAGGAGAGAGAGAGAGAGCACATAAAGCCAACTATATCTACTGAATCACTGGTCATAAATAGGAGAGAGAGAGAGAGAGAGAGAGAGAGAGAGAGAGAGAGAGAAACACATAAAGCCAACTATATCTACTGAATCACTGGTCATAACAGGAGAAAGATTTACATAGATTTACATAGATACACTGGCCACACAGATCTTACGATCCCAACGAGGTGGCCAGGACTTAATCCTAATAGAGATAGCAACCCTAAGAGAAAGTGGAAGGAAAGAATAGCAGAGATGAAGGCTCTCCGCCCCCACCCTCCAACGTCACTTTGCCGTACATGAAAATAGTTGGAAGTGAATAAGAACTAGAACAATCGATTTAAGGGAGAGGGGCTAGGTTGTTTTATATTTGTATTTTATATATATATATATATATATATATATATATATATATATATATATATATATACATATATTGTAATGCTAACATAAAAGTTAGCCTCAGTGACTACCAACCCAACGACCACGCCAGAAAAACGAATGCGCCCCTTAAACCCCCTTCGATATAAAATTGTACATTTTTCGGTAGAAAAAGTGTTCCGGCCGATGGCCGATCCCTCCTAAATTGCAAACGAGCGACAGGAACAGAATCAACGCCTAAATGGCACGAAAGGTATTAAGATTTACATATAAATGGCGGTAAAGGTCGTATAGGCTAATCGCCAAACTAATGGGGCAAACGTCGTAAAATCTGAACATTTATGGGGCTAAGCATGAGGGAGAAAGGGGGGGCCAGGAAAAATAAAATAGATACATATACATTATTCGACAGACACACGGAGGAGTTAAAAGATATACGCAAAACTACGCCATAGATCAGCGTACCGTAAATTAGCATATATAGATAAACGTATAAACAGACGAACCATTGATCAAATAAATAAATATACATACAGTGTTTGATAGACGCCCTCATAGATAAGGGGAGGCAGACCGTTTTTCTAGAACCCCTTCTCCCTAATGTTTAGCCCCACTAGTTTGCGATTACAAGCTGTTTGGCCCATTAGTTTGGCGATTCTAACACCTTCCACACCATTTCGTTGTTAATTTTAAGACCTTTCCTGCCATTTAGGTGTCGATTATTTCCTGGCGAGCGAAAGCGAGCCTCCAACTTTAAGAAGAACCGGCCTTCGGCCGGGACATTTTTCTACCGAAAAATGTACAAATTTATCTTGAAGGGGGGTCTAGGGTTTTTTTTTCTAAGCTTGATGGGGGTCTAGCGAGGAAACTAAACAAATATATGACTAAATGAATTAATAGACCAAACAAACGGTCAGTCTCCCCTTAAACAGGACCGATGAATGACCAATGGAGCATAGTTGGATAAATTCGTTTGTTATTCCACGGTAAATATGTTTTTGAAATGTCATATCTGATAATTCAATAAAAATGGTTTATAAAATTGCTGTATCCCGGTTGGATTCAGTCGACAGTTAACATTTTTGCATTATACCTGATGGGCTGTCAGAGTGTGTGTGTGTGTGTGTGTGTGTGTGTGTGTGTGTGTGTGTGTGTGTGTGTGTGTGTTGTGGTGTGTGTGTGGTGTGTGTGTGTGTAGCGGGTGCGTGTGTGTGTGTTGTGTGCGTGCGTGCGTGTGGTTATATGTTGTGATCGCAAAGGGGGCAGTTCTGACGTAGTTGGTGTTGTTTGTTTCGTGTGTGTGTATGTACAAAGTGATTACAAGAATCAACAGCAAACACAGATCTATGACCCCTTTCTTTAGGGGTTGACGTTGTCCTCCAAAAACTGAGGATCAAGTGTCCCAACCGTGGTTTCGAGTGGGTAAGGGAACATTGGAAAGGGAATTAACTGCCCTGGAACTAATGTCCGTAGGCAGGATTAGGAATTTAGTATGGTGTACAGAATGGGTTTATAACTGAGGGTGTTATACAAATAAAGTTAAATTCATTTACAAACGCGAGGCGCGATCATTCAGTCACGGGTTTGAAGCGAGTAATTTGTCCTAAGGCGGCAGTTTTTCAATGAATCACCGGTGATGCAGCTCTATAACGTTTTTCGGAGGGAAGCGCCAGTCCACAAGTTGACAACTCGATTGAAGGAAGAAATTCTGAGATTCCGTGTGAGTTAAAAGATTTAACCATAATGTTTTGCAACCGGGTTTCCCCACGCGGTGTAAAATAGATTGGTCGATGAGTGAAGTACTTTACTTACAGTTCATATTTGGTACGCTCGGCCCATTTGCTGATTTTGAACACTTGAATTAAGGTCACCTCTTAATCTGTGCGCTGGGTTAAAGGAAATAGATTTAATTCTCTAAGACGCTCTTCGTATGGTTTGTTCTATGTGTGTGTGTATGTGTGTGTGTGTGTGTGTGTGTGTGTGTGTGTGTGTGTGTGAGTGAGTGTCTGTTTGTATGGCGTAGACTATCAGTGGATCTTACTGAAGGGGTGCGAAAAGGGCCACTTAATGAGACTGAGTTCACAACCCCCCATTGGTGCACGAGCTGGTGATATGTGCTTCGTCATTGTTGAGGTGAGGATATAAGGGGGGGGGGGGGGCGTACTTATGTCTTCATTTATTTATCTGTTTATATATAGTTTTTGGTATTATTTAGTTTTCTCCTTAGACCTCCATTAAGTATTATTATGTTCTATCCAACAACCAACTCTACTCCTGAAGTCGATTAATGAAATATTACAAACACTAGAAAAACACCCCCTAGACCCCCCTTCAAGATAAATTTGTACATTTTTCGGTAGAAAAATGTCCCGGCCGAAGGCCGCTTCCTCTTTAAATTACAGGCTCGCTATCGCTCGCCAGGAACAAATTGACACCTAAATGTGGCAGAAAAGGTGTCCCTGAATCTGAACAATAAATGGAGTATTCAAGTCTTTAAATCGCCAAACTAATGTGCCGAACGTCTTAGTATCTCAAAATCAATGGGGCTGAACACGAGGGCGAAGGGGGCCCAGAATACCCGGCCCATCCCATCCCCCCCCCCCCCCCCCCCCCGCCCTTAAGACGGTGTTCCCTTACAAGCTGCAGGTGTGTTTACCTACCCTGTCAGAAGATATCGTCAAGAAAGTCAACAACATTAAGAGAGAGAGAGAGAGAGAGAGAGAGAGAGAGAGAGAGAGAGAGAGAGAGAGAGAGAGAGAGAGAGAGAGAGAGAGAGAGAGAGAGAGAGATAAGTTAAGACATTTAAGAGATTGACAAAGTTAATGATGCTACAAGAGAAACTCGTGTGTGCGTGTGCGTGTGTGTGTGTGTGCGTGCGTGTGTGTGTGTGTGTGTGTGTGTGTGTGTGTGTGTGTGTGTGTGTGTGGTGTTGACACAGTGGGCGTATAATTAAGGTGGTTCAGTGGCAGCTGGAAGGGTAACTGACATATGAACTGACACCACTACTACCACCTAGCTCTCCCACCATCATCCCCACCTACCACTACTACCACAATCCCCACCTACCACTACCTCCATCCCCACCTACCACTACTACCTCCATCCCCACCTACCACTACCTCCATCCCCACCTACCACTACCTCCATCCCCACCTACCACTATCCCTAACTACCACTACCACCATCATCCCCACCTATTACTACCACTACTACTTACCATTATAATCTACCACCACCTACGACTACTATCCATACCTACCAACTACCACTATCCCTACCTACCACTACTACCACTATACCCCCCCGCCCTACCATAACCACAGCAACTACCCCACCCCCCCCCGCCCCCACCCCCCTACATCCACCCCACCTACCATTACCACTACCCTACAAACCACCACCACCGATTTATACATACCTGTGGGAATTATAAAGGGCAAAGGCTATCTCAATTAACCCTCTGACTTCCATATACCCTTCCTTATCTGAATAAAATCGTCTAATAACAGCCAGAAACCAGAAAATAAATGGGTCATCGTTTTTTTTAAAGGTTAAGGGGTGTTTTTTTTTTTTTTTTTTTTAAAGAAAACACAGACACCCTCCACCCCTGAATATTGCAAACTCTCTCCCGAAATCCATCTATCCTTTAGCCTATGACTTAAACTGCTTCAAACTCCAGGTATTAAATGGCTCGTGCATTCCTTGTTTTCGGTCCTGTCACTCTTTCAGCTCTGGGGGAGGCACTCGTCACAGGCAGTCTTACCTTTTGTCTCCCTCATCCACATAGAAGCAATACAATAAGCAGACACCCACCCTCCACCCCTACTGTACATATTAGTAGACACATATATATTGCAAACTTAAGGGGAGGCAGACCGTTTGTTTGGTCTATTAATTCATGTATTCATATATTTGTTTTAGTTTCCTCCCTAGACCTCCATCAAGCTTAGAAAATACCCCTATAGTGAACCCCCTTCAAGGATAAATTTAGAAATTTTTTCGGTAGAAAAATTTTCCCGGCCAAAGACCGGTTCCTCTTAAATTGCAGGCTCGCTTGACGCTCGCCAAAATAAATATCGACACCTAAATGGCACGAAAGGTCTTAACATTGCACACCGAAATGGGGCGAAAGGTGCTAAATCGGCAAACAAATGGAGCGAACGTCTTATAATCTCAAAACTAGTGAGGCTAAACATTAGGGAGAAGGGGGTCCAGAAAAACGGTCTGCCTCCCCTTAACATCTACGGCGCAGACATACCGGTACAACCTCCGCCCCTAAATATTGCACACTGAAAATATTAGTAGACTAAAATATATTGCAGGTGCAGAGGGTCCAACATAACTCCTCATAGCTAAGATACAGTTAAGGGGAGGTATTTAGTTTATTCCCTAGACCTCCATCAAGCTTAGAGTTACACCCCCTTGACCTCCTTTCAAAATAAATGTGTAAATTTTTCGGTAGAAAAATTTCCCGGCCTAAGGCCGGTTCCTCTTAAATTACAGGCTCGCTATCGCTCGCTCGCCAGGATAAAATAGGACACCTGAATGGCCACGAAAGCGTTCTTTTAATGGGTCTTGCAAAGTTCTTAAAATCGCTAAACTAATGGGGCAAACGTTTTATAATATCAAAAGCAATGGGGCTAAACATGAGGGAGAAAGGGGTCAAGAAAAAAATCCCTCAAGATGAAGCAGACACACACCCTCCCCCCCTAAATATTGCAAACTCAAAATATACGCAGACAAACACCCTTCCCCCCTGAATATTGCAAACTCATAATATACGCAGACATACACCCTCCGCCCCTAAATATTGCAAACTCATAATATACGCAGACATACACCCTCCGCCCCTAAATATTGCAAACTCATCATTACCAGACATACCCACTCGCGCCCCTAAATATTGCAAACTCCATATATTCCAGACATACACCCTCCGCCCCTAAATATTGCACTCTAAATATACGCAGACATACACCCTCCGCCCCTAAATATTGCAAACTCAAAATATACGCAGACAAACACCCTCCGCCCCTAAATATTGCACTCAAAATATACGCAGACAAACACCCTCCGCCCCTAAATATTGCACTCAAAATATACGCAGACAAACACCCTCCGACCCTAAATATTGCACTCAAAATATACGCAGACATACACACTCCGCCCCTAAATATTGCACTCAAAATATACGCAGACATACACCCTCCGCCCCTAAATATTGCAAACTCAAAATATGCGCAGACATACACACTCCGCCCCTAAATATTGCACACTCAAAATATACGCAGACATACACCCTTCTCCCCTAAATATTGCAAACTCAATATATAAGGTCCCTAAATATTGCAAACTCAAAATATACGCACACATACAGTACACCCTCCGTCCCTAAATATTGCAAACTCAAAAATATTCCCCCCAAAATGAAAAATCCTCGGCCCCACCTGAGCTGTATAAGTAGGCGTTCCCAAGCCCCCCACGTCCGATTCCGATGATATCACTATTTTAAATTTGTTTTTCTTTGTCCGGTCGGAACATTGGGTAGCTTAGGTTGTGAGCGGACGTGGTTGGCATGGCGCGCTCTCTTTCTATCTTGCTCTCGCTCTCGGTCTCGGTCTCTCTCTCTCTGGTCCTCTCGTCTCTCTCGAGGTCATCTCTCCCCTCTCTCTGTGCGGCTCCTCTCTCTCTCTCTCTCTATCTCTCGGTCGTCCAATCTCTCTCCTTCTCTCATCCGTTCCCTCATCTCTCTCCCTCATGAGATCGTAATAGTGCCACTGGGTTTCAAAAGTATTGGTGAGGGAGGCACCCACCTTGATATGGGTGTGCAGTTCTGGTCCACTCTTATCTGATGCAAGGACATTGTCAAAGACTATAAGTCAGTGCAGCGTAGAGCGACGAAGATGATACCCTCATTTAAGAAATAACTCAGTATGAAAATGACTTAACGACTATTGAACCCTGTTCGTCAGTTAAAAAAGAGGAGGTTGAGGGGTCAGCTTATTGAGTGCTTTAAGATACTAAAAGGTTTCGACAAAGTCGATGTAAATGCACTATTCACATTAAACAATACTAATCAAACTCGCGGAAATGGAATGAAATTAAAAACCAAAAAGGCAAACCTAGATGTCACAAAGAGTTTCTTCACCTACAGTGTGGCGACAGAGTGGAATAAACTACCAGCGAGTGGTGGAGAGCGACACAATAAACGCTTTCAAGGGAAGGCTTGACCTCTATCTAGAGGCTGGGGTGATGTAAAAAAAAAAAAAAAAAAATGTAAGGTCGGACTGTCTAGTTGGGACCTCGGGGTCTGTGTTGTCTGTGTATCTATGTAACTATATGTAACTCGCTTGCTTGTTTTTTTTTTCTCTCTCTGTCTGGCTTGCTTGCTTGCTTGCTTGCTTGATTTGCTCGCTCTCTCTCTCTCTCTCTCTCTCTCTCTCTCTCTCTCTCTCTCTCTCTCTCTCTCTCTCTCTCTGGCAACACTGAACACTATTCTCAGCTGAGGAAGAGAGCTTAAAGAAAAAAAACCAGTTAAGATAAACATGCCATTTCTATTCTATTTCTAACTTTCGATAACATCTCTTAAGGTCAATTTGGTGTAATGTATTTATATATATATATATGGATTACGACTGTATTTGAGCTGATAATTCGGCTAAATATGGATGGCCACAGCTCCAACTTCCTTGTAGCCTGAAACTCGCAAGTGGTCAATTTCCCAAACCTGCAAAGTAATCATATAATTATACGGTACTATCTTTCTACGCTTGGTTACATTAAGGGGACAGTGGATATTTTTAGTTCTATTCATTTTACCCCCATCCAGGTGTCAATATTTCAGCATATGTATATTCTTTGTTTTGACAGCAAGCTAAATTTGTACATTTTTCGATAGAAAAATGTCTCCGGCGAAGCCGGATTTCTCCATACAATGCTGGCTCGCTATCGCTCGCCAGGAAAAAAATCGACACCTGGATGGGGATAAACGTCTTAAAACAGTTGGCTGAATGGGGCCGAATGGATACAAGCCAGGGAAAGAGAGAAAAGGAGAGAAAAATAAATAAAAGCCGGTGACCCCCCCTTAAGGCAATTTCCCAAACCTGCAAAGTAATTATATATATAGTATCATGCTACGCTTGGCTACATTAAGGGGTGGGTGACCTGTTTTGGTTCTGTCCTTTTCTATCTTTCTCTGGCTTGTATCCATTTGGCCCCATTCAACTTACTGTTTTAAGACGTTTATCCCCATCCAGGTGTCATTTTTTTACTGGTGAGCGGTAGCGAGCCAGCATATTTTCTATTTTTGTTTGACAGCAGGCTAAATGTGTACATTTTTCGATAGAAAAATGTCTCCGGCGAAGCCGGATTTCTTCATATAATGCTGGCTCGCTATCGCTCGCCAGGAAGAAATAGACACCTAGATGGGGATAAACGTCTTAAAATAGTTGGCTGAATGGGGCAGAATGGATACAAGCCAGAGAAAGAGAGAAAAGGACAGAAATAACAAAAAGCAGGTCACCCCTCTTAAGGGGACAGTGGTAATTTTTGGGGGTCTATATATTTATGCTTTAGTTTCCTCGCTAGACCTCCATCACACTTAGAAAAACACCCCCCTAAACCCCTCTTCAAAAACACCCCCCTAAACCCCTCTTCAAAAAAAAAACCCTAAACCCCTCTTCAAACCCCCCCCCCTAAACCCCTCTTCAAACCCCCCCCCCTAAACCCCTCTTCAAAAACACCCCCCTAAACCCCTCTTCAAAAAAAAAACCCTAAACCCCTCTTCAAACACACCCCCCTAAACCCCTCTTCCAAAAAAACCCCCTAAACCCCTCTTCAAAAACACCCCCCTAAACCCCTCTTCAAAAACACCCCCCTAAACCCCTCTTCAAAAACACCCCCCCCCCCTACTAAACCCCTCTTCAACAAACCCCCCCCCCCCTAAACCCCTCTTCAAAACCCCCCCCCCAACCCCTCTTCCAAAACACCCCCCTAAACCCCTCTTCAAAAACACCCCCCTAAACCCCTCTTCAAAATAAAGGTGTACATTTTTCGGGCCGGTTCCTCTTCAAATTCCAGGCTCGCTCTCGCTCGCCAGGAAAAAAATCGACACCTGAATGGCACGAAAGTTCTTAAAATTGGCAACGAAATGAGGCGAAAGGGGTTAAAATCGCCAAACTAATGGTGGACCGAACGTCTTATAAGCTACCAACAAATGGGACTTAACACGAGGGAGAAAGGGGGACCAGAAAAACGGCCCGTCTCCCCTTAATTAGCATAGACCCCAGGTGTTTATGTGGGTATGGGAGACAGATTGATAGGTATGCTTTAAGGGAGGCGGTCGTTTTTCTGGTCCCCTTTCTCCCTCGTGTTCAGTCCCAGTATTTTTTAGATTTTTTAGACGTTCGGCCTATTTGTTTGGCGATTTTAAGACCTTTCGTCCCATTTGGTTATACATTTTAAGACCTATCGTGCCATTTAGGTGTCGATGTTTTCCTGGCGAGCGACAGCGAGCCTGTAATTGTAAGAGGAAAAAAAATTTCCACCGAAAAATTTAAAAATGTATCTTGAGGTGGGGTCTAGGGGATGTTTGTCTAAGTTTGAGGGATGTCTAGCGAGGAAACTAAGAATTTATGAATAGGCCAAAAAAGCAGTCCGTGTCCTCTTAACCCCTTCTGTACCGCGACGTCTCTTTAACTTTATTCCGATTAGTATTACACGATTATATTTAGTTTAAAAAGGGCCTCCAGCAATTAACAGGTTTCGAACTCATCACACTTAACCCTTTTTACTACCACAGCTCCTTCTTAAACTGCATATAATCGTCTAAATATAGCTATACTAATATCAGAAAGACGTCGCCGGTACAGAAGGGTTAAGAGGTATATGCGTGAGAGTGCCGTTGGGTGGGACGAGAGGCGCCAGCTAAACATTGACCTAGGTGCATGGAGGCGATTCATTCGTGGCCAACAGTATAGACAGACAGATATATGCATAGTTTATCCTCCAAATTACCAATTGTTTCACCGTCAACTTAAGGGAGCCCACCTCGCGTTTTTTCACTTTCTCTCCCTCTCTCTTTGGCTTGTATCCATTCGACCCCATTAAGCCTACTGTTTTAAGACGTTTACCCCCATCCAAGCATCAATATTTTCCTGGCGAGCGGTAGCGAGCCAGCATATATATATATTTGTTTTGACAGCAAGCTAAATTTGCACATTTTTCGATAGAAAAATGTCTCCGGCGAAGCCGGATTTCTCCATACAATGCTGGCTCGCTATCGATCGCTAGGAAGATATCGACACCTGGATGGGGACAAACGTCTTAAAACAGGTGGCTGAATGGGGCCGAATGGATACAAGCCAGGGAAAGAGAGAAATGGAGAGAAAGATTAAAAAAAAAAAGCCGGTGACCCCCCTTAACACAAAATTCGTATCCCGGAACTCCCTGCCCCCGGACTTTTAACTTTGACTGTGCAAGCGTAAATGACCGAGTTCGTAGCTACCGTGTGTGGTCCAAACATTGCCCACACACACACACACACACACACACACACAACTATTACATATAACGGGTACATTAAACCGAGTTATAAGAAGGTAAGGGGTCAAGATAATTGTCAAGTTCGCTGGCGCTACCTATAGTTTATATATATATATATATATATATATATATATATTGTTTTTTTGTTTTTTTCTTCTATGTGATTGAGGGAGGCAAAAGGCAGAACTGCCTATAGCGAGTGCCTCCCCCATAGTTGAAAGAGTGACAGGGTCAAAATCAAGGGACGTTCGAGCCAAAATGCCTGGACACACGGAGTTTGAAGCAATTTAAGTCATAGGAAGAGGGAAAGACTGATTCTGGGAGAGAGTTCCAGAGCTCAGCTGTTGAGTAGAAGAAAGACTGTGAGTAACGTTTCATTCTCGGGTTGGAGAGCTGCACAGAGCAGGGGTGGGACTGAGTTGCAAGACGGGTACCACGTGCCCTACGTAAAGGGGGTGGTATACACTGGGAAAGCTCTGAGGAACACTGACTATTATAGTAGTGATAGAATAGCGAGAGAGATGCAACATTGCGGCGGAGAGAGAGAGAGAGATTGCAGAGAGTTGGTGAGTGGACGGGAGTTAATGATACGAAAGGCCTTTCTTTCTACTTTATCTAGGAGAGCGGTGTGAGAGGAACCTCCCCACACATGTGAACAAACTCCATACAAGGACGCACTGTGCCCCTGTACAGAGCAAGTAGCTGAGCAGCGGTAAAGAACCCCTTGAGGCGGTTGAGCACACCCAGCTTCTGGGAGGCTGCCTTAGCAAGACTGGTAATATATATATAAAATCGTCAAAAAGTACCTAGACAATAATGGAAATGTCGTCGCCGCTACTAAAAAGGGGGTAAAGGGTGAATTGACAGCCGAGCCCCCAACAAATAGAATCAACTGAGAGCCCGACATTCAATAAAGTGGCTGTGTGTGGGTGTGTGTGTGTGTGTGTGGGTGTGTGTGTGTGGGTGTGTGTGGGTGTGGGTGTGTGTGTGTGTGTGTGTGTGTGTGTGTGTGTGTGTGTGTGTGTGTGTGTGTGTGTGGGTTGGAATACCGAGCGTTTAGTATGGATCACTGGGCGCTTGCTATTGATATGAGAGAGAGAGAGAGAGAGAGAGAGAGAGAGAGAGAGAGAGAGAGAGAGAGAGAGAGAGAGAGAGAGAGAGAGAGAGAGAGAGAGAGAGAGAGAAAGAGAAAGAGAGAGAGAAAGAGAGAAAGAGAGAGAGAAAGAGAGAAAGAGACAGAGAGAGAGAGGGAAGGGTGGAAAGCTAAAAGTGAGTCCGTTAAAGTCAGCTAAAAGTTCAGCAAACATCACCAGCCCTTTTTGGAAGCCCACGAGGATGGTTCAGATTTTTTTTGTTTTTGTCCTGCTCTGTTTAAAGAAGATAACGGAATGTGCAATAGGGTTAAAGGAGAGAGAGAGAGAGAGAGAGAGAGAGAGAGAGAGAGAGAGAGAGAGAGAGAGAGAGAGAGAGAACACATACAGCCAACTATATCTACTGAATCACTGGTCATAAATAGGAGGGAGAGAGAGAGAGAGAGAGAGAGAGAGAGAGAGAGAGAGATGCTGTCCACTGTTCATATTAATATTAACACTATCTGGTGCAAGGCAGGTCATTTTGGTGTCTAATTATTCAAGATAGTAACATGACAAAGTGCCCCATTAATTACTCCTTCCATTCGTCTCTACATTAGGCTAACATAACACAGTTGGAATGTATGTACAGTCGCGCTAACAAGTCATGTCTCAGTTGTCATTATGTTTGGCTTGCTCTGTGCTGTATCAATGTCTGTCAGATGATGAATAGGGTGGGTAGTAAGTGTAGGAACAAGTTGGTATATTTCACTCAAAACAAAGAAAGCATGTGCAAATATTGCTGGTGCCAATTATTGATCAAAACATAATCGGTGCCGACACATCACTTATTAGCGCGACTGTACATGCTCCGATTAATATGCAGGATTCGAAACTGCATAATAAATCGTAGGTTTGTGCATAATTCTTTAACTGTCTTGATAGCGCAATGCATAAATGTGCGTAATTTCGGTGTGAGTATCCTAGGTTCGAGTCCTTGGAGTGCCACGTGTATTTGTTGATTTCATTAATTGAGTTTACAATTAAAGTTGGTTGGTGCAAAACAATGACTTAGATAAACAGAGATAGTTAAGGGGACAGTGGCTGTTTGTTTGGTATATTAATTCATTTATTCATGTATTTGTTTATTTTCCTCTCTAGACCTCCATCAAGCTTAGAAGAAAAAAAACTTTGACACCCCTTCATGATAGATTTGTAAAAAAAAATCGGTAGAAACATGTCCCGGCCAAAGGCCGATTCCTCCTAAAATTGCAAGCTCGCTATCGCTCACCAGGAAAAAATCGACACCTAAATGGCACGAAGGGTCCTAATATTGACAAAGAAATGGGGTGAAAAGTCATAAAATCCCCAAACTAATGGAACCAACGTCTTAAAATCTCAAAACTAGTGGGGCTACACATTAGGGAGAAGGGGGTCCAGAAAAAATGGTCTGTCTCCCCTTAACTCCATTGTGTCTCAGCGGTAAAAGGATACGTGGGGCGAATGTCTTTAAATCTCATAACTAATAGGGCTAAACATGAGGGAGGAGGAGGACTCGAAAAACCAACTGCCTCCCCTTAACAGTCAACAAGTCTTCAAACACCGCGAGTTCAATCATTCGGACTCCAGAAACCGGGTTATTGGATTTCTACCCTCTCTCTTCTTTGGGGACATCCGCGTTACTATTTCTGTCTTTTGTCTTCCTTCGCGATCGTTTTTTTTTTTTATTATTATTGTTATATACGGAGTAGACGACGGCAAGTTGCTGAATGCAGTGAAGAGCATGTATGAGGGTGTAAAGGCGTGTGGAGAATGAGCAGAGCGAGTTCTGAATGTGGGGTTAAAACAAGGGTGTGTGATGTCCCCATGGTTGTTCAATATATATATGAATGGAGTCATTAAAGAAATACAAGGAAGAGCAGTGGATGTTGGTGTACCTCTGATAAGGGAAGGAAACGAGTGGAAGTTGCCTGTACTGCTGTTTGCTGATGATACAGTTCTGATGAGCGATAATGAATGGGAGTTGCAGGGTCTGGTAATTATGTTTGGAACAGTGTGTGAAAAACGGAATCTGAAGGTAAATGTGGGGAAGAGCAAGGTTATGGTCTTTGAAAGGGGTGCAGCCATAGAATGTGAGGTGAGGTTGAACAGTCAGGCTATGGAGAATCTCAGCTCATTTTAAGTATTTGGGCAGTGTGTTGAATATAGATGGGACTATGGATGAAGAAGTGCGGGAGAAGGTGCAACAGGGAAAGAGGGTTGTAGGAACGCTGCAAGCAGTAACAAGAAATGGGGTGGTCAGCATGAAAGTAAAGAAGTCCTTGCATGACAGTGTGGTAATCCCGACATTGACTTACGGGAGCGAAACATGGACGTTGGTGATGAGACTCAAACTAAGAGTGAGAGGGGTGGAAATGAGTTACTTGAGAAGTGCGTGGAGAGTTACATGGAGGGATAGACAAACGAATGAGGAAGTAAGAGGGAGGTGTGGTGTGGATGTAGATGTGCTGGAAAGTGTGAAAAGGAACACCTTGAGATGGTTCGGCCATATGGAACGTATAGGAAGTGAGAGAATGACTAAGAGAGTGTACGAGAGTGAGGTGGAAGGACAGAGAGGGAGAGGTAGACCGAGTGAGAAGTGGAAGGATGGAGTTGAGAAGTATATGAGTGAAGGCAGTGCTGGATGGGAGGAGGGGCGTCGACTGACTGGAGACAGAGGTGCATGGGGCGTTTCATTCGTGGCCACCCCTTCGGCGATCACCGCGTCTGGCAATAGACAGATAAATAGATAGATTCTATATTATTATAATAATTATTATTATCATTAATTAAATTTATATTTTTTAAATGATTATTAACTTTGGGAACATCCCCGTAGTATGTCTGTCTTTTGTCTTCCTTTGCGAACGTTAATATTGATGCTATTATATATTTTTTATTTTTTATTATTATTATTATTATTATTATTATTATTATTATTATTATTATTATTATTATTATTAGCCTATTATTATTATTATTATTAATTATATTATTATTATTAGCCTAATATTATTATTATATTATTATTATTATTATTAGCCTATTATTATTATTATTATTATTAATACGGTACTCTCCCTCATGCTTATCCCCATTAGTTTTCAGATATTAAGACGTTCGGCCCATTAGTTTGGCGATTTTAAGATATTTCGCCCCATATCTTTGTCAATATAAAGACCTTGCGTGCCAGTTAGGTACCGGTGTCGATTTTTTCTTGGGGCGAGCGATAGCCAGCGACCGAGGAACAGAACTTATGTGACCAACTGTACATTCCGTTGTTTAAAATCGTCTAAAGGTAGCTGGAATACAATGTAGAGGCACCAAAACACAGGTGTAAAATAAAAAAAAAAAAAAAAAAAAAAAAAAAAAGACAAAACTCTAAAAATAACTTAACTCACTTCTGGCAATTCCTGACTACCGCCGCCGCCGCCGCCGCCATTATGTAATCGATTGACGTTATGGGGGCACAACAAAAGTACGAGGGCAAAAAATATGTTCTTTCGATATAAACAAATAAATAAAAAATAAATAAATAAATAAATAATAATAATAATAATAATAATTAAACAAAGCAATAAAATAAAATAAACATAACAAAACAAAACTAGACCTTAAGGGGAGGTTTCTAGTTTGTTTCCTACTCCTCCAGCAACCTTAAAACTTCACCCCCTTGACCCCCTTTCAAGATAAATTTGTACATTTTTCGGTAGAAATATGTCCCGGCCGAAGGCCGATTACTCTTAAATTACAGGCTCGCTATCACTCGCCAGGATAAAATCGACACCTAAATGGCACGAAAGGTCTTAAAATTGACAGAATGGGGCGGAAATTCTTAAAAATCGCCAAACTAATGGGGCAAACGTCTTAAAATCTCAAAAGCAATGGGGCTAGACATGAGGGATAGAAAGGAGTCAAGAAAAAAAAAGTCCCTCAAGTGGAAATCTCCCCTTAAATCAATCGAACTAACTGTCCACGATACAAAAAAATAAGCCCGCGCCTTAACCCCATCTGTACCGGGGACGTCCTTGCCATCATCATATCCTGGCCACCACTAGACGATTTTCTTCAGCTTAGGAAGGACCCCTGGCCCTAATAAAGCTTCGAATGATGGCAACCCACCCTTTTAACTCCTACAGAGCCCTCCTAAGCTTGCACAACATCGGCTAAATAAAGCTAGAAGAAAATATAACACACGTCGCTGCTGGTACTCAAAGGGTTAAGGGGAGATCTCCACTTGAGGGATTGTTTTCTTGACCCCTTTCTCCCTCATGTTTAGCCCCATTGCTTTTGATATTATAAAACGTTTGCCCCATTAGTTTAGCGATTTTAAGAACTTTCACCCCATATTAAGACCTTTCGTGCCATTCAGGTGTCGATTTTATCCTGGCGAGCGATAGCGAGCCTGTAATTTAAGAGGAACCGGCCCTTGGCCGGGAATTTTTTTTACCGAAAAATGTACAAATTTATCTTGAAAGGGACTCGAGGGGGTGTAATTTTAAGCTTGATGGAGGTCTAGGGAACAAACTAAAAACCTCCACTTAACCCTTTTTACTACCACAGATTTTTCTTTAACTGCACCAAATCGTCTAAATATATAGCCAGGAAACAAACTAAAATAATGTCGCTGGTACCGAAGGGGTTAATACACTTAAGGGGGGTCACCGGCTTTTTTTGTTTTATCTTTCTCTCCTTTTCTCTCTTTCCCTGGCTTGTATCCATTCGGCCCCATTCAGCCAACTGTTTTAAGACGTTGCCTACCCCTGTCCAGGTGTCAATATTTTTCTCGCCCAGCATATATATTGTTTTGTTTTGACAGCAAGCTAAATGTGTGCATTTTTCGATAGAGATAATTATGTCTCCCGGATTTCTCCATACAATGCTGGCTCGCTATCGCTCGTCAGGGAAAAAAATCCACACCTGGATGGGGATAAACGTCTTAAAACATGGGCTGAATGGGGCCGAATGGACACAAGCCAGAGAAAGAGAGTAAAGGAGAGAAAGAGCAAGTGACCCCCCTTAAGTATTTTTGGGGAACGCTACTTTTGCCAGCGACTGTACAAATACCCCTCCCCCCCCCCCTCATCATCATCATCATCAGACAAGGGGGGTTAGATTTACTGTATATACCCCTGTAGTCTCCCCCCCCCCCCCCCCTACCACACACACCCTGTCCCGGTCTGGTCTCACTCCCCCGGGCCCAGAACACCCCCCTACACATATTGTTTACCCCTGTACTCCTCCCCCTGTCCCCGGTCTGGTTACACCCCCCCCGGCCCCCCAAACCTCCCCCCCCCCCCCCCCCCCCCCCCCACCCCCCCCCTACACCAACCATAATGCTACGGTTCTTCCTCGCCTATTTTGGGTTGTAGATGACAGGGTAGGCTAATAACACACCCAACAAAGCCACTCCAACAGCTTCCTCTCTCTCCAACACCCCTTATACAGACTAATAACACACACAACAAAGCTACTCCAACAGCTTCCTCTCCCTCCAACACCCTTCATACAGACTAATAACACACACACACACAACAAAGCCACTCCAACAGCTTCATCTCTCTCCAACATCCCTTATACAGACTAATAACACACACAACAAAGCCACTGCAACAGCTTCCTCTCCCTCCAACACCCTTCATACAGACTAATAACACACACACACACAACAAAGCCACTCCAACAGCTTCATCTCTCTCCAACATCCCTTATACAGACTAATAACACACAACAAAGCCACTCCAACAGCTTCCTCTCCCTCCAACACCCCTTATACAGACTAATAACACACACAACAAAGCCACTCCAACAGCTTCCTCTCCCTCCAACACCCCTTATACAGACTAATAACACACACAACAAAGCCACTCCAACAGCTTCATCTCTCTCCAACACCCCTTATACAGACTAATAACACACACAACAAAGCCACTCCAACAGCTTCCTCTCTCTCCAACACCCCTTATACAGACTAATAACACATAACAAAGCCACTCCAACAGCTTCCTCTCCCTCCAACACCCTTTATACAGACTAATAACACACAACAAAGCCACTCCAACAGCTTCATCTCTCTCCAACATCCCTTATACAGACTAATAACACACATAACAAAGCCACTCCAACAGCTTCCTCTCCCTCCAACACCCATTAGACAGACTAATAACACAAAACAAAGCCACTCCAACAGCTTAATCTCTCCAACATCCCTTATAGGCTACAGACTAATAACACACATTACAAAGCCACTCCAACAGCTTCCTCTCCCTCCAACACCCCTTATACAGACTAATAACACACACAACAAAGCCACTCCAACAGCTTCCTCTCTCTCCAACACCCCTTATACAGACTAATAACACACACAACAAAGCCACTCCAACAGCTTCATCTCTCTCCAACATCCCTTATACAGACTAATAACACACATAACAAAGCCACTCCAACAGCTTCCTCTCTCTCCAACATCCCTTATACAGACTAATAACACACACAACAAAGCCACTCCAACAGCTTCCTCTCTCTCTCCAACACCCCTTATACAGACTAATAACACACACAACAAAGCCACTCCAACAGCTTCCTCTCCCTCCAACACCCTTCATACAGACTAATAACACACACACACACAACAAAGCCACTCCAACAGCTTCATCTCTCTCCAACATCCCTTATACAGACTAATAACACACACAACAAAGCCACTCCAACAGCTTCCTCTCTCTCCACCTCTATACAGACTAATAACACACACAACAAAGCCACTCCAACAGCTTCCTCTCCCTCCAACACCCCTTATACAGACTAATAACACACACAACAAAGCCACTCCAACAGCTTCATCTCTCTCCAACACCCCTTATACAGACTAATAACACACACAACAAAGCCACTCCAACAGCTTCCTCTCTCTCCAACACCCCTTATACAGACTAATAACACATAACAAAGCCACTCCAACAGCTTCCTCTCCCTCCAACACCCTTTATACAGACTAATAACACACAACAAAGCCACTCCAACAGCTTCATCTCTCTCCAACATCCCTTATACAGACTAATAACACACATAACAAAGCCACTCCAACAGCTTCCTCTCCCTTCAACACCCATTAGACAGACTAATAACACACAAAACAAAGCCACTCCAACAGCTTAATCTCTCCAACATCCCTTATAGGCTACAGACTAATAACACACATAACAAAGCCACTCCAACAGCTTCCTCTCCCTCCAACACCCCTTATACAGACTAATAACACACACACAACAAAGCCACTCCAACAGCTTCCTCTCTCTCCAACACCCCTTACACAGACTGATAACACACACAACAAAGCCACTCCAACAGCTTCATATCTCTCCAACATCCCTTATACAGACTAATAACACACATAACAAAGCCACTCCAACAGCTTCCTCTCTCTCCAACACCCCTTATACAGACTAATAACACACACAACAAAGCCACTCCAACAGCTTCCTCTCCCTCCAACACCCCTTATACAGACTAATAACACTCAACAAAGCCACTCCAACAGCTTCCTCTATCTCCAACAGCCCTTATACAGACTAATAACACACACAACAAAGCCACTCCAACAGCTTCCTCTCCCTCCAACACCCCTTATACAGACTAATAACACACTCTACAACGCCACTCCAACAGCTTCCTCTCACTCCAACACCCCTTATACAGACTAATAACACACACAACAAAGCCACTCCAACAGCTTCCTCTCCCTCCAACACCCCTTATACAGACTAATAACACACTCAACAAAGCCACTCCAACAGCTTCCTCTCCCTCCAACACCCCTTATACAGACTAATAACACACACAACAAAGCCACTCCAACAGCTTCCTCTCCCTCCAACACCCCTTATACAGACTAATAACACACTCAACAAAGCCACTCCAACAGCTTCCTCTCTCTCCAACAGCCCTTCTCCCCCCTCTACACTCTTCAGGGTAAGTATAAAGTAGCAATGAGGTGCCGTTGTAAAGGCTTATCCCTCAATACCTTCACTTGACTGACGGTGGATGACATTGGCATCGGAACCGAGTGATAGAAGATTCTACGGATTTTCAAGACGTTGGTACTTAATGTCTTTCTATACAGAGAGAGAGAGAGAGATATATGAGAGAGAGAGAGAGAGAGAGAGAGAGAGAGAGAGAGAGAGAGAGAGAGAGAGAGAGAGAGAGATATATATATATATATGAGAGCGAGTGATATGAGAGCGAGTGATATGAGAGAGAGAGAGAGAGAGAGAGAGAGAGAGAGAGAGAGAGAGAGAGAGAGAGAGAGAGAGAATGTTAGTAGGAGAGAAAAGCGTCGGGACTTGCCTTATCTGTCTAACCCCTTCAGTACCGGAGACGTATTTTCTATTTGCTATCAGCTACATTTAAACGATTTGATTCAGCATAGGAAGGATATGTATGGTAGCTAAAAGGGGTAAGTGAGATAGTCTGCAGCCCTTTACGTGCCAGACATCCTTCTTAGGCTGAATACAATCGTCTAATAGTAGCTAGAATAAAACAAAAAAGAAGGGGTTATGGGGGTGGGGGGGGGGGGAGGGGAGGGGGGGGGGGGGAGGTTCATTTATTGGGTGTTTTTTTTTTTTTTTTTTTTTTTTTCTCAGACCTCCATCAAGCTTGAAATTACACCCTCTTGACCCCCTTTCAAGATAAATTTGTACATTTTTCGGTAGAAAAATGTCCCGGCCGAAGGCCAGTTCCTCTTAAATTACAGGCTCGCTATTGTTCGCCAGGACAAAATCGACACCTAAATGGCACGAAAGGTCTTAAAAGTGACATAAATGGGGTGAAAGTTCTTAAAATCGACAAACTAAAGGGGCGAACGTCTTAAAATGTCAAAAGCAATGGGGCTAAACATGAGGGAGAAAGGGGTAAAGAAAAAAATCCCTCAAGTGGAAATCTCCCCTTAAGCTACACAAAACCGTCTAAATACAGCCATAATATAATTGAAGAAACGTCGCCGGTATAGAAGGGGTTAAGGGGGGATGGTTCACTTTTTGGGCGATTTTTGCATGTATTCATTATTTTTGCATGTAGTCATTATTTTTGCATGTATTCATTATTTTTGCATGTATTCATTATTTTTGCATGTATTCATTATTTTTGCATGTATTCATTACTTTTGCATGTATTCATTATTTTTGCATGTATTCATTATTTTTGCATGTATTCATTATTTTTGCATGTATTCATTATTTTTGCATGTATTCATTACTTTTGCATGTATTCATTACTTTTGCATGTATTCATTATTTTTGCATGTATTCATTATTTGTGCATGTATTCATTATTTTTGCATGTATTCATTACTTTTGCATGTATTCATTACTTTTGCATGTATTCATTACTTTTGCATGTATTCATTACTTTTGCATGTATTCATTATTTTTGCATGTATTCATTATTTTTGCATGTATTCATTACTTTTGCATGTATTCATTACCGGTACTTTTGCATGTATTTATTATTTGTGCATGTATTCATTACTTTTGCATGTATTTATTATTTGTGCATGTATTCATTATTGTTGCATGTATTCATTATTTTTGCATGTATTCATTATTTTTGCATGTATTCATTATTTTTGCATGTATTCATTACTTTTGCATGTATTCATTATTTTTGCATGTATTCATTACTTTTGCATGTATTCATTACTTTTGCATGTATTCATTATTTTTGCATGTATTCATTATTTTTGTATGTATTCATTATTTTTGCATGTATTCATTATTTTTCTAGTTTCCTCCCTAGACCTCCATCAAATAAAAACAAAACATCCATTAGATCCCCCTTCTACATTAATTTGTACATTTTTCGGTAGAAAAATGCCCCGGCCGAAGGACTTTTCTTCCAACATTGCTGGCTCACTATCGTTCGCCAGGGGGAAAAAATCGACACCTATATAGCCCGAAAGGTCTAAATATTGACGAATAAGTGGGGTGAAAGGTCTTAAAATCGACTAGCTAATGGGGCAAAATCTTAACATCTGAAAATTATCGGGGCTAAACATGAGGGGGTCCAGAAAAAAAAGCAACTCCCCCCCCCCCCATAAAAGGGTAATTATATCGGACAGTATTAACCCCCTTCACCACCATGACGTAATGTTCATCATATCCTGGTTACCATTCGACGATTTTCAAGATCATTAAATCTACCTCTACGACTCAAAGGGGTAAATACGACCTCTGTAAACCCTCCTGATGACATAGACATCCTTCTTAAACTGCAAAAACCCGTCTAAATCTAGCTAGAATCGAAGGTAAAAGAAGTGCTGAAGGAGTTAAAGCCGGTATCACACGAGCGCTTTTTCCCTCAACATTTATCCTAAGCACTGGTCTGGCAGCTTATGAGGTCAACATTTAGACTATTTCGGTTACCTAAATTCATCTACCATCACTGGTCTAGTCTCCGATACCAGGACAACATACTCCAGAAATGTTGATTATCGAATGTGGACTATAAAAGCTCTCGTGTGATACCGGCTTAAGGGGTGCAGACAGTCCGGGGCACAGCGGGACCGAGCTAACCACCGTGGCGTGTTCACCGCTCGTAGTACAAGAGGCAGGAGCAGCGGTAGTAGGTGGTTACGGGATTGCCTTTGTTACGGCGCCTCCTTTATCTATAGTTGTTTGGTTCAGGTCGTTGTCTTTACCTTGCCTGTTCTTGTTTCTCCTTCTATCTCTCGCCCTCTCTCATTTCTCTTTCTCTTTATAATTGTATGTGTGCGTGTGTGTGTGTGTGTGTGTGTGTGTGTGTGTGTGTGTGTGTGTTTCAGTCTTATATCTCCTTCTATCTCTCGCCCTCTCTCATTTCTCTTTCTCTTTATAATTTTATGTGTGTGCGTGTGTGTGTGTGTGTGTGTGTGTTTTAGTCTTATTTCTCCTTCTATCTCTCTAACTTCCGTTCAAAGTGGGGAGAGGGGGGGGGGGCTATAGCCCCTTCTCCCTTATGTTTAGCCCCTTTAGGGTTGATATTTTAAGACATTCGCCTCATTAGTTTGGCTATTTTAAGACATTTCGTCCCATTTAGGCACACACGCATATACACTTCTATTCCACACATTCGTCCACTTAGTCTCTCTCTCTGTCTCACACACACACATTCGCTCACTTAAGTCTCTCTCTCTCTCTGTCTCTCTCTCTCTCACACACACATATTCGCTCACTTTGTCTCTATTTGCCTGTGAATGTGTGTTTTCTCACATTCCTTGCATGGGTTTGTGCAGTTTCTCAATTTGCTTGCATGTGTACACTCACTCACTCTCTCACTCTCTCTCTCTCTCTCTCTCTCTTCAGAAGGCCTTCGATAAGGTCCCTCATAATAAATTACTTCAGAAGGTCGAGAACCTAGGAATACAAGGCAAAACACTCAATTGGATAAGGAATTGGTTAAACGAAAGAAAGCAAAGAGTAATTATTAATGGAGTGGAATCAGATTGGACTCCAGTGACTAGTGGAGTCCCCCAGGGTTCAGTACTGGGTCCAATATTGTTCATAATATATATATTAATGATATAGACAACGGCATCAATAATATAATTTCCAAATTCGCCGATGACACTAAGATAGGAAATGTAAAAATCTCGGAAAGGCGATAGAAGTAGCCTGCAATCAGATCTAAACAAAATATAGGTTCTCGACCTTCTGAAGTAATTTACTATGAGAGAGAGAGAGAGAGAGAGAGAGAGAGAGAGAGAGAGAGAGAGAGAGAGAGAGAGAGAGAGAGTACAAAGGAAATCAAGCAACAACAGATCTAGTGACCCTTCCAGGCTGCTTGTCCTCCAAAACACTAAGGATCAAGTGTCCAAACAGTGGTTTAGAGTGGGTAAGGGAACATTGGAAAGGGAACTACTGCCCTGGAGAGAGAGAGAGAGAGAGATTCATGGCGTACAGTTGCTTATTGTTGTGATTTTCGTTGTTGGTATTGGTTAGGAACTTAAGGGGGGGGAGGGGGGATGGTTCACTTTTTGCATGTATTCATTATTTTTCTAGTTTCCTCCCTAGACCTCCACCAAATTTAAAAAAAAAAAAAAAAAAAAAAAAAAAAAAAAAAAAAACATCCATTAGATCCCCCTTCTAGATTAATTTGTACATCTTTCTGGTCCCAGCCGAAGGCCGGTTCTTCCAACGTTACAGGCTCACTATCATTAGCCAGGGAAAAAATCGACACCTATATAGCCCGAAAGGTCTAAATATTGATGACGACATGGGGCGAAAGGTCTTAAAATCGACTAACTAATGGGGCAAACATCTTAACATCTGAAAACTAATGGGGGCAAACATGAGGGAGAAAGTGGTCCAGAAAACCGGCCCATCTCTCCTTAACCCCTTCTCTACTGGCAACGCCTTTTAAATATATTCTACCTACTGTTACATGATTTTATTCAATTAAATAATGGTCTCCAGCAATTAACCGGCTTCGAACCATCTCACTTAGGGAGCCCACCTCGCTTGTTCCAATTTGCCTCTTCTACTTATTCAGAAACATCTTTTACTTATCCTTTGTTTTCCCATGTGAGTCTAGCCCTCCTAAGCCAAAGGTTCAGCTAGTTTCTTATTATTGTTTGACCTCTTCATCATTCCATTATACTTCTACTTATTCACAAACACCTTTTACTTTTCCAGCCCTCCTAATAACTCTCCTCGTAGCGTGTGAGTTACCATCTGTGCCGCCAGGGGGTCACCTCACATAATAGAGACCTTTCATGACAAGCTATTTCATATGATTTACAGCGCGGGCACCAACTTATTATCCTGCCGTATTATCCTGGCGTATTATCCTGTCGTATTATCCTGCCGTGTTATCCTGCCGTATCATCCTGCCGTGTTATCCTGCCGTATTATCCTGCCGTATTGTTCCCCAACTTTCTCCGGTACTTTACACCTGCGCTGCTTTTCTCTCGATCACGGTAACTAATGCTCCCACAATCCACCCTAACTTTGTATAACTTATCCTAATCTCTATCTATCTATCTATTGCCTGATGCCGTGATCCCCGAAGGGGTGCCAACGAATGAACCGCCCCCATGCACCTCTGTCCCCAGTCAGTCGACGCCCCTCCTCCCAACCAGAACCGCCTTCATCCATATACTTCCTCACTCCATCCTTCCACCTCTCTTTCGGTTTACCTCTCCCTCTCTATCCTTCCACCTCGCTCTCGTACACCCTCTTAGTCATTCTCTCGATTCCCATAAGTTCCATATGGTCGAACCATCTCAAGGTGTTCCTTTTCACACTTTCCAGCACATCTACCTCCACACCACACCTCCTTCTTACTTCCTCATTCGTCTGACTATACCTCCATGTAACTCACGCACTTCTCAAGTAACTCATTTCCACCCCTCTCACTCTTGGTCTGAGTCTCTTCTCCAACATCCATGCTTCGCTTCCGTAAGTCAGTGTCGGGATTACCACACTGTCATGCAAGGACTTCTTCACTTCCATACTGACCACCCTATTTCTTGTTACTGCTTTCAGCGTTCCTACAACCCGCTTCCCCTGTTGTACCCTCTCCCACACTTCTTCATCCATAGTCCCATCTTTAATCAACACACTGGCCAGATACTTAAATGAGCTGACAATCTCCATAGCCTGACCGTTCAACTTCACCTCACACTCTGTGGTTTCACCCTTTTCGAAAACCATAACCTTGTGGCTTCACCCCTTTCTCCCTTGCTCTTCCCCGCATTTACCTTCAGATTCCGTTTTTCGCACACTGTTCCAAACATATTTACCAGACCCTGCAACTCCCATTCATTATCGCTCATCAGAACTGTATCATCAGCAAACAGCAGTACAGGTAGCTTCCACTCATTTCCTCCCCTTATCAGCGATACACCAACATCCACTGTTCTTCCTTGTATTTCTTTCATGACTCCATTCATATATACAGTAAACAACCACGGGGACATCACACACCCCTGTTTCAACCCAACATTCAGGTCAAAGAACTCGCTCTGCTCATTCTCCACACGTACTGCCGCATTTGCACCCTCATACATGAAGCTAATCATCTTTAATATAATGTTCCCGAACCCCATCTACCCTTACTTAACTTAGGTTATACAGGTAAAATGACGTAACTTTGGACGGGGAGATAATTTCGGACATTCTGGAAAAAAAAAATATAATGAACCGCAGTTACGGGATAAATACATGATGCTAGGAAAAAACAAGTATGTCTGCAATTGTTCTTCCATAATGCAGAGCCATTTTTCCATAACTGTAGCTTATATAATTGTATCCAGAAATGTCCGAAGTATAACCCCTTGTCTGAAGTATAACCCCTTGTCTGAAGTATAACCCCTTGTCTGAAGTATAACCCCTTGTCTGAAGTTAGGCCATTTTACGGTACCCCTACTAATCTGAATAATATCGTCTAATAATTGCCGGAAAACAGAAAAGAAATGCATAGTGCATCTTAGAAGGGATGTTAGGTTTGCTTAGAATACGTTACCTTGATCATCCTGGGGAAAGAAAAAAAAAAGAAAAAAAAGAAAAAAGAAACGCGAAAACATGAACTCTTCCAAACTTGGGAAATATGCTACTCCCCTCTATGACCATGCCCACCTTGGCCCAAGATTGAGGAGGGCTTGTTCTCATATCCATCATCAGCTTTTCTCTATAATGAAAGTATATATAAATATATTGTTTTACTCTGGCAGTAGGTGGACAGCTACTCTGTTATTTTCCTATGTTTAGGCTATTTAATTTTCTTTGCTTATTTAGTTGGAAAGTTTTAACATACATTAATAAATATTTACGACTTTAATAGTAGGTGTTTGTCTACTATAAAGCAAACTCTTGTTTAACAAATGAAACATCACACATATTTGGTTTGAAATAGTCTAATGCTCATAATTAATTATCATATATGTATGTACAGTATATACATATACAATGCATATATATATATATATATATATATATATATATATATATATATACATATACTGTATATACATAGCTCTTAGCTTGCTTCAAGACAATCAGGCAACTGAATGTATGACTATAGTCTATTCTCTGTAAGTAGGCGAGAAATCATGAACTCAATCCTCTGCAACTCAAAAAGGGCTAGAGCAAATTGGCTGTAAATTTCCACATCTATTCCTTGACTGGCTCTTCCCAAATGGTAGAACTATTAGCTCGATTACTCTAGTCGTTTTTGAGTTACAGTGGTTAGAGGTCATGATTTATCGCCTACTTACAGCGAATACACTATAGTGTCTCTCTCATGCATGCTTGTAATCGTATCCTTTCCTGCCATCCGAGTCTAGTGATAATATGACGAAACTGAATTAAAACTAAAATAGTCTACGCTACCAGCCAGCCACGTTTCACTATATATTTCCTGTCGCACAGACTGTAGTCTTGGCAAGTTGATTGGTAGTTTTTTCTCTTTCTCTCCCTCTCTCTTTGGCTTTTATCCATTCGGCCCCATTCAGCCTACTGTTTTAAGACGTTTATCCCCATCCATGTGTCAATATTTTCCTGGCGAGCGGTAGCGAGCCAGCATATATACAGTATATATTTTTTTGACAGCAAGCTAAATTTGTACAATTTTCGATAGCAAAATGTGTCCGGCGAAGCCGGATTTCTCCATACAATGCTGGCTCGGTTTCGCTCGCCAGGAAGAAATGGACACCTGGATGGGGATACACGTCTTAAAACAGTTGGCTTTAGGGGAGGTGTGGTGGAGTGGTCTTGCCACTGGCCTGGTAATCCAAAGGTCCCGGGTTCAAATCCCGATGTATCAATGGGAAGATATTATTGGGATGGAATTTGTGCTGTACCTAGTATCAGTGCATTACCACAAGCCCACCGAAACGTCAATAAAATACCCTCATTGTTCCCTGATTAAATAGCACTGTATGAATATTCCCATATTCAAAATATGCTATAGGGTGCAATGCCTGGTGAGTTATCTGCTCAACAGGTGGCGTTGTGTGTGTGTAAGTGTGAGAGTCCGAGTGTAGGGGGTGAGACAGTGAAGCACGGGAACGAGATGGCTTCAGAGATGGGTTCGTTTCGGGCCATGAGTGAGCACCGTGCCTCATGTGAAGGCAAGATGGCAGGTGCTCGTTGTACTCTACGTGCTTCACATGTCTCACTCCCTAGACTGGAACAAGACCTCACGGGCTTCACTGTTCATTGTAAAGCGGTGAATGTTAAGGCTCTCAGCCTATGCCCGAGAGGAAGTAAGTTTAAAAAAAAAAAAAAAAAAAAAAAAAAAAAAAAAAAAAAAAAATGGATACAAGCCAGGGAAAGAGAGACAAGGAGAGAGAGATAAAAAAAAAACCGGTGATCCCCCTTAACGCTGTTCTCGGGTAGGGTGATGTGCGGGGATTGTTTGGAAGTTATTAAGATCGGTCTGAGCGGGTCTGTTTCACCCCATTACCTTTGCAATATTCAGATACTTCACCCTATTAAGGTGTCGATTTTCTTTGGGCCAAGCCATAGCCAACCTGCAACTACGGGACAGTTTTCTATCGGAACATGTACAAATTTAGCGTGAAGTGGGTCTGGGTCACCATTTTTCCGCCGGAAGGAAGTCTACGAAGGCGTTTGTGTTAGTTTAAGGGATACACTAAAATACTTTGCTCGAAAACGGCAAGAGCAAGAAAATCCTCTATAATAGTTAAGGCGAGTCACCGTTTTGTTTTAAATCTTTCTCTCCTTTTCTCTCTTTCCCTGGCTTGTATCCATTCGGCCCCATTCAGCCAACTGTTTTAGGACGTTTATCCCCATCCAGGTGTCGATTTCTTCCTGGCGAGCGATAGCGAGCCAGCATTGTATGAACAAATCCGGCTTTGCCGGAGAAATATTTCTATCGAAAAATGTACAAATTTAGCTTGCTGTCAACAAAACAAATTTATATATATGCTGGCTCGCTACCGCTCACCTGGATGGGGGTAAACGTCTTAAAACAGTAGGCTGAATGGGGTCGAATGAATACAAGCCAAAGAAAGAGGGAGAGACAGAGAAAGAAAGCGAGGTGGGCTCCCTTAAATCGTCTTGCTGGAGTTTTCAGACAGAAAGATATGTATATGCAGATAGATATATGTACTGTATATGCAGATAGATATATGTAACTATAAGATGGCTGAAAGACTGATACAATAATCTACAATACAATCCCTGACCTTGAATGTGGCGAGGGTAAAGCCGGTATCACACGAGAGCTTTTATAGTCAACATGCGATGATCAACATTTTTCTGGCAACATTTCTGGAATATTTTGCACTGGTATCGGTATAGATGATACCGATGGTGATAGATGAATATAGGTGACCGACATATTATACATGTTGACCTCATAAGCTGCCAGACCAGTGTTGAGGATAAATATGTTGAGGGAAAAAGCGCTCGTGTGATACCGGCTTAATACAGTGTTGGGTGAGGCTCGTAACTCCCAGTATAGGCTGCTTGGTTGATTTACTCCCGTTTTCTTCCTTGAGTTACTCCCGTTTTCTTCCTCAACTTCCGCCCTAGTAAGTCTTGGCCGGGTGCTAAGTCATATCCCCCACCACCACCATCACCACCACCACCACCACCACCACCACCTCCTTCTTAAGGGGAGGTGTTTAGTTTGTTCCCTAGATTTCCATCAAGCTTACAATTACACCCCCTAGACCCCCTTTCAAGATGAATTTGTACATTTTTCGGTAGAAAAATGTCCCGACCGAAGGCCATTTCCTCTTAAAATACAGGCTCGCTGTCGCTCGCCAGGAAAAAATCGACATCTAAATGGGACGAAAGGTCTTCAAATTGACAGAGATAGGGCAAAGGTTCTTAAAATCACCTAACTAATGGGGCGAAATTCATAAAATCTCAAAAGCAATGGGGCTAAACATGAGGGAAAACGGGATCCAGAAAAAAATCCCTCAAGTGGAAATCTCCCCTTAAGGGGAGGCAGTTGGTTTTCGAGTCCTCCTCCTCCCTCATGTTTAGCCCTATTAATTATGAGATTTCAAGACATTCGCCCCATCCATTAGTTTGGCGATTTTCAGACCTGTAGTCCAGTTTCTTTGCCAATATTAAGACCTTTCGTGCCATTTAGGTGTAGATTTTTTTCTTGGCGAGCGATAGCGAGCCTGTATTTGAAGAGGAATCGGCCTTCGGCAGGGACATTTTTCTACCGTAAAATTTACAAATCTTGTGGGCGTGTTTTTAAGTTTGATGGAGGTTTAGAGAGCAAACTAAACCCCTTCCTTAAACCATTGAGCCGAACCAGTAAATTATGCTGCACAACAATACCGTCTGAGCTCCCTTAACCCCTTCAGTACCGATACAGTCATTTTTAGCTCTATTCTGGCTACTATTAGACGATTTTATTCAGCTTAGGAAGCACGTCTACCCGGGAGGTTTTTAGTTGATTCCCTAGACTTCCATCAAGCTTAAAATTACTCCCCCTAGACCCCCTTTCAAGATAAATTTGTAAATTTTCGGTAGAAAAATGTCCCGGCTGAAAGCCGGTTCCTCTTATATTACAGGCTCGCTATCGCTCGCCAGGATAAAATCGACACCTACATGGCACGAAAGGTCTTAAAATGGACAGAAATGGGTCGAAAGTTCTTAAAATCGTCAAAATAATGGGGCGAACGTCTTAAAATTAGAAAAGCAATGGGGCTAAACATGAGGGAGAAAGGAGTCAAGAAAAAAAGTCTCTCAAGTGGAAACATCTACCCCTTAAGCGGCTACAGACGACTACTACTATGTCAATTAATCCTTTCAGCTACCGAGTCTCCATCCTAAACTCCATAAAATCATCTAAACGTAGCTGAAAATCGATAGTAAACACGTCGCCGGTACAGAAGGGGTTAAGGGGAGGGTTTTAGTTTGTTCCCTAGACCTCCATCAAGCTTAAAATTACACCCCTAGACCCTCTTTCAAGATAAATTCCTCTTAAAAGAATCGCTATAGCTCGCCAGGAAAAAATCGACACCTAAATGACACGAAAGGTCTGAAGATTGACTGGAATGGGGCGAAAGTTCTTAAAATCGCCAAACTAATGGGGCGAACGTCTTAAATTCTCAAAACCAACGGGGCTAAACATGAGAGAGAAGGAGGTTCGAAAAACTATCCCTTTAGTGAAAATCTCCCCTTAATCTTTTCTGGTGCGAGGCGGCTCTTTTTGGTCCCTCCCTGTTTCACTCCATTAGTTTTGAGATATTAAAGTATCTCTAATAGGCTCAAAAGTGCGTCATATGTCGGAGAAAGTGCGTCATATGTCGGAGAGGGTTAAGAGCGGACACTGATTGCTTTTTTGGCCTATAAATTCACTCAATCATAAATTCTTGGTTTCCTTGCTAGACGTCCCTCAAACTTAGAAAAAACATCCCCTAAATCCCCCACTCAAGATACATTTGTACATTTTTTCGGTAGAAAAATGTGTAACTCTCACTCTCTCTCTCTCACAAACACTCTCACTCACTCACTCACTCACTCACTCACACACACACAGTCTCTCTCTCTCTCTTTACAGGCAGGTCATTTGAGCTTTTCGGCAGGTTATTTGAGCATAAAGCCAAAGAAATATCCTAACCTTTTACAATTCCTTAGTCCGCCCTCTGCTGGAATACTGCGTTCAATCCTGGTGCCCTTATTACCAAAAAGATATAGACAAGCTAGAACGAGTTCAACGTAGAGTTACCAAAATGATACCTAGCCTGAAGAACAAACCATACGAAGAGCGTCTTAGAGAATTAAATCTATGTCCTTTAACCCAGCGCAGATTAAGAGGTGACTTAATTCAAGTGTTCAAAATCATCAAAGGCATCGACAATATGAACTGTAGTAAGTACTTCACTATCGACCAATCTAATAACACGCGGGGAAACGGTTGCAAAAGTATTGGTAAATCTTTTAACTCACACGAATCTAAGAATTTCTTCTTCAATCGAGTTGTCAACTTGTGGAATGGGCTTCCCCGAGACGTTATAGACTGCAGCACTGTTGATTCATTTAAACTTCGCATAGACAAATATCTTGCCTCAAACCCGCGACTGACTGCGTTTGTAAATGAATAACTTTATTTTATCACCCCTCAGTTACTAACCCATCTGTCCCCTACTAACTTCCTAATCCTGCCACGGACATTAGTTCCAGGGCAGAATTTCCCTTTCCAATGTTCCCTTACCCACTCTAAACCACTGTTTGGACACTTGATCCTCAGTGTTTTGGAGGACAAGCAGCGTAGAAGGGTCACTAGACCTGTAGTTGCTTGATTTCCTTTGTACTCCTTTATACTCTCTCTCTCTCACACACACACACACACACACACACACACACACACACACACACACACACACACTCACTCACTCACACTCTCTCTCTCTCTCACGCAGACACACACACACACACACACACACACACACACACACACACACACACTCACTCACTCACTCACACACACACACACACCCTCTCTCTCACTCTCACACACACGCAGACACAAACTCTCTCTCTCACCCTTTCATACACACTCACTCTCTCTCTTTTTCACACACACACCCTCTCACACTCACTCTCTCTCTCTTGCTCATATATACCCCATTAATAAACCATGACCATAAAACGTACCCCGGTCCCCCCCCCCCCCCCCCCCCACACACACACACACTAGCCCCCTGCAGCAGTATAATAGGATTCAGCACTGACATATTATATCGGGGTGTTTATGGGCCCCGCACATGACACACGGGGACACACACGTACACACACCACTGGGGGGGGGGAGAGGGGGGGTTGACTGCTCCAGGGTCATTTGCATGTTCCGGTGCAGTCACTGTCGTTTGTAAGTGTCCCGGTAATGTAGCCTGAGAAGGTTAAAGTAAGATACAGTAATATAACCCTATAGTTGTTATTATATATATATATATATATATATATATATATATATATATATATATATATATATATATATTCTGGCAACTATTAGATGATTCTACACGGCTTTGGAAGGACCTCAAACGATTAAAAGGCTACCGGTACATTCTATCTTATTTAATATGTTTAGCTAATACACATCCTTCCTAAACTTAATAACATAGTATAGTAGTTGTTAACCCTTTTAGCTAATACAGATCCTTCCTAAACTGAATATAATCGTCACATAGCAGCCGGAACACGATACAAAGAACGTAACCGGTCCGAAAAAGGGTTATAACTGTATCAGCACATTCCATTAAGGAGATATTTCCACTTGAGGGATTTTTTTTTCTTGACTCCTTTCTCCCTCATGTTTAGCCCTATTGCTTTTGAGATATTAAGACGTTCGCCCCATTAGTTTGGCGAATTTAAGAAATTTCGCCCCATATCGGTCAATTTTGTTCCTAGCGAGCGATAACGAGCCTGTAATTTAAGAGGAACCGGCCTTTGGCCGGGAAATTTTTCTACCGAAAAATGTACAAATTTATCTTGAAAGGAGTTCAAGGGGGTGTAATTTCAAGCTTGATGGAGGTCTAGGGAACAAACTAAACACCTCCCCTTAACCGCTTGCGTGTTTCGGGCTATAAGGAAGTTGGAGCTGTAGACATCGATATTTTGGAGAAACACCAGAAAAATATGGTTGTAGTACATAAATTATACGACCTACTGTAAATGTAAGTGATTTTGTGTGGGGTTTTTTTCTGATGTGTTGTGATGTCCCTGTTCGGGCTCTGTCTCGAGTCGGCCACCCCCATTAAAAAAAAAAAAAAAAAAAAAAAAAAAAAAAAAAAAATGGGGAAGGTGCCAGAATACATACATACATACATACAGTACAATACATACATACATACATACATACATACGTACATACATACAGTACATACATACATACAGTACATACATACATACATACATACATACGTACATACGTACATACATACATACATACATACGTACATACATTACACAGCCCGTAGCCTAGTAGGTAGAGCTCTCGTCTCACACACGAGGGGTCGGGGGTTCAATCCCCGGCCGGGCGGAGACAAATTGGGCTTGTCTCCTTTCATGTGTTAGCCTCAGTTCACCTAGCTGTAAATAGGTACCTGGAATAAGTGGACGACGTTGTGACGTCCCATCTGGGGTTGGCAAAAATGGTACAAGGCGAGATGGGTATCATATGGTTCACCTAAGCTGATGGCTACCTAAGCCTTCGGGCGAGACGGTACCGTCTATAGTGAGAATGGTACCATACAGATCCACCCTAAGCCTTCGTTTCCGATGTCGCCAATTGGCTAAAAATACAGACTACACACACATCCACAGCCATTCCAACGATACATATAACACCTACACATATAGGAGGCGGGAAATAACGAGCATGCTCACTCCCGCAATACAACTAGAGTAAGTACATACAGTACATACATACAATATATACATACATACAATACATACATACATACATACATACATACATACAGTACAATACATACATACAGTACATAGTATGCAAATACACAACATCTTCTATTCATTAGTTTCTTCAAGTACATTGGGGTTTGTAATTGATGATTAATGATAAGAGCGGGGTGTTACTTGTTTATAAAAAGGAGTATATATCGTATTGAAGGGGGGTGACCTGTTTTGGTTCTGTCCTTTTCTATTTTTCTCTGGCTTGTATCCATTGGGCCCCATTCAGCCTACTGTTTTAAGACGTTTATCCCCATCCAGGTGTCAATTTTTTACCTGGTGAGCGGTAGCGAGCCAGCATATTTTTTTATTTTTGTTTGACAGCAGGCTACATTTGTAAATTTTTCGATAGCAAAATTTCTCCGGCGAAGCCGGATTTCTTCATATAATGCTGGCTCGCTATCGCTCGCCAGGAAGAAATCGACACCTAGATGGGGATAAACGTCTTAAAATAGTTGGCTGAATGGGGCCGAATGGTTACAAGCCAGAGAAAGAGAGAAAAGGACAGAAATAATAACAAACAGGTCACCCCCCTTAATGTCAAAGTTGAAATATGAAAAGAAAATCCATCGTCTAAATATTTACGCTATCCATAACATTAAATTAAGTGCACGAGACTTCATGGGGAGATGGGTCGTTTTTCTGGTCCCCCCTCCTTCCTCATGCTTAGCTCCATTAGTTTTCAGATTTTAAGACGTTCGCCCCATTAGTTAATTATCGATTTTAAAACCTTTCCCCAAGATCTTTCGTGCTATTTAGGAGTCGATTTTTTTTTTCCTGGCGAGCAATAGCCAGCCTGTAATTATAAGAAAAACTAGCCTTCGGCCGGGACAATTTTCTATCGAAAAATGTACAAATTTATCTTGAAGGGGGGAGGGGGGGGGGGGGTATAAGGAGTGTATATTTTAAGCTTGCTGAAGGTCTACCCCGGAAACTAAAAAACATATTAATATATAAATAACTAGACCCCAAAAATAACCACTGTCCCTTTAAGGCAGCTCAGACGGTATTGTTGTGCAGCATAATTTACCGGTTCGGCTCAATGGTTTAACCCTTTCACGCTTTTATGACGCAGAGGTTGCCAGATTAGCAATAAGAAATAGAGTTCTCTCACTCCTCTCCAAAATTAGTTTTCTGCCCACAGCTAACTTAGAGACAACTGCAGAGGTTGAAGTAACTATACTAAAGGTTTCTAAATACCCCTGATGGTAACAAAGGCTTTAAAGTATCCCTAATAGGCTCAAAATCGCGTCATATGTCGGAGAGGGTTAAGGAGGTGGTTTACTTTGCTCTCTAAACCTCTATCAAGCTTAACAGACACCAACAAGACCCAGCTTCGCTATAAATTTGTACGTCCCGGCCGAAGGCCGATTCCTCTTCATATACAGGTTCGCTATCGCTCGCCAGGCAAAAATCGACACCTAAATGGCACGAAAGGTCTTAATATTGGCAAAGAAATGGGGCAAAAGGTCTTAAAATCGCCAAACTAATGGGGCTAATGTCTTGAAATCTCATAACTAATAGGGCTAAACATGAGGGAGGAGGAGGACTCGAAAAACCAACTGCCTCCCCTTAAGCCATACATATATATACTTTATTGCTTCACACTTCTCAAAACTCAGTGTGGTTAGGAATTGGGAGTGAAATATGCATGGACCTCTCTCTCTCTCTCTCTCTCTCTCTCTCTCTCTCTCTCTCTCTCTCTCGTATTGAATTTGTATGTTTGTATATACATAAGTTTGTGTGTATGTAGGCTCTCTCTCTCTCTCTCTCTCTCTCTCTGTTTAGTTTAATAAAGTTAACTTAATGGAGATTTTCGTAGGATAGCGTTTATTTTAACTATCCTGATTTACTTTAAGCACACCTAGTAACACATAAACACACACACACACATACACACACACACACACACACACATTCAAAAGAGGATAACCATTACATTTTTATATATTAATTGTATATATGAAAACAAAGACTATTTAGAGAGAACAAAAAGGTTACATACATTTACATACACCTCGATACACCACCCACACAATCCAACTGGTCCCAAAAAGGTGGTCCGGTCTTAAGGGGGGTGACCTGCTTTTTGTTCTCTCATTTTCTCTCTTTCTCTGGCTTGTATCCATTCGGCCCCATTCAGCCGACTGTTTTAAGACGTTTATCCCCATCCAGGTGTCAATTTTTTACTGGTGAGCGGTAGCGAGCCAGCATACTTTATATTTTTGTTTGACAGCAGGCTAAATTTGAAATTTTTCGATAGAAAAATTTCTCCGGCGAAGCCGGATTTCTTCATATAATGCTGGCTCGCTATCGCTCGCCAGGAAGAAATCGACACCTAGATGGGGATAAACGTCTTAAAATAGTTGGCTGAATGGGACCGAATGGATACAAGCCAGAGAAAGAGAGAAAAGGAGAAAAATTTAAAAAAGCAGGTCACCCCCCTTAAGGCGGTATCACACGAGCGATTTTCCCCTCAACATTTATACACAACACTGGTCTGGCAGCTAATGAGGTCAACATTTATAATATTTTTTTTTGCTAACATTCATATCATCAGTCTAGTTCCCGATACCAGTGTAAAATATTCCAGAAATGTTGCCATAAAAATGTTGGATCATCGAATGTTGACAATAAAAGCTCCCGTGTGATACCGGCTTTACTAACTGCTGTACGGTGGCGCTAATAAGTCATGTCCCAGCTGTCATTACGTTTGGCTTGCTCTGGTGCTGTATTAATGTCTGTCAGATGTTGAATAGGGTGGGTAAGTGTAGGAACAGGTTTGTATATTTCACTCGCTATGAAGAAATGAAGCTTAGATATTGCTGATACCAATTATTGATCAAAACAAACTTGGTGCCGGGACATCACTTATTAGCGCGACAGGCGATAAATCATGACCTCTAACCTCTGTAACTCAAAAACGACTAGAGTAATCGAGCTAATATGTCTACCATTTGGGAAGAGTCGGTCTAGGAATTGATGTGGATATTTACAGCCAATTTGCTCTGGCCCATTTTGAGTTACAGAGGATAGAGGTCATGATTTCTCGCCTACTTACAGCGAATAGACTATAGTGGACGATCCCAAGCCATAAAGTATACTATGGATGAGCAAGAAACACGAAAGTAAGAAGTTGTACACGAAAATAGTTAACAGAATACCCTTTCATGACTTGAGAGAGAGAGAGAGTGGGGAGGTTGAAGTAAATATATACAGTACATTAAGCTACCGGTTCTTTACGATCCTAAATTAATGTAGCTAGTCATACTTGTACAGATAGATAGATAGATAGATAGATAGATAGATAGATAGATAGATAGATAGATAGATAGATAGATAGATAGATAGATAGATAGATAGATAGATAGATAGATAGATAGATAGATAGATAGATAGAGAGAGAGAGAGAGAGAGAGAGAGAGAGAGAGAGAGAGATAGAGAGATAGATAGATAGATAGATAGATAGAGAGCGAGAGGTGAAGTAAACAAAACATTGAGCATTTAACCTACTCAATACGAACTTAGATTAATATACAGTCGTTGGTCACACTTATACCAACAACTACTTATATAAGATAGATAGATAGATAGATAGATAGATAGATAGATAGATAGATAGATAGATAGATAGATAGATAGAGAGATAGATAGATAGATAGATAGATAGATAGATAGATAGATAGATAGATAGATAGATAGATAGATAGATAGAGAGAGAGAGAGAGAGAGAGAGAGAGAGAGAGAGAGAGAGAGAGAGAGAGAGAGAGAGATAGATAGAGAGAGAGAGAGAGAGAGAGAGAGAGAGAGAGAGAGAGAGATGGATAGTTAGCTAGACAGGAAGATAGAAAGTTAGCCAATAGACAAAGAACAATACAATAAAACAAATTTATACACCAGTAAATTAAACAAAGTGGGAGGGTGAATTAGGTATTTGTACAATAAGATAGTGCAGGGTATGAAACAGGTACGTTTTCGAATTTCTTTCCAAGTAAACGTCAGTAAGTTCGAAAAGGCCGAAACATAGGTTGTTGGAATTGTGTTCGAAATGTTCTAGTTTGAGCTAGGTTCGAAAAGTGTTCACTGGAATTGTGTTCGAAATGTTCTAGTTTGAGCTAGGTTCGAAAAGTGTTCACTGAAATTATGTTCGAAAATATCCACTCGGTACATAATGCACTATCAACACGTACTAGTTACCACGTACCGGTACGTATTTCCAACTAAATGTTATAATATTACATGCGATCCTATTTCCAAGTCGCTGTTCAAAATCGGAAAACTGGTTCGTGGGAAACAAGTTCGAAGGATTTTCGAACTTATTTCCGAATTTCGAATTTAATACCGAGTGGATAATTTCGAAGATAATTCCAAATAGCACTTTTCGAACCTAATTCAGACTAAAACATTTCGAACTAAATTCCAACAACCTAGTTTTTGGCCTTTTCGAAATCCATGACGTTTACTTGGAAAGAAATTCGAAAACGCACCTGTTTCAAACCCTGCACTATCAACACGTACCGTACTTATTACCACCTATGTATTTCCAACTAAATGTTATAATATTACATATGATCTTATTTCCAAGTCCCTCTTCAAAATCGGAAAATTGGTTCGTGGCAAACAAGTTCGCAGCTTTTCCAACTTATTTCCACGTACACTCGACCAAAACACAATCTTTACACTGGTGAGCTGTAAATAATCTAGTGTGAACGGAATGAATCGGGTGAAACATACGTCTGTGAGGTATTATCATAATATTTCGACCCACTTCCACAATGTTTAGAGCGTTAGTGTAAAGATTGTTTGTTTTGGTCGAGTGTACCTATTTACCAAAACCTTATTGTACACTTGCCACTTTCCACCTCCCCAACAAAGCTACTCCCTACGTATCTCTATCCACATAATGATATGTAAATACCGCCACAACCATCGCCCCACCCATCAAAACAAATCACTACCTCAATATTCCAAACGGCGCGGCCTTAATTTTAATATTCAATTATTCTCGCGTTAAGGGACCCCACCTCGCTTTTTTGTTCTCTTTCTCTCCCTCTCTCTTTGGCTTTTATCCATTCGGCCCCTACTGTTTTAAGACGCTTACCCCCATCCAGGTGTCAATATTTTCCTGGCGAGCGGGAGCGAGCCAGCATATATATATTTATGTTTTGACAGCAAGGTAAATTTGTACATTTTTCGATAGAAAAATGTCTCCGGCGAAGCCGGATTTCTTCATACAATGCTGGCTCGCTATCGCTCGCCAGGAAGAAATCGACACCTGGATGGGGATAAACGTCTGAAAACAGTTGGCTGAATGGGGCCGAATGGATACAAGCCAGCGAAAGAGAGAAAAGGAGAGAAAGATAAAAAAAAACGGTGACCCCCCCTAAGGTGAAAACAAATGCATTAATATAAATCGCCCGTTATCCAATTCTCGCACGCCGCCTCGTAATTCGATAAAAAAAGGAAACGAGAGCCTTTTTCACCGACTCGACCTATAATATATTTCGCCTTTGTTTTCATAAGAACATAAGAATTTTGGAAATCTGCAAAAGACATATTGGCCCATACGAGGCAGATCCCTTCTTCCCTACATTCATAGCCGTATTTTTTGGCACCTCGCGGGTAGTCAGAGTGCATACATTGTAATGTTATTAAGGGGAGGTTTTTAGTTTGGTCTCTAGATATCCATCAAGCTTAAAATTACACCCATTGAGCCCCTTTCAAGATAAATTTGTACATTTTTCGGTAGAAAAATTTCCCGGCTGAAAGCCGGTTCCTCTTAAATTACAGGCAAGCTATCGCTCCCCAGGATAAAATCGACACCTAAATGGCACGAAAGTTATTAATATTGACAGAAATGGGTTGAAAGTTCTTAAAATCATCAAAATAATGGGGCGAACGTCTTAAAATTAGAAAAATCAATGGGGCTAAACATGAGGGAGAAAGGAGTCAAGAAAACTCCCTCAAGTGGAAATCTCCCCTTAAGGGGGGGGGGGTATTAATTAGCATATTTATTGATCTTTGTATTATCAATATTTTTATTATTATTAATATTTTGTTTTAGTTTCCTCCCTAAACCTCCATCAACCTTAAAGAAAACACCCCTAACACCCCCCATCCAGATAAATTTGTACATTTTTCGATAGAAAAATGTTCTGGCCGAAGGCCGGTTACTACTATATTGCAGGCTCGCTATCGCTCGCCAGGGAAAAAAATCGACACCTAAATTGTACAAAAGGTCTTAATATTGACAAATAAATGGGCCGAAAGGTCTTAAAAACGCCAAACTAATGGGTCGAACGTCTTAACCCTTTCACGCATATGACGCGATTTTGAGCCAATTGGGGATACTTTAAAGCCTTTGTTACCATCAGAGGTATTTAGAAACCTTTAGTTTAGTTACTTCAACCTCTGCAGTTGTCTTTGAGTTAGCTGTGTTGAGCCTATTGGGGATACTTTAAAGCCTTTGTTACCATCAGGGGTATTTAGAAACCTTTAGTTTAGTTACTTCAACCTCTGCAGTTGTCTTTGAGTTAGCTGTGTTGAGCCTATTGAGGATACTTTAAAACCTTTGTTACCATCAGGGGTATTTAGAAACCTTTAGTTTAGTTACTTCAACCTCTGCAGTTGTCTTTGAGTTAGCTGTGTTGAGCCTATTGGGGATACTTTAAAGCCTTTGTTACCATCAGGGGTATTTATAAACCTTTAGTTTAGTTACTTCAACCTCTGCAGTTGTCTTTGAGTTAGCTGTGTTGAGCCTATTGGGGATACTTTAAAGCCTTTGTTACCATCAGGGGTATTTAGAAACCTTTAGTTTAGTTACTTCAACCTCTGCAGTTGTCTTTGAGTTAGCTGTGGGCAGAAAACTAATTTTGGAGAGGTAATTATATGAGTGAGAGAACTCAATTTCTTATTGCTAATCTGGCAACCTCTGCGTCATATGTGCGTGAAAGGGTTAAAATCTGAATACTATTGGGGCAGGGGAGGCTGAGCCTTCATTTAGCCCAGAAGTCAAAATTTCAATTTTTTGTTTTCTTTTTCTAAAATGTTTCTTTCAACATAGGAGAATAGCATAGGAGGGCAAAAAAAAAATATATATATCGCATCCATAACCCCCCCCTACCCCCCAACCAACCAAATTGGACCCCCTCAGCCCATTTATTTGTTATTTATTTATTTATTTGTTTGTCTAAAAGGCTTCTGTAAACAATAGAAACTATCATATGAGGGCATAAACACCCATATGATATCCCTAGGGGCCCCCCCCCCCCCAGCCCCCAATATCATGGATTTATAAACAAAACCTTGGGAAATATTCTGTATCTGGCTAGGATTCAAGCTATCTACATTAGTATGCCATATAACTAAGTTTTCTCTAACAGCCTACTAATAGAAAACGTCTCTGGCAGGAGTAGCTAAGCTATTTTCCATGATTATGGCACTCTGAAGGTATGATTTTATAAGTTCTGCGATTTCCAGAGATTATATAGTGGCAACTCCCAAGTGTAACTACACTTTTGTATTTTGCTCTGCTTCGTTCCCCCTTCTACACACTATATATAGGACTATATAGCAACGTTCTAGCGTTCTCACAATGGCCGCCCCTCCGATATTTCCCAAGATTCGACCTTTTTCATGTCGAAATTTGCGCTACCCAAAAAATATATATATATAATATATTTTTTTCAGCACCTTCTATTATACAATATGGGGAAACGAGAACACTACGTTGTAGGGGATGCTTGTAGGATGCGCCATAAAAAAATTGCGGGAAATTTGAAATTTTTTCAATGTCTAGAATTTTTCATATAGTGCGATGAAATTCGCACGCTCGCACACGCACATAGAGAGCTGATTTTGTTTTCAGCGAGTCTTAGTATTTCCTTTGGTATTAAGATGGTATAATGCCAGAAACAAAATCTCTTATACAGGGTGAATTGGGGGTGTAAGGTTCAGCCTCCCCTTGAGAGCTAAAGTTGGCCAGGAATAGCAACCATCCCCCCTTACGGGTAAAAGTTTTCTAGAACGGAATGCTTACGAGTTAATTAGTAGCCTAATATAGGATTGGTTACTCTTGAACTAATTAGGTTATGAGAGGTTATCCGAACTCCCTACTGCCTCATGTTTAGTCCCATTACCTTTGAGATTTTAGGACATTCGCTAATTACGGTTCATTATATTTTTACTTGCGAGATATATTACTTGTGGGTGAAATTACTTGTTGGCGAAAATGCTAGCATGGAAAATCACTTGTGGACGAAAGAGCTTTATAACTTTAACTTCACGCAATATATATAGTTCTTAGGGATGATGAAGCAGACAGACAGACAGACAGACAGACAGACAGACAGACAGACAGACAGACAGACAGACAGACAGACAGACAGAGACAGAGATAGACATACAGTAGATACATACAGAGATAAATAGAGAGTTAGTTACGGAGAGAGAGAGAGAGACATTCATTTAAGGGGAGGTATTTACTTTGATCCCTAGACCTCCATCAAGCTTAAATTGAGAGATACATTTCTACAAGAGATACGCCGTCCTCTAAATTACATCTTTATAAAATCGACACCAGAATTCGAAAGTCTTAATATTAAGTTCTTAAGCTAAACTAACGTTTTTATAAACTTCCCCTCCAATCTCCCCTTAAGTACGTAAGCTATAAAATCTTTGTCTTTTACGTCAGAACAAATATTTAACCAATTATGTAAATTAAGGGGAGATCTCCACTTGAGGGATTTTTTTCTTGACTCCTTTCTCCCTCATGTTCAGCCCCATTGCTTTTCTAATTTTAAGACGTTCGCCCCATTATTTTGACGATTTTAAGAACTTCCGTCCCATTTCTGTCAATTTTAAGACCTTTCGTGCCATTTAGGTGTCGATTTTATCCTGGCGAGCGATAGCGAGCCTGTAATTTAAGAGGAACCGGCTTTCAGCCGGGAAATATTTCTACCGAAAAATTTAAAATTTACCTTGAAAGGGGCTCAAGGGGGTGTAATCTTAAGCTTGATGGATATCTAGAGACCAAACTAAAAACCTCCCCTTAAATAATGGCATAAGTTCAAGAAATGTCTTTGAAAACCCGATAAATTTATATGTAGCACACCCACTGCATGGGAGTTTCAGCTGTATTTCTGAAACTTCAAACTAACTCTGATATTAATCCTTACAGTACCGGGGACGTCTTTTGTATTTGACTTCAGCTACCTTTAGACGATTGTATGAAGCTTGGGAAAGATATGTAATCGCTAAAAGGATTAATCGAGATAGTCTGTAGCCTAATCATGGCCTTCCTGAACTGAATACAATCGTCTAATAGTTGTCAGAATATAATGAAAAAAGACGTCGCTGGTACATAAGGGGTTAATTATGATAGTTTTATATATATATATATATGAACAACTAACCCCTTCAGTACCATGACGCCTATTTACCTTTAATTCTGGCTAACAATTAGAGGGTTTTTGGAAGCTTTAGAAGGACCTGTGTTATTAAGAGGGTTTATTTGAGATTGTAGTTAGCCTACCCAAATGAGTCCTAGCGGTAGATTGTAAACTAATGAAAATCGTGTAATGGTAACCAGAATGGGATGAAAACTACGTAATGTTAGTGAAGGGGCTAAATACTACATTTTAAGAACATTAAATTTGTAAATTTTTCGATAACAAAATTTCCCTGTCGAAGGCCGGAAGCTACAATAATTATAGGCTCGCTATCGCTCGCCAGGACAAAAATCGACACCTAAAATGTAAGAAAGGTCCTAATGTTGACAAAGAAATGGGGTGAAAGGTCTTATAATCGCGAAACTAACGGGCCGAACGTCTTATAGAATCTGAATACTAATGGGACTAAACATGAGGGAGAAGGGAGACCAGAACAAACAACCAGTTGTTAATTCATAGGGTCAATTAAAAGTTCTATAGCAAATTTGTTTATTAAGTGAATATTATTTGTACTTCCTTAGAAAATACATCACGGGAGTGGGTGGGTATTTATGTGGGTAGCTGTACATGTTCAATTAAAGAGAACAGACTCACTCACTCACTCACTCACTCACTCACTCACTCACACACGTTCTCACTCACAAACACTATCAAGCACTCTCACTCACACACACACACACACACTCTCTCTCTCTCACTCACTCACTCTCACTCACACACACTCACACTCTCTCTCTCTCTCTGACTAGTAGTATTAAGGCCGGACCAGCTAGTAGGAACCGCAAGGTCTATGTGGTATGAGTATCTGTGTACGGTAACTCTCTCTCTCTCCCTTTCTCTCCCTATTATGACTCTTTTCAATTTGTTGGGTGTGCATAGAGAACAAAGGCGATCAAACACAGAACCCGTACTTATAATTGGGAGGTAATTAAATAGTTGGTCATCAATAAAGAAAACGAATTGATGAATTAATTAACCCTTTGAGGATCGATGAACAACATATGTATTTTGGTACCAACGTTTCGATATATCAACTTAAGGGGAGGTATTTAGTTTGGTCTCTAGATATCCATCAAGCTTAAGATTACACCCCCTTGAACCCCTTTCAAGATAAATTTGTACATTTTTCGGTAGAAAAATGTCCCGGCTGAAAGCCGGTATCTCTTAAATTACAGGCTCGCTATCGCTCGCCAGGATAAAATCGACACCTAAATGGCACGAAAGGTCTTAAAATTTACAGAAATGGGTTGAAAGTGCTTAAAATCATCAACATAATGGGGCGAACGTCTTAAAATTAGAAAAGCAACGGGGCTAACCATGAGGGAGAAAGGGGTCAAGAAAAAAATCCCTCAAATGGAAATCTTCCCTTAAACATTGTACAGTTGGTCAATTAAGTGATGTCGCGGCACCAAGTATATTTCGATCAATAATTGGTATCAGCACTACCTAAGAACTAATTCATCGTTTCGAGTGAGATATACAAACATGTTCCTGTCTTTACACACCCTATTCAACATCTGACAGACATTAATACAGCACACAGCGAGCCAAACGTAATGACAGCGGCGACACGACTTATTTCGCCAACTGTACTCCCATAGAATAAAGCCGGAGTCACACGAGCCCTTTTTCGAGCATTTTTTTACGGGCAATTATGGTCTGGAAGCTTAAATAATTACACTTAATTATAATTCAGCCGCCTAACATAACCTAACTTTAGCCTAGTTACCGATACCAGTGCGAAAATGTCCAGAAATAATACGAGAAAAAACTTGCTCATGAAAAATTGACGGAAAAAGCGCTCGTGTGACAGCGGCTTAATGTGTATATTCTGGCCCTTTAAACATTGTACGGTCGCGCTAATAAGTCATGTCCCAGGTGTCATTACGTTTGGCACGCTCTGTGTTGTATTAATGTCTGTCAGATGTTGAGTAGGGTGGGTAAGTGTAGGAACGTGTTGGTATATTTCACTCGATATGAAGAAATGAAGCTTAGATATTGCTGATACCAATTATTGATCAAAACATACTTGGTGCCGAAACATCACTTATTAGCTCGACTGTATATTAATATTTATAACTCCCATAGAATAATTTGTATATTAATGTTATATCGTGTGTTCTTTCTCTTTCATTTTTAGGCCCTGATGATGGCATATTGTAAGTTGATATGTCGAAACGTCGGTACCATAATAAAGATGTTGTTCGCTAACCATACCCTTCTAACAATACTGTCTGCACGTCCTATGAATGGCATTTAAATGTTTTACTGTTCCTATATGTTGATCTTGGATGGTGTTTTTGAGCAAAGAGATGGAAAACAAACAGGTACCGGTAAGCGGAAAAAAGGGGCCAGATCGCACAATAGAAGGACAACCCACCCGGAAACGCGACGACCATACTGACAGAAAAGAACAAACCAGAACAAGAACAAGAACAAACCTTTACCCAGCCACCGATAGAGGCTACATAAAAGAGGCGAACAGGGAGAGAACATGGTAGAACAGTGAGTGATGCGAAGGAATAGACGGAACGAACACGAGAACAAAAAATCGGATATAGAGAACAGTTGGGAAAGAAAAGGTGTGGACATACGAACGGCTAGAACAGCATGAGAGACAAGAACATATCGGAACTTTCAATATATAAGTTGCATATATAAAATAATTGATAACAGCGTGAAAAGAACATAAGAACACATGAGTTGAACACAGCATAAGACAAAACATATGGGAAGAAATAATTGAACACAGTACAAGAATTAAAACATATAGGAACACACATGAGTTGAACACAGCATAAGGAATGAACATATCAGAAGAAATGAGTTGAACACAGGATAAGAAAAGAAAAGAACACATAAGAACAAATATGAGTTCAACACAGCATGGTAATAAAATATAACATCCGAACATAATTGAGTTGAACATAAAATATACAGAACCTGATTAAAAACAACAAAAACAAAACACAGGAACCATTACAGGAAGTATGTGGAAGGTGAGAAATCTCGGAATGAAAGTAAAAAGTGTAATGTACCAAGGAATTGTTGTGCCAACAGTGATGTATGGGGCTGAGATATGGGCTCTGAAGGAAAAGGAGAGAAGAAAGCTGGATGTGATGGAGATGAGCTGCTTGAGGAGTGTGTGTGGAGCTACCCGTAAAGACAGATTGAGGAATGAAGAGATACGTAGGAGAGTGGGGCAGCAGGAACATTTGTCGGCCAGAGTGGACAGAAGGGTGCTGAGCTGGTGTGGTCATGTTGAACGAAGAGAAGATGAAAGGCTTACAAAGAGAATATGGGAGTCAGATACAAGGGGAGATAGAAGGGCAGGAAGCTCCCATTGAGTTGGAGAGACTATGTAAGACAAGCTTTGGATGATAGAGGAATGACTATAGATCAGGCAAAGGAAGTGGTAATAAACAGGAATGAATGGAGAATGCTTGTGAGTAGATGAGTGAACACGTGGTCATTTGGGGGAAGGGGTCGGGCGCAAGTTGGACAAGATAATAGTCCATCAGGCGCCTGGCCCGGGGAGACGGTTTATATGAAGGGTGCGCCTAGAAGTGTGGTGGGTGGGCTTGTGGTTTCGGCTCTGCTGCATGTCTGCCTGCCGAGATCGGAACCTCTCCGGGTGGTCGGGGGCCGGGGGAGTGCTGGAGGGACCTTAGTGACCCTGGGCTCTGGGTCTTCTCCTGGATGACCTAGATGTGTGTGAATTTGTGAATTTTATTTTTGTGTGTTCATTGTTTTCTGTTGTGTTGTCCCTATTCGGGCTCTGTCTTAAGTCGGCCCCATCTCCCTCATGTATTGCCACATTAGCTTTGAGATTTTAAGACATACGCTCCAATAGTTTGACGATTATAAAATCTTTCGCCTCATTTAATAGTCAATATTAAGGGCCTTCGGCCGGGACATTTTTCTACCGACAAATGTACAAACTTATCTCGAAGGGGGATCTTGGGGGTATTTTATTAAGCTTGATTGTGGTCAAAGCAGCAAACTCAAAACATAACAAATACTAATAAGCTTGATTGAGGTCTAAGCATTTTATGAATGGAGGATGCCTTTAGGCACATGGACCTTTTTGTTTTATCTGTGTTTTTCATTCCTCCGTTCATTGTCTCTTAAAAACAAAAAAAAAGCAGCAAACTGAAAAAAAAAAAAAAAAAAAAAAGTATATGAAATGACGGGACGAACCAGTTGTATAAAGTACCAGTATTTGAGTGAATAATTATATTAAGAGTGCCATGTGTGACAAAAATAACAGCATTAAATTAATGTAGCCGAAGTACCTCTGGGCGAAATGACACAAGACGACATATTAGACAGACGAAATATAGTGTAGACGATACGCCCTTAACCCCTTCTGTACCGGCGACGTCTTTTTCAGAATATTCTGGCAACTAGTAGACGATTTTACTCCGCTTAGGAAGGATCTCTAGCCATTACAAGGCTTCGAAGTAACTCCATCAACACTTTTCACTACCACAGATCCTTCCTAAGCCGCATAGAATCGTCTAAATATAGCTAGAATGCAATACAACAGACGTCGCTGGTACAGAAAGGGTTAAACGTCATCAGGAATTAATATGCAGGATTCGAAACTGCATAATAAATCGTAGGTTTGTGCGAATTTCTGTAATTGTCTTGATAGCGTAATGCATAAGTGCGCGGAATTTCGGTGTGAGTGTCCTAGGTTCGAGTCCTTGGAGTACCACATGTATTTGTTGATTTCATTGAGTTTAGAAGTGAAGTTGGTTGGTGAAAAAATATAAATGATATGATTGGTTGGGTCTTTAGTTTAACCCTATCTGTACCGGCGACGTCTTTTCAATTTATTCTGGCTACTATTAGACGATTTTATTAATTTTTAAGGAGAGATGTCCACTTGAGGGATTTTTTTCTGGACCCCTTTCTCCCTCCTGTTTAGCCCCATTGCTTTTGAGATTTTAAGACCTTCGCCCTAGTAGTTTGGATATTTTAAGACATTTTGCCCCATTTCTGTCAATTTCAAGACCTTTCGTCCCGTTAAGGTGTCGATTTTTTCCTGGCGAGCGATAGCGAGCCTGTAATTTAAGAGCAACCGGCCTCCGGCCTGGACATTTTTCTACCGAAAAATTTACAAATTTATCTTGAAAGGGGGTCTAGGGGGGTGTAATTTTAAGCTTGATGAAAAAGTAGGGAACAAACTAAATACCTCCCCTTAAGAGGACCTCCAGCAATTAACAGGCTTCGAACTATCTCACTTAGGCCTATCTTTTTTTTACTACCACAAATCCTTCCTAGACTGTGGAAAATCGTTTCAATATAGTTTGAATAACATGAAAAAGACGTCGCCGGTACGGAAGGGGTTAATTCTGTTTGGCACTTCCCTAGAGCATATTCTCTAAGCTTCTTAACTGCACTTTGGTTTTTATAATGAAATATATATTAGTAACTAAAATATTGATTAGTTTACTTTTGGCTGCGTCTCTCTGTGTGTGTGTGTGTGTGTGTGTGTGTGTGTGTATATGTATGTATGTATGTATGTATGTATGTATGTATATGTGTGTGTGTGTGTGTGTGTGTGTGTGTGTGTGTGTGTGTGTAATAATAATAATAATAATAATAAACGGTTTATTAAAGAATGGCAGCCTCATGAGCTGAAAATACACATTTTACAATTTAGTGGATGAACATGAGATGTACAGATATGAGGATGGTAAGCTTAGTTTACAAACAAAATAAATAAATACAATAATGAATGTGTGTGTGTGTGTGTGTGTGTGTGTGTGTGTGTGTGTGTGTGTGTGTGTGTGTGTGTGTGTGTGTGTGTGTGTGAGAGTGAGTGAGAGAGAGAGAGAGAGAGTGTGTGTGTGTGTGGAGATGGGCTGATCCTGTCAGAGTGGGGGTTGAACGTCCCCTGCCTCCCAGAGCTCAACCTCACTAAATTTATCTCATGCTAAATATGTTTCAATACTTTTTAACGTAGTTAATGGATTTCTTCTTCGACAACAAAATGTGACTTCCCCAATTTGAACTAACTGATTTTGTCTACTCTACTTCTGACTATCAAATTGACTTCCCAAATTTGTCAACCCCCTGATTTTGACTATTTCATTAGTACTATACTACTTTTTCTTTTAGGGCAAACACTCTACAACAGGTATTATAGAGATAGCCGGTTTGCCACACTTATAACAGAAAACCGATTACGGCGGATGGCTGTGGCCTGATGAAGTCCATCCGCCTCTCTATTTTGCCTTGGGGTTGGTGTTTGACTGTCTCTCTATATTGTTCATATGTCTGTGTTAATTTCACCTCTTTTCACATGTGTGTGTGTTTTGTGTGTGTGTGTGTGTGTGTGTGTGTGTGTGTGTGTGTGTGTGTGTGTGTGTGTGTGTATGGACGAACATCTATACAGTAGGCTACATATATGAGTTTTGTGTGTGCTTGTGTGTGTGCATATCAGTTTGAGATATGTATTTTACGAGTACCGATATATATTATGAGTATGTATCGATATATATGTGTGTGTGTGTGTGTGTGCATATATATATATATATATATATATATATATATATATATATATATATATATATATATATATATATATATATATATATATATATATATAAATATAATAATGCAAGTGCGAGCCTACATTTGCCCACTCTAACGTTCTTATCAGCTTTTCTGAGGATTACATGCACTTTAGAATTCCTACATTAATTAACACGTCCATTTTCAGTACCGGTATGCATTTTATGATGAGTGAGGATAAATGTAGCCTTGGGTTTAAGTAGCGAAACACAATGTCATAATGCATTGTGTTCAAGAACATATCTGAAGGCACGTAATATGGCCTTTGTTTAAAAAATAAAAAAAAATAAAAAAAATAAAAAAATAAAAATATATATATACCGGTATATATATATATAATGCAACAGTAAGGGGAGGAAGACCGTTTTTCTGGACCCCCTTCTCCCTAATGTTTAGCCCCAATAGTTTTGAAATTATAAGACGTTCGGCCCATTAGTTTGGCGATTTTAACACCTTTCGCCCCATTTCGTTGTCAATTTTAGGACCTTTCGTGCCATTTAAGTGTCGATTATTTTCCTGGCGAGCGATAGCGAGCCTGCAATTTTAAGAGAAAAATTTACAAATTTATCTTGAAGGGGGGGGGGGGAGGAGGTCTAGGGGGTATTTTTCTAAGCTTGATCGAGGTCTAGGGAGGAAACTAAAACAAACAAAATGAATACATGAATTAATAGACCAAACAAACGGCCAGTCTCCCCTTAACCCTTTCAGGCTCCTAAGATCCCACTTCGTACATATATTTAAAAGTCCATTGGGGGTTTGTAATAGATGATAAACGTTTTAAGAACGGGGTGTGTTCCTTAAGGGGGACATGGGCCGGTTTTCTGGACCACTGGCTTTCTCCCTCATATTTAGCCCCATTAGTTTTCAGACGTTAAGATGCTTGCCCCATTAGTTAGTCGATTTTAAGACCTTTCGCCCCATTTCTTCGTCAATATTTAGACCTTTCGTGCTATTTAGGTGTCGATTTTTTCCCTGGCGAACGATAGTGGGCCTGTAATGTTTTCGGCCGGGAAATTTTTCTACCGAAAAATGTACAAATTAATCTAGAAGGGGGATCTAACGGATGTGTTTTTTTTTTTTTATTTGATGGAGGTCTGGGGAGGAAACTAAACAAATAATGAATACATGCAAAACTCGCCCAAAAAGTTAACCTTCACCCTTTAAATTCTCCTAATCTCGTTATTAGCTTTCCAAGATGATTTTTTTTTTCTGCCAATAAGCTCACAAGAGTTTACAGGACTAAGTTCACAGGAGTAAACACAAAAATAAACTAAAGGTTTCTGAACTTCCCTGGGGGTTAGAATTTTGTTTAGGTACCGTACGCTGGGGTGCCAATATATAGTTTCTAGCCCACGCATTAACCCTTGGAAGCTCTGACGCGTTTTAGCACTTTATTTTGGCTATCATTAGACGATATTTATGCAGCTTAGGAAGTACCGGTATCTGTGGGTATGAAAAGAGTAAATACTATCTCAATCAACCCTTTGACTGCCATAGACCGCTAGTAATCTGAATAAAATCGTCTAATAGTAGCCAAAAACAACAGAAACGCGCATTGGAGCTTGAAAGGGTTAAAATTCGTCACCTAATTCGAATTATGGAACTATATCTCTGGAAACCAATTAATGAATATAATGTTCTATAAATCAACTACAAAATAATATATACCATTTACTAAAAAGCAATTTCTATCCATAAAATTATCCAGGAAGTTACAATTGCATAGAGAAAACGAAAGGGAGTCTAGGAATTCTTATGAGTGGGGTAGAAACTATGGTGTCCGAGTGTACCCCAGGAAGACACAGGTGCGTCTCCCTGTACGCGAAAGGGTTAACCCAATCAGGCAGAGTTGTCAATGTTTGGTAGGTGGGTAGCCAAATTCTGCGCCACCCTGTATATATATATATATATATATATAGAAAGAGAGCGAGAGCGAGAGCAAGCGAGAGAGAGAGAGAGAGAGAGAGAGAGAGAGAGAGAGAGAGAGAGAGAGAGAGAGCGAGAGAGCGAGAGAAAAGAGAGAGAGAGAGCGAGAGAAAAGAGAGAGAAAGAGAGGTTCTAATGTTCTGTGTGGTTCTCTGTTCTTGTGATCCTTTGTTCTTCACCTACATCACCCAGGCATCACTGGACACTAATAATAACAATAAGTGTTGAGACCACTTGAGGTTAACCCTTCTGTGGCGGTGCCGGCTTGTCTATTCTATTTCAGCTGCATTTAACCCCTTCTGTACCGATGATGATGTACTTTTCATTATATTCGGGCAACTATTAGACGATATTATTTAACTTAGGAAGGATGTCGCCGGTACGGAAGGGGTTAAGGGGAGATTTCTACTTGAGGGATTTTTTTCTGGACCCCTTTCTCCCTCGTGTTTAGCCCCATTGCTTTTGAGATTTTAAGACTTTCGTCCTAGTAGTTGGATATGTTAAGATATTTTGCCCCATTTCTGTCAATTTTAAGACCTTTCGTGCCGTTAAGGTGTCGATTTTTTCCTGGCGAGCGATAGCGAGCCTGTAATTTAAGAGCAACCGGCCTCCGGCCTGGACATTTTTCTACCGAAAAATGTACACATTTATCTTGAAAGGGGGTCTAGGGGGTGTAATTTTAAGCTTGATGAAAAAGTAGGGAACAAACTAAATACCTCCCCTTAAACGATTTTATGAAGCTTAGACAGGGCATATTATGGTAGCTAAAAAACATAATTGAGATGGTTTGGAACGTTGTAATGGGTAGAGGTCCTGCCTAAGCTGAATAAAACCCGGCTCCTAGTTGCCAGAATACAATGAAAAGGACGTCGCCGGTACGGAAGGGGTTAATTAGGATATTACACCGTATACAGATGTGATAGGATTGTTGGTGGTTCTCATTGATCCAGCCATATTAGAGCCATACGTGTTTAATGGGAGGTCTTTAGTTCGTTCCCTAGACCTCAATTTAGCTTAAAATCACACCCCCTTGACCCCCTTTCAAGATAATTTTGTACATTTTTCGGTAGAAAAATGTCCCGGCCGAAGGCCGATTCCTCTTAAATTGCAGGCTCGCTATCGCTCGCCAGGAAAAAATCGACACCTAAATGGGACGAAAGGTCTTAAAAGTGACATAAATTGGGTGTAAGTTCTTAAAATCGCCAAACAAATGGGGCGAACGTCTTAAAATCTCAAAAACAATGGGGCTAAACAAGAGGGAGAAGGGGGTAAAGAAAAAAACCCTGAAGTGGAAATCTCCCCTTAACTTGCCTCCTAGACCCCTAGACACAAAAAAAACACGCCTCTCAAAACCCCAGTCACTCCAAATTTTATATATACCCAGACTTTACTAAATATATGCCGGTACCGTACAGTACATTGTTCTGTTAAAATAATAATAATAATAATAATAATAATAATAATAATAATAATAATGTTAAAATATAATTCTAGCCTATATAAATACATACAAAACGGCCCCCAGACCCCTTCCATGCTTAATATGTACATTTTTCAGTTTGGAAAAGAAAAATAGAAATAATACTAATAATAATAATAATAATAATAATAATAATAATAATAATAATAATAACACTAATACTAATAATACTAATAATAATAATGAGAATAATAATATTACAAAAATGGATGGTCGCTATCGCTCGGCTAGAAAAATAATATCTGAATATCATATAATTGCCAGATTAATGAGGTGAAACGTCTGAAAACATCCAAGCTATCGATGTCCCCATCTTTTACATGCATAACTCGCAATATGTTCAGCGTGGTGTTCTTTTGTTCTTCGCCCGCATTACCCAGGCTCCATTGAACACTAATATATTGTTCTTCAGTCGCCCCTCTTTGAACTCTCTTTCTCCCTTTCCACTTCATATCCTTAATAAGGGGAGGCAGACCGTTTTTCTGGACCCCCTTCTCCCTAATGTTTAGCCCCACTAGTTTTGAGATTATAAAACGTTCGGCCCATTAGTTTGGCGATTTTAACACCTTTCGCCCCATTTCGTTGTCAATTTTATGACCTTTCGTGCCATTTAGGTGTCGATTATTTCCTGGCGAGCGATAGCGAGCCTGCAATTTTAAGAGGAACCGGCCTTTGGCCGGGAAAATTTTCTACCGAAAAATGTACAAATTTATCTTGAAGGGGGTCTAGAGGGTGTTTTTCTAAGCTTGATGGAGGTCTAGGGAGGAAACTAAAAAAAAATATATGAATAAATTAATTAATAGACCAAACAAACGGTCAGTCTCCCCTCAACAATACAGGCCTAGTCGTAACAGTAAGGGAACAGGACTCTCGCCAAACAAACCAACAACAAAATATGCTCGATGTCAAACTCGTCATTATGTATTATGTATATGTACGGTATATAATCAGACACATACACCATTGCTGGGGGTGGCCGACACAAGACAGAGCCCGAGCAGAAATACAATTTAAGAATCCTATTCTAAGGGCCTGGAGCCACTTTCGCGTTCCCTCGCCCGTTTCTCTGTCTCGTCGAGTAGGAGAATTATACAAGGGGAGGAGGATTCCTAGCCTCCTGCCCCCAGAGGGAAAAGTAGGACAGTAAAAGAGACAGACAGGGTTGGGTAGAGGATGCCAAACCTCACTTTGGATAGGACCAACCCTCACCCAACTGTCACAACTATATAGAAATATAGTAATCACAATGGAAATATACAAGTCTCGTCCTGGGCAATTTCAATGCAATTCCTGGTACTAATTGGTATGGCGAAGATGTCAGCCCTAATGGTCTTAACATTTCAATAGTATTCTCTCCTTGACATCGAAGGGACTGGAGTTCTCGAAAAGGGGCTCCAGTCCTGACGCTATTCTTGACTTACAGTGTGTTGGGTTAAGGGGAGGTTTTTAGTTGATTCCCTAGACTTCCATCAAACTTAAAATTACTCCCCCTAGACCCCGTTTCAAGATAAATTTTTACATTTTTCGGTAGAAAAATGTCCCGGCCGAAGGCCGAATCCACTTAAATTACAGGCTCGCTATCGCTCGCCAGGAAAAAATCGACACCTAAATGGCACGAATGGTCTTAAAACTGACAGAAATGGGGCGAGGGTTATTAAAATCGCCAAACTAATGGGGCGAACGTCTTAAAATCTCAAAAGCAATGGGGCTAAACATGAGGGAGAAAGGAGTCCAGAAAAAAATCCTCCAGGTGGAAATCCCCCCTTAACATTTCAATAGTATGCTCTCCTTGACATCGAAGGGACTGGAGTTCTCGAAAAGGGGCTCCAGTCCTGACGCCATTCTTGACTTACAGTGTGCTGGCTTAATAATCCAGAAGGGTTGATAGCCTCTGAAGTCCTATTATATTAACCCTTTCACGCATATGACGCGATTTTGAGCCTATTTGGGGATACTTTAAAGCCTTTGTTACCATCAGGGGTATTTAGAAACCTTTAGTTTAGTTACTTCAACCTCTGCAATTGTCTTTGAGTTAGCTGTGTTGAGCCTATTGGGGATACTTTAAAGCCTTTGTTACCATCAGGGGTATTTAGAAACCTTTAGTTTAGTTACTTCAACCTCTGCAGTTGTCTTTGAGTTAGCTGTGGGCAGAACACTAATTTTGGAGGGGTAATTTTAAGAGTGAGAGAACTCTATTTCTTATTGCTAATCTGGCAACCTCTGCGTCATATGAGCGTGAAAGAGTTAAGGGGTTTTCAAGTTCGTTGGCGCTACCTTAACACTCTCCCTGAGTTTCACAATGTCCAAAAATATAGGGGTAGTTTGGTTTTAATTCCAGCGACCAAATATACACTACTTCATTATAATCTGTTCAATTTTTTTTTTTTTTTTTTGGTCAGACGCCGTAATTCCCGAGAAGGGGTACCCCGGCCATGAACATTTGGCGGTTGTCACGAATTATAGTTAAACTAGGACTTCAGAGGCTATCAACCCTTCTGGATTATTAAGCCAACACACTGTAAGTCAAGTATATTTTCAGAACTGGAGCCTCTTTTCGGTAACTCCAGTTCCTTGCATGATATAAAGTTGTCCGGTCACTGTATGCTAAAAGACTGCTACTGTGGGACAACTTGGGGTTTATGTATTAATGACCAGGTGAGAGACCGTGGGTTAGTTAGTGAGTGAGGTGTCAATACCAGGGGTTCATCTCTCTCTCTCTTGGGTTATATAAGGAGAGAGAATGAGAGTGATAGAAGAAAAGAGAGAGAGAGAGAGAGAGAGAGAGAGAGAGAGAGAGAGAGAGAGAGAGAGAGAGAGAGAGAGAGAGAGAGAGAGAGAGAGGAGAGAGAGAGAGAGAGAGAGAGAGAGAGAGAGAGAGAGAGAGAGAGAGAGAGAGAGAGAGAGAGAGAGAGAGAGAGAGAGAGAGAGAGAGAGAGAGAGAGAGAGAGAGAGAGAGAGAGAGAGAGAGAGAGAGAGAGTGTGTGTGCAAGTGAGGGAGAGAAGGGAATTGAAGATCAAACTGTAATACCAGGGCGGGAGCAAGAGCACCAAGAACACCAATCATCTCAGTGCCGCATTGCATCCATCAAAAGCCAAGAGAAGATGAATAAGTTAGCCCCAAGAAAGGACCAACGTAAACAAACCCTTACTACCTGTGCTCCCTCTGCGACCCTTACTACCTGTGCTCCCTCTGCGACCCTTACTACCTGTGCTCCCTCTGCGACCCCTAGTGCCTGTGCTCCCTCTGCGACCCTTACTACCTGTGCTCCCTCTGCGACCCTTACTACCTGTGCGCCCTCTGCGACCCTTACTACCTGTGCTCCCTCTGCGACCCTTACTACCTGTGCTCCCTCTGCGACCCTTACTACCTGTGCTCCCTCTGCGACCCTTACTACCTGTGCTCCCTCTGCGACCCTTACTACCTGTGCTCCCTCTGCGACCCTTACTACCTGTGCTCCCTCTGCGACCCTTACTACCTGTGCTCCCTCTGCGACCCTTACTACCTGTGCTCCCTCTGCGACCCTTACTACCTGTGCTCCCTCTGCGACCCTTACTACCTGTGCTCCCTCTGCGACCCTTACTACCTGTGCTCCCTCTGCGACCCTTACTACCTGTGCTCCCTCTGCGACCCTTCAAGGTTCATGCCCTAATCCCCTCCAACCGAGAGAGGAAAAATGACCGCCTCACACATTAGGTGAGAATTCCGTGTCCGGACCAGATCTGGACTACGATGAAGATATGTTGATGCGATTACGACATCAACCTCCTCCCTTTACGCATATGCATCCATACTACAAGACCTGCAAATACAACTACGAGAGGAATAAACAACTGTAATCATAAGATTCCCCCTCACAAGGAATCCATTCCATACAAACCAACAAATACCTACTGACATTAAACAAAAACAAAAATAATATTACTCATACATCAAAACCTGTTCGTCATTTCATCTAATTTTAATAAATAAAGAATATGTTTCTCTGTATAACCATATATGCATTGTATTTTTAAGGATCTTAATAACCAGAGCAATAATAAAAAAACATATTAACTATGCCCTTTCACACATCGAAACGCCACAACTATACCTGTAAATTAAATCGAAATATTACCTGGCCGAACCAAGATATTGGCAGGCAAAATCGAGACTGCTTTCGGCTAGCTTTCCTTTCGCAAGTCTTCGATTCGGAATTACTTCCGTAGGAGTTAGCCATTGTCCCCTTCACAAGTACCTGCACGTGGTTGTGTTAGTGACCCCGAAGAAGTGGTGGAGGCGAGCTAGGCGTGATTAACCTAGCTAAAGTGTGTATGCAGAGGACGTTCCCCTGGTGTCAACAGGCTGGACAACGGACTGAGGACTCAGTCGCTACGTAAGATCAGATCTCTCATGGGCTCCTACTATTCTACCTGAAACCAAATTAAGTGCATCTCGTTTTGTGAAGTGTTTTGATGATTATTTTGCGAAGGGTGATATAAGATATGTTAGTGTTCAACTTATGTCATCGTAGAGATTATTTATTCTCTCCTTCTTTGCTATCACCCCTCGTGTTGAAAGAACAGAACACACTCTGTTCTCAAATACATGCACCTTACACGTAGCTTACTGTGAACACTATTTCAGACCTTATTTTATGTGTATTATTGGCTGAGTACGTAATTGCATGTATAAGTGTTCACAGAGAGAGTTTACTTATCCGTCTCTAGCTAAACTATGTTAATGATTTCGCTTCCTGACCTCAGCCCCAGGTTAAGCAGAGTTTGAGTTAATGATAAACTCCTGTCAAATCCATGTCGCACTTAACCTCGCGTCGATGAGAATTTCAACCATGCGTATCATAATTATTTATGACTTACTTGAATTTATATTCAATATTGTGACTCTTTGAGTTAATTAAGATTTATATCTTCTATTCGCTGAATTAACGTAAAAGTTATTCACTCATCACTTAATATCCTAATTTCCATATTACTTGATCACTGTATATACACCGACTCAGTAAATCTTAGTTACCTTGCGCCGATATTTAACTCGCGCTTGCCAAATACCTTCAGGATATTATTTATTGTGTTTAGAGACCAACCTCCCTCTGTTTACTTATACTGCGATTTCTCTATTGATATTATACATTTTATATATGTATTAACCTATGTTTTATTAATTTCATCACTCCAATGAAATTAATGAAAGCATATAATTATGTGATCCACCGGGATTCGAACCTGGGTTAACACACACACATTTGTAGAGACCTTAACCATTATACCACCAATATTATTAACTAAATATTTATCAGAACTGTCCATATGTATTGTTTATATACCATATGATTACAATTAAGCTCGTTTCCAATAGATGAGACTTAACCCTCTCACGACCATAGGACGCAGAGGTTGCCAGATTAGCAATACTAAATAGAGTTCTCTCACTCTTATAATTACCTCTCCAAAATTAGATTTTTGCCCACAGCTAACTCAAAGACAACTGCAGAGGTTGAAGTAACTAAACTAAAGGTTTCTAAATACCCCTGATAGTAACAAAGGCTTTAAAGTATCCCTAATAGCCTCAAAATTGCGTCAAGAACGTGAGAGGGTTAATTCATTTCCCAACTTGTGCCCTAGCTAATAAAAAATAAAACGTGTGAACCGAAATTGTGTAGTCTGTGAAATTGGTAGAGATTCATATAAGGATTGTAATAAGGGAGATTTCCACCTGGAGGATTTTTTTCTGAACCTCTTTCTCCCTCATGTTTAGCCCCATTGCTTGTGAGATTTAAAGACGCTTGCCCCATTAGTTTGGCGATTTTAAGAACCCTCGCCCCATTTCTGTCAATTTCAAGACCATTCGTGCCATTTAGGTGTAAAAATTTTCCTGGCGAGCGATAGCGAACCTGTAATTTAAGGGAAACCGGACTTCGGCCGGTAAATTTTTCTACCGAAAAATGTACAAATTTATCTTGAAAGGGGGTCAAGGGGGAGTAATTTTAAGCTTGATGGAAGTCTAGGGAATCAACTAAAAACCTCCCCTTAAAGTCAGTTGTGTCCCCGTTGGTGATTTACGGTGCTAAGCTTTCCTATGGTGGAAATAACGGACCAATATAAACCGTGCTAAAATAAAAATAACACACTCGAGGAGGAGAGAGAGATAAGAGAGGAGGAGAGGAGAAGAGAGAAGATTTTGGAGAGATGACGAGGAGCGAGGAGAGGGGAGAGGAGAGAGAGGAGGAGAAGAGAGAGTAAGGGAGAGAGGGAAGAGTACGGAGGCGAGAGATAAGCAAATGGGTGGAAAGAACGAGAACCAATAACAAAGAGTAAGAGAGAGAGAGAGAGAGAACAATAACAAAGATTGAGAGAGAGAGAGTGAGTGAGATGAGGAGAGAGAGAGAGAGAGAGAGAGAGAGAGAGAGAGAGAACAATAACAAAGATTAAGAGAGAGAGAAAGAGAGAGATAACAATAACAAAGATTAAGAGAGAGAGAGAGAGAGAGAGAGAGAGAACAATAACAGATTACGAGAGAGAGAGAGATAACAATAACAAAGATTGAGAGAGAGAGAGAGAGAGAGAGAGAGAGAGAGAGAGAGAGAGAGAGAGAGAGAGAGAGAGAGAGAGAGAGAGAGAGAGAGAGAGAGAGAGAGAGGGAGAGAGAGAGAGAGAACAATAGTGTGTGTGAGAGAGAGAGAGAGAGCCCATACCAGTGTTTGTCTTTGTAGTTTTGTGTGTGTGTGTGTATGTACGTATGTTGTCAGTCACAGGGGAACAGTTGGCCAAGTTTATGTAAGAGAGTCGTTTGGTGTCTGCATCCCAACTCGGGAAGGGCTATGGAGGGGCACACACGAAGGACTTCAGGGGAGATGGGTCCTTTTTATTTCATCATTTATTTCATCATTTATTTCATCATTTATTTCATCATTTATTTCATCATGTATTTAATTTATTTAATCATTTATTTCATCATTTATATTTCATCATTTATATAAAAAAACAAAAAAAAAAATATTAAATGTCCTCCCTAGACATCCATCAAGCTTTACATCCCCAAGACCCTCCTTCAAGATAAATTTGTACATTTTTCGATAGAAAAATGTCCTGGCCGAAGGCCGGTTCATCTTAAATTACAGGCTCGCTATCGCTCGCCAGGAAAGAATCGACACCTAAATTACACGAAAAGTCTTAATATTGACAAAGAAATGGGGCGATTGGTCTTAAAATCACCAAATTCATGAGCCGAACGTCTGAAAATCTGAAAACTAATGGGGCCAAACACGAGGAAGAAGGGGGGACCAGAAAAACGACCCATATCCCCAACTCTTTTGTCTGCAAATTTGTATCCTATCTATCTATTGTCAGACGCCATGATCCCCGGTGTGTGGCCATGAATGAATCGCCCCCAAGCACCTCTCCCGACGCCCCTTCTCCCAACCATCACCGCTTTCACGCATATATACCTCTCAGCTCCATCCGTCCACCTCACTCTTGGTCTGCCTCTCCCTCTCTGTCCCTCCATCTTACTCTGGCAAACTCTCTTAACCCCTTCTGTACCGGCGATGTCTTTTTCATCATATTCTGGCAACTATAATGCGATTGTTTACAGCTTAGGAAGGACCTCTAACGATCAATAGGCTTCAAACTATCGCTGTCTATCAATCTATCATGTATCTATCTATCTCAATGACTACAGCACACAAACAAAGAATCAAAACAACAAGCACAACAGGCGTCGTCTTCTTCTTCTTTATGTTTTCTTCTTCCTTCTCCTTTTTTTACTTCTTCTTCTTCTTCTGCTTCTTCTTTCTTCTTCTTCTTCTTCTTCTTTTTCTTCTTCTTTTTGTATTGCTTTTCTTTTTCTTTTTCTTCTTCTTCTTCTTCGTCGTATTCCTCTTCTTTTTCTTAGTGTGAAGAGTTCTTCTTCTTCTTCTTCGTCGTATTCCTCTTCTTTTTCTTAGTGTGGAGAGGCCCCCCCCCCCCCCCCCCCCCCACCCCTCCCATGACACTTTCACACACAACTTTCTCCCCCAACTTTCTTTTCCGTCACCCGCCGTCTGCATATTGCCTCGCAGGGGTTTCCGAGGAGGGCCTTTGGTTCTATTGTTTTGTTGAGATGTGACGAGTTGTAAATATGAAAACACTTAGCCTAACTACACTGAAAGCATCCTAATGTATACCCTAACCAGAAAAACCTAATCTACAGATCATTGTACAGTCGGCCTACTAAGTGATGTCGCGGCACCAATTATGTTTTGATCAATAATTGGTATCAGCAATATTTACACATGATTTCTTCTTTTTCAGAGAGATATACAAACATATTCCTACACTTACCCACCCTATTCAACATCTGACAAGACATTAATACAGCACAGAGCGAGCCAAACGTAATGACAGCTAAGATATGACTTATTAGCGCGACTGTACTAGCCTAAGGTAGAACGTAACCAAATCTAAAAATGAAATAAAATACAAACTTCTGTAACGAACCTAGCCTAATTACTAATCAGACCTTACCTGTTATATTCAAGCCAGTCCAACGAATATTAGCAAAATATAACATCGCTCCATCGGAACTTAAGGGGGAGATTTCCACTTGAGGGATTATTTTCTTAACCGCTTTTTCTTTCATGTTTAGTCCCATTGTTTTTGAGATTTTAAGACGTTCTCCCCATTAGTTAGGCGATTTTAAGAACTTTCGCCCCATTTATGTCACTTTTAAACCCTTTCGTGCCATTTAGGTGTCGATTTTTTCCTGGCGAGCGATAGCGAGCCTGTAATTCAAGTCGGCCGGGACAATTTTCTACCAATAAATGTACACATTTATCTTGAAAGGGGGTCAAGGGGGTGTAATTTCAACCTTGATGGAAGTCTAAGAAACACACTAAAAACCTTCCCTTAACCTAACGTATAACCTGGCCAAACATAAACTAATCATTACCTTTTTTCTAACGTAGGGCCTAACCAACATAGAATACCGGTATAATCAAACCTAACATTGCCTATAACTTATGTTTTTTTATTTTGCATCCTAGATCTCTACCAAGCTTTAAAAAAAAAAAAAAAAAAAAAAAAAAAAAAAAAAAATCGGTGGAAAACGACTAATTCTGAAATCGTGCTAAGTGCTGAATTGACCACTTGCGAGTTTTGGGTTATAAGGAAGTTGGAGTTGTAGACATCGATATTTAGCAGAATTATCAGCTAAAATACTGTTGTAATACATTTATAAATACTTTCTATCCATCAGAAACCTGCTTATTTTTGCATTTCCATTTGATATCAATGTTTATGGGTCCAACTTCCTTATAGCCTGAAATCGCAGGTGGACTTTAGTGGGTGTGGTAGTACGTCCTTGCGTGTTTCACATGCTCGCACCCAGTCAGGGGACACCTCGACGACGTACCGTATACAGTCTAATAACACACATAACAAAGCCACTCCAACAGCTTCCTCTCTCTCCAACACCCCCTTCACCCCTCTCTACACTCTTCAGAAAATAGAAAAAAGGAAAGGTAGAAAGTAACTACGAGGTGCCGTTGTGAAGGCTTATCTCTCAATACCTTCACCTAACCTAAAGCCGGTATCACACGAGCACTTTTTCCCTCAACATTTATGCTCAACACTGGTCTGGCAGCTTATGAGGTCAACATTTAAAACATTTATCTCACCTAAATTGATCTGTCACTAATCTAGATTCCGATACCAGTGCAAAATATTCCAGAAATGTTGCCAGAAAAATGTTGATTATCGAATGTTGACTATAAAAACTCTCGTGTGATACCGGCTTAACCCATAACCAATTAATTATTCATTATACCGTACTTATAAATAATTAAATCACCAACTATACCCTGTTCCTTATGGGTAGGCCAAAACAAAATTAACACTAACCTCTATACCTCAAAATCAACTAGAGTAATCGATATAATATTTCTACTATTAGGAAGAGTCAACCAGGGAAAAGGTGTGGAAATGTGCATAGCCCATTTGCTCTAGCCCTTTTCGAGTTACAGAGGTTAGGGGTTACGATTTCTGTCCTACTGATACTGAACGGACTATAATTGATCAACTTTCCTACTAACTAATGCATTCACTTCTTTATCAACTAGTACCGGGTATTATTAATTATTCTCTCATATATTCATTACCAAATTAACTACCGGTACCCTACACATATATTTACAGAGAGAGAGAGAGAGAGAGAGAGACAGACAAGAGGAGAGAGAGAGAGAGAGACACCCACAAGAACGAGAGAGAGAGAGAGAGAGAGAGAGAGAGAGAGAGAGAGAGAGAGAGAGAGAGAGAGAGAGAGAGAGAGAGATCCCCACACCATCCATACATACATACACACACACATACACACACACACTCTCTCTCTCCCAATCAAAGCCACTAAATATCTCACCTGCCCAGATCATAAAAACACTACTTAATTGTCCCCACAGTGATGTACAGGTGTGCAAATTACGAGTGAGTTTATTACATCCCGCACTGGGTACGAATAATGGAGACTATTAAACATTTATACGGCATAATTATCTGTATATCTATTGGACGGCCTTCATCTATCAGTTATACAAAAGAAACCAAGCAACAACAGAGCTAATGGCCCTTACCAAATAATGAATACTATTAAACATTTATACGGCATAATGATATCTATATCTATTGGACGGCCTTCATCTATCCGTGATACGAAGGAATACAAAAGGAAGACAAGCAACAACAGATATAATGGACCTTACTAGGCTAATTGTTGGAAGAAAAAAAAAAAATTCAACTGAAGGGCTTCAGCTACAGAAAGACTGGTTTATTTTATGGCGAATAAACCCTCTGAAGATTTAGACGCATTTTAGCAGTATATTCTGGCTCTTGTTAGAGGATTTTATTCAGCTTAGGAAGGATCCGTGGTAGTGTGTGAAAGAAAACGTTAAAGAATATCTCCATTAACTTTCTAAAGTTCCATATAGGCCTAATCCTACCATTATTAACCCGTTCAGTACCGGTGCCGTCCTTTTAACTTTATTCTGGCTACTACATTATTAGACGATTTTATTTAGTTTATAAAGGACCTCCACCAATTAACCCCTTCCGACATATGACGCGATTTTGAGCCTATTAGGGATACTTCAAAGCTTTTACCATCAGGGGTATTTAGAAACCTTTAGTTTAGTTACTTCAACCTTTGCAGTTGTCTTTGAGTTAGCTGTGGGCAGAAAACTAATTTTGGAGAGGTAATTATAAGAGTGAGAGAACTCTATTTCTTATTGCTAATCTGGCAACCTCTGCGTCATATGAGTCTAAAAGGGTTAACAGGCTTCGAAGTATCTCACTTAACCTTTTTTACTACCACAGATCCACTAGGCAATGCCTAGTGAGTTAATTGCCCAATAGGTGGCGTTCTGAGAGTGAGGGTCCGAGCCTGAGGAGTGAGACTGTGAAGCACGGGGGCGAGGCAGCTTCAGAGATGGAGTTGGGTTCGAGCCGTGAGTAGGTACTTCGCATGTCTCACTCCCTAGACGGGAACAAGACCTCACGGGCCTCACCGTGTTCAGCGGTAAAGTGTAAAGGCTATCAGCCTATGCCCGAGAGGGAGTAGTTAAAAAAAATAAAAAATAAAAATAAAAATAAAAAATAAATAAAAAAATAACGGCTAGAATAAAATTAAAAGGACGTCGCCGGTACAGAAGGAATTAATCCCCCCCCCCCCCTCTCCCTACACAAAAAACACATACACACCTTGTTCCGTAGCCCCCAGTAGGGGCGGCGTAGTATTGTAATGACCGTGTCTGTGTGATGTGTGGCGTTTCTGTGTATATGTGTCCCGTAGGAGTACATACATCACAGTAGTGATGATGGGGGTACCGATATAATGGTGATGTGTGGTGTGTCTGTGTGATTGTGGTAGTAGTGTTGATGGGTTGATGGTGATCTGTAGTGATGATGATGGTGATTATGGTGGTAGTAGTAGTGACGTTGGTGATGATTGTGGCATTAGTAGTGATGGTGGTGGTGAATGCGATTGTAGCAGTGATGGTGGTGAATGCGGTAGTAGCAACGATGATGGTAATGAGTGTGGTAGTAACATTGATGTTGGTGGTGGTGGTTGTGGTAGCAGTAGTGATGGTGGTAATGAATGCAGTAGTAGCAGAAATGGTGGTGGTGATTGTGGTAGAAGTAAGAGATATATTAATGAATGAAACAATTTGAAAACTGTGGGCAACCGTATCGCTATAACTCTTGACCGAAACCATACGATTACGTAACCTCGCTTCGGTAAGATAAATCGCGAAGCCAAATTTCCCAGAAGGCTTATACCACGCTACGATAAATACCACGTATCATTGAGTAACACTCATAAATATCTAAAGGGCGCGTTCTTCTGGTTCTTTTAGTATGTATGTATGTATGTATGTATGTATGTACTGTATGTATGTATGTATGTAATATGTATGTATGTAATATGTATGTATGTAATATGTATGTAATATGTATGTATGTAATATGTATGTATGTATGTATGTATGTATGTATGTATGTAATATGTATGTATGTATGTATGTAATATGTATATATGTATATACTCAGGCACATACCCCATTGCTGGGGGTGGCCGACACAAGACAACAGAGTCTGAACAGAAACAACATTACAAGTTTGTATTCTCAGGGTCCAGGACCACTTTCGCGTTCCCTCGCCTGTTTTTCTGTCTTGTTGAGTGGGAAAATTATACAAGGGGAGGAGGATTCCTAGCCCCTCCTCTTTTAGTATAGGAGATATTTATATACAGGGTGTTTCAAAAATGTTGATATCATTTCGCAATCTAATAACTTTGCCAATTCTCATTCAAATTACCTCAAATGTTAACAGCATGTGTAGAAACAGGTCAACATTGTATGTGTAATGTTTTCTGTTTTATCTTTTCAGGTATAGAAATGCCATTCACTTTAACCCTCTCCGACATATGACGCGATTTTGAGCCTATTTGGGATACTTTAAAGCCTTTCTTACCATCAGGGGTATTTAGAAACCTTTAGTTTAGTTACTTCAACCTCTGCAGTTGTCTTTGAGTTAGCTGTGGAGCCTATTGGGGATACTTTAAAGCCTTTCTTACCATCAGGGGTATTTAGAAACCTTTAGTTTAGTTACTTCAACCTCTGCAGTTGTCTTTGAGTTAGCTGTGTTGAGCCTATTGGGGATACTTTAAAGCCTTTCTTACCATCAGGGGTATTTAGAAACCTTTAGTTTAGTTACTTCAACCTCTGCAGTTGTCTTTGAGTTAGCTGTGGGAAGAAAACTAATTTTGGAGAGGTAATTATAAGAGTGAGAGAACTCTATTTCTTATTGCTAATCTGGCAACCTCTGCGTCATACATGCGTGAAAAGGGTTAATAGAATAGGCGTTTTGTGTGTTGGAGTATGCTCGAACACAGTCGAACAAGACTGTGCATCATGCACGCTAAACTGTCGTTGGAGGAATCTGGGTTTGCAAACTTGCTCTTCTTATGGACTTCTTGGGGCTTTGCAAGAGTTTTTGGCGAACCCGCTCGACCGCCCCATTCAATTGTGCATGTCTCTCTCTCTCTCTCTCTCTCTCTCTCTCTCTCTCTCTCTCTCTCTCTCTCTCTCTCTCTCTCTCTCTCTCTCTCTCTCTCTCTCACTTCTAATGTTTCACCGAAAATGAGCGAGGAGGGTGGCGCTGTGTGTGTATGTGACGGGGGGTTAAAAGAACGAGTTATCAATATTTATCTGTTTGTCTTACCCCCCCGCCCCCAGCAAGGATCTCACACACCCCACCCATCCACTACACCAAGACTAAGTATGGCGCTATCATAACACACAAATCCAGTTATTATTGTTGGTTCACGGGATATATAATCCAACCAGTAGACCATTTCAATCAGTACCACTTCGACCAGTACAATATTTCATCCAGTAGATCATTGCAACCAGTAGACCAATTCAATCAGTATATACGGTACCAATTCAACCAGTAGATCATTTCAACCAGTAGATCAATTCAATCAGTATATACGGTACCAATTCATCCAGTAGATCATTTCAACCAGTAGATCAATTCAATCAGTATATACGGTACCAATTCAACCAGTAGATCATTGCAACCAGTACCAGTTCGACCAGTAGATTATTTCAACCAGTACCAATTCAACCAGTAGAGCGAAAGCGAGACATATGGTCCCCCCGGGATTCCAACTCGGGATCCCACACCCAGAACATAAGCATCTGAACCATTACACCACCAACACAATAACAAGTAGGCCTACCGGTAAATACAAACATACTTCCCCTTACATAACATACATCCCCTTACATAACATACTTCCCCTTACATAACATACATCCCCTTACATAACATACATCCCCTTACATAACATACTTCCCCTTACATAACATACTTCCCCTTACATAACATACATCCCCTTACATAACATACATCCCCTTACATAACATACTTCCCCTTACATAACATACATCCCCTTACATAATATACTTCCCCTTACATAACATACTTCCCCTTACATACATCCCCTTACATATCATACTTCCCCTTACATAACATACTTTCCCTTACATAACATACATCCCCTTACATAACATACATCCCCTTACATAACATACATCCCCTTACATAACATACATCCCCTTACATAACATACTTCCCCTTACATAACATACTTCCCCTTACATAACATACTTCCCCTTACATAACATACTTCCCCTTACATAACATACATCCCCTTACATAACATACATCCCCTTACATAACATACTTCCCCTTACATAACATACTTCCCCTTACATAACATACTTCCCTTTACATAACCTACTTCCCCTTACATAACATACTTCCCCTTACATAACATACATCCCCTTACATAACATACTTCCCCTTACATAACATACTTCCCCTTACATAACATACTTCCCCTTACATAACATACTTCCCCTTACATAACATACATCCCCCTTACATAACATACTTCCCCTTACATAACATACATCCCCTTACATAACATACTTCCCCTTACATAACATACATCCCCTTACATAACATACATCCCCTTACATAACATACATCCCCTTACATAACATACTTCCCCTTACAAAACATACTTCCCCTTACATAACATACATCCCCTTACATAACATACATCCCCTTACATAACATACATCCCCTTACATAACATACTTCTCCTTACATAACATACTTCCCCTTACATAACATACATCCCCTTACATAACATACATCCCCTTACATAACATACTTCCCCTTACATAACATACTTCCCCTTACATAACATACTTCCCCTTACATAACATACATCCCCTTACATAACATACATCCCCTTACATAACATACTTCCCCTTACATAACATACTTCCCCTTACATACATACTTCCCCTTACATAACATACTTCCCCTTACATAACATACTTCCCCTTACATAATATACTTCCCCTTACATAACATACTTCCCCTTACATAACATACTTCCCCTTACATAACATACATCATCCTTACATAACATACTTCCCCTTACATAACATACTTCCCCTTACATAACATACATCCCCTTACATAACATACATCCCCTTACATAACATACATCCCCTTACATAACATACATCCCCTTACATAACATACTTCCCCACATAACATACTTCCCTTACATAACATACTTCCCCTTACATAACATACTTCCCCTTACATAACATACATCCCCTTACATAACATACATCCCCTTACATACACAACTTCCCCTTACATAACATACTTCCCCTTACATACATACTTCCCTTTACATAACCTACTTCCCCTTACATAACATACTTCCCCTTACATAACATACATCCCCTTACATAACATACTTCCCCTTACATAACATACTTCCCCTTACATAACATACTTCCCCTTACATAACATACTTCCCCTTACATAACATACATCCCCTTACATAACATACTTCCCCCTTACATAACATACATCCCCTTACATAACATACTTCCCCTTACATAACATACATCCCCTTACATAACATACATCCCCTTACATAACATACATCCCCTTACATAACATACTTCCCCTTACAAAACATACTTCCCCTTACATAACATACATCCCCTTACATAACATACATCCCCTTACATAACATACATCCCCTTACATAACATACTTCTCCTTACATAACATACTTCCCCTTACATAACATACATCCCCTTACATAACATACATCCCCTTACATAACATACTTCCCCTTACATAACATACTTCCCCTTACATAACATACTTCCCCTTACATAACATACATCCCCTTACATAACATACATCCCCTTACATAACATACTTCCCCTTACATAACATACTTCCCCTTACATAACATACTTCCCCTTACATAACATACTTCCCCTTACATAACATACTTCCCCTTACATAATATACTTCCCCTTACATAACATACTTCCCCTTACATAACATACTTCCCCTTACATAACATACATCCCCTTACATAACATACATTCCCTTACATAACATACTTCCCCTTACATAACATACTTCCCCTTACATAACATACTTCCCCTTACATAACATACATCCCCTTACATAACATACTTCCCCTTACATAACATACATCCCCTTACATAACATACTTCCCCTTACATAACATACATCCCCTTACATAACATACATCCCCTTACATAACATACTTCCCCTTACATAACATACATCCCCTTACATAACATACTTCCCCTTACATAACATACTTCCCCTTACATAACATACTTCCCCTTGCATAACATACTTCCCCTTACATAACATACATCCCCTTACATAACATACTTCCCCTTACATAACATACTTCCCCTTACATAACATACATCACCTTACATAACATACTTCCCCTTACATAACATACTTCCCCTTACATAACATACTTCCCCTTACATAACATACATCCCCTTACATAACATACTTCCCCTTACATAACATACTTCCCCTTACATAACATACTTCCCCTTACATAACATACTTCCCCTTACATAACATACTTCCCCTTACATAACATATATACTTCCCCTTACATAACATACTTCCCCTTACATAACATGCTTCCCCTTACATAACATACTTCCCCTTACATAACATACATCCCCTTACATAACATACTTCCCCTTACATAACATACTTCCCCTTACATAACATACTTCCCCTTACATAACATACTTGATATGAAGAGCTCCCCCTAGAGGCCGGTGCAGACAAACTTAATCATTACCGTACCCTTAAGAGGGCTGACCTGTTTCTGTTCTGTCCTTTTCTATCTTTCTCTGGCTTGTATCCATTTGGCCCCATTCAGCCTACTGTTTTAAGACGTTTATCCCCATCCAGGTGTCAATTTTTTACTGGTGAGCGGTAGCGAGCCAGCATATTTGTTATTTTTGTTTGACAGCAGGCTAAATTTGTACATTTTTCGATAGAAAAATTTCTCCGGCGAAGCCGGATTTCTTCATATAATGCTGGCTCGCTATCGCTCGCCAGGAAGAAATCGACACCTAGATGGGGATAAACGTCTTAAGATGGTTGGCTGAATGGGGCCGAATGGATACAAGCCAGAGTAAGAGAGAAAAGGACAGAAATAACAAAAAGCAGGTCACCCCCCTTAATCATTCCGTCCCGACCCTTTTGCACGTACGAGGCTTCCCAAGATAATTATTAAACCCCTTCCATAATTATTAAACCCCTTTCATAATTATTAAACCCCTTTCATAATTATTAAACCCCTTTCATAATTATTAAACTCCTTTCATAATTATTAAACCCCTTCCATAATTATTAAACCCCTTGCATAATTATTAAACCCCTTCCATAATTATTAAACCCCTTCCATAATTATTAAACCCCTTCCATAATTATTAAACCCCTTCCATAATTATTAAACCCCTTCCATAATTATTAAACCCCTTCCATAATTATTAAACCCCTTCCATAATTATTAAACCCCTTCCATAATTATTAAACCCCTTCCATAATTAGGTCACAAGGCGGTGCGTGGCTGAGGCGGGGAATAATCAGGGTTATCAAATTAAGTCCGTTAGATAGGGAATACAGGCCCAAAATCGCTACAAATAATGGCACAATCTCTACAATATCGCTCTATTATGGCACAAATCTACTGAATATCGCTCGAATTCATGTCGCTAAATGTAAAATGTAGCCTCTAGATCGACGTAAATACCTCTAGATCTAGCTTGAAAGTAGCTTAAGGGGGGTCACCTGCTTTTGTTCTCTCCTTTTATCTCTTTCCCTGGCTTGTATCCATTCGGCCCCATTCAGCCAACTGTTTTAAGACGTTTATCCCTATCCAGGTGTCGATTTCTTGTATGGAGAAATCCGGCTTTGCCGGAGAAATTTTCTATCTAAAAATTTACAAATTTAGCTTGCTATCAAAACAAGAATATATATATGTGCTTGACAGCTGGATGGGGATAAACGCCTTAAAACAGTAGGCTAAGTGGGACCGAATGGATACAAGCCAAAAAGAGAGGGTGAGAAAGAGAGAACAAAAACGAGGTGGGGCCCCTTTAATTCAAAACATAATTTTCATCTTCGTAATTGTAAAAGTGAATTTCAACCTAGGTATTATATTGCTTAGTGTTTTGTTTTTTATACGAGTCAATAAATATTTAAAAGATGGTTCACGGTCATAAGAAGATATTGTATCTGTAGCAATGATAAATTATGTAAGGTTCTATAATACTATACATAATTATATATTTTTTCACCAACCAACTTCACTTCTAAACTCAATTAATGAAATCAACAAATACATGTGGCACTCCAAGGACTCGAACCTAGGATATTCACATCGAAATTCCGCGCACTTATGCGTTACGCTATCAAGACAGTAAAGAAATATGCAAAAGCCTACGATTTATGATGCAGTTTCGCATCTTGCATATTAATCTGAGCATACTTTAGGGGAGGTGTGGCGGAGTGGTCTTGCCACTGGCCTGGTAATCCAAAGGTCCCGGGTTCAAATCCCGATGTATCAATGGGAAGATATTATTGGGATGGAATTTGTGCTGTACCTGGTATCAGTGCATTACCACAAGCCCACCGAAACGTCAATAAAATACCCTCATTGTTCCCTGATTAAATAGCACTGTATGAATATTCCCATATTCAAAATATGCTATAGGGGTGCAATGCCTGGTGAGTTATCTGCTCAACAGGTGGCGTTGTGTGTGTGTAAGTGTGAGAGTCCGAGTGTAGGGGGTGAGACAGTGAAGCACGGGAACGAGGTGGCTTCAGAGAAGGGGTCGTTTCGGGCCATGAGTGAGCACCTGCCTCATGTGAAGGCAAGATGGCAGGTGCTCTTGTACTCTACGTGCTTCACATGTCTCACTCCCTAAGACTGGAACAAGACCTCACGGGCTTCACTGTTCATTGTAAAGCAGTGAATGTTAAGGCTCTCAGCCTATGCCCGAGAGGAAGTAAGTTGGAATATAGAAAAAAAAAAAAAAAAAAATGTACGGTCGAGGTTAATAAGCGTTGTCAGATATTTCACAAAGTTTCGGACACTGACTAATACTCTGAGGGATAAGCACTTTTTCCAGTAACTATGAAGATACCAATAACACTTGTTGAACGAAAACCACTGGAATCTATGACAACACTTAATACCTCCGAGTGTACATATATTCCAACTGCGCTATGGTAGCCTAATGTATAAATAAATGGAAGGAGTAATTAATAATACCAGAATTTGCGGTTTAACACTAGCTTATTCGATGTTCAGGGTGTCATTGTAGTGATTATTTCTTCTCCTAATGAGGATTTGTACTTTGTTCCAATATTCACGCATTTGTTTTGTTTGTCCCTATGCGAGTTAAGGGGACATGGGCCGTTTTTCTGGTCACCCTTCTTCCTCATGCTTACCCCCAATAGTTTTCAGATTTTATGATGTTCGGCCCATTAGTTTGGCGATTTTAATACCTTTTGCCCCATTTCGTGGTCAATTTTAAGACCTTTCGTGCCATTTAGGTGTCGATTTTTTCCTGGCGAGCGATAGCGAGCCTGCAATTTAAAGATTAAAATGTCGGCCGGGACATTTTTCTACCGAAAAATTTACAAATTTATCTTGAAGGGGGGTCTAGGGGTGTTTTTCTAAGCTTGATGGAGGTCTAGGGAGGAAACTAAAAAAAATATATGAATAAATTCATTAATAGACCAAACAAACGGTCAGTCTCCCCTTAAAAAAATAAAATAATAATAACTCGGGAATCGATGTAGCTAAAGGGGTGTGTATATGTGAGTGCGTGATAATGTGTGCCCCTATAACCCTTTGAGTACCAGCGACGGGTGTTGTATTGTATTCTAGCTATAGGCTATTTAGACGATTTTATGCCGCTTGAGAAGGTTCTGTGGTAGTTAAAAGGGCTATTCTGGCGACTATTAGACGATTTTATTCAGCTTGGGAAGGACCTCTAGCAATGACAAGGCTTCAAACTATCTCTTCTTCTTCTTGCACATCACAACCCTAAGAAGAAGAGATAGTTTCAAGCCTTGTCATTGCTAGAGGTCCTTCCCAAGCTGAATAAAATCGTCTAATAGTCGCCAGAATAGGATGAAAAGGACGTCCCTGGTACTGAATGGGATAATCGTACGTGTGTGTGTTGCAAAAGTGTTGGCCGCCATAGCGAGGCAAAAGTAGCCAACAAATACTGTAGCTACCCTCAAATCTCTGTTTTCTATAAAACCCAATGTATGAAAGAAAACCACCAACATATGGGTAACTAACATTAATAGGCCTATTGCTACCACGCTTATATTTAAAGGGAGAGGTAGTGGCTTTTTCTGGACCCCTTTCTCCCTCATATTTAGCCCCATTAGTTTTGAGATTTTAAGACTTTCGACCCATTAGTTTGTCGATTTTAAGACTTCACCCCATGTCTTTGTCAATATTAAGATCTTTCTTGCCATGTGTGTCAATTATTTCCTGGCGAGAGATAGTGAGCCTGTAATTTAGAAGGAACCGGCCTTTGGCCGAAACATTTGTCAACCAAAAGGCGTACAAATTCATCTAGAAGGGGGGATTGTTGATTTTTGTAAAATTTGAAGGAGCTCTAGGGAGGAAACTAGGCTAATACAATTATATATAAATAAATAAACGAACCAATAAATATACCCTTCCCCCATTTAGAATGAATGGATCTGAGGAGGAATGCAAGAAAATTAACATAAAATAACTGTTTTGGCCATATTACGCAAATTAAACGTTAGCCTATCACTTCCAAAGTCAATACTTGAATTAAAACCATAATCTCATCTCTACACATACAATATTATAGACATAAAAAGACTGGATTCGCGTTTCATTTCACACCCTGCAATTAAGTATACTGAAATTGCAGGCATTTCCAACAAATTCAACAATATCACTACAGAGAATGAATCTGGCAAGTAATTCTACAATAGTGAGCCATGGACGTTTTCTTTGCTACAAGGTTATTACAGAAAACTAAGAGTGTTGCGGTAACTAAATGAAAAAACAAAATAGAAATCCACTCTCTGGATGTGATAGGTTTGCTCACTCTCTCTCTCTCTCTGCCGCTCCCATCCTATTGGCCTTGGGACAATGAATGAGAAAATCATGAAGGTGGAGCAGTGTAGTGGGAACTGTGGCATGTGACAAAAAACCATAGTGAATAAATATAAAATAGTAAGAGAGGTGTGGAAGGACTTTGAAGTGCCAAGAATAATGTACGGGATGGATGTGAGAGGGAGTACAGGGGGAGAAATAAATAGACTAGAGACGGGACAAAATAAAATAGGAAGAATAGGGTTAGGAGCAAGAAGGTGGACAGCAAATGAAGCAGTGAGAGGGGAGATGGGATGGAGTACGTTTGAGGAAAGAGTGGCGAAGGCAAAGTTGAGGTACAAGAGTAGGTTGGAGGAGATGGAGGATAATAGGTGGCCAAGGAGAGTGTATGAATGGGGGAAGGGGAAGAGTAGATGGGCAAAAGAGTGTAGGAGAAAACTGAAAAAAATAGGAGTGAAACAAAGAAGGGTGGGAGAGGAGTGGAGAGATGTAGGGAGTAATGCAGGACTAGGTCAGGGAAGGAGACTAGAGAAAGAGATAGGAACGAGAGTGTAGGAAGTAGGAAGACAGGAATGGAAGAGAAATATGGAGAAGAAAAGTACACTGATAAGATATAGAAGCAAGGAGAGACCGAGAAATGAGGAGTTTTATGACGGAAGTTGGGGAGCTGAACTACTGTTTAAGGCTAGGGCAGGAGCATTAGAGACAAATAGGAGAACATGGAGGTGGAATGGGGGGGGGGGGGGTGAAAGAGTGTCTGCAGTGTGAGGTGGGAGGGAGGAGAGTGGAGGAGACAATAGAACATATAGTGACAGAATGACAGGGGTATGCAGAGGAGAGAGATGGGTTGGAAAATGAGTTGAAACGGGAGGTAGGGGAGAGGGAATGGGAGGAACAGAAAGAGGAGGAGGATGAGGGTGTAAAATTTGTGTTAGGTCTCGGGACAGAAGAGGGGGTAGATGGGGAAATGGGGAAAAGAATGAAGGTAGTGAAAAGATTCCTGGAGCAGGTGTGGCAGAAGAGAAAACGGAATAGAATAGAATAGGGTGAGGGGGGAGAAGGTGATCAGAGTGGGGGAGGAAGATAAATGAGATTAAATAGTAGAGAGGGGGAGAGGGGAAAATTTAAATTAAGTTAAGGAGAGAATAAGATATTGGGGGGTGGAGGAGGGGGTAAAATAGGGAGAGGAGAGTTCTGCTTAAGCTATATATTTCAATACTTTTCTTTAACTATCCTTTCTACGACTACTTATTTTCTAAACTAAATCTTAATCAAGCTCTAACTGTTTCTGGAGAAGAGATCACCGGTGCATAGGTGAGCTGGCTCAGAACAAGGGACAGCAACTCCACAAGAAGAAGAAGAAGAAGATGTCGAGCCTACAATTTAATGTCCCGGCCTTCGAAAATTTTACAAATTTATCTTGAAGGGGGATCTAGGGGGTGTTCTTCTAAGCTTGATGGAGGTCTGGCCAGGAAACTAAAAAAATAGATGAATTAATAGACCAAACAAACGGTCAGTCTCCCCTTTAAAAAAAAATAAATAATACTAACTCGGGAATCGATGTAGCTAAAGGGGTGTGTATATGTGAGTGCGTGATAATGTGTGCCCCTATAACCCTTTGAGTACCAGCGACGGGTGTTATATTGTATTCTAGCTATAGGCTATTTAGACGATTGTATGCCGCTTGAGAAGGTTCTGTGGTAGTTAAAAGGGCTATTCTGGCGACTATTAGACGATTTTATTCAGCTTGGGAAGGACCTCTAGCAATGACAAGGCTTCAAACTATCTCTTCTTCTTCTTGCACATCACAACCCTAAGAAGAAGAGATAGTTTCAAGCCTTGTCATTGCTAGAGGTCCTTCCCAAGCTGAATAAAATCGTCTAATAGTCGCCAGAATAGGATGAAAAGGACGTCCCTGGTACTGAATGGGATAATCGTACGTGTGTGTGTTGCAAAAGTGTTGGCCGCCATAGCGAGGCAAAAGTAGCCAACAAATACTGTAGCTACCCTCAAATCTCTGTTTTCTATAAAACCCAATGTATGAAAGAAAACCACCAACATATGGGTAACTAACATTAATAGGCCTATTGCTACCACGCTTATATTTAAAGGGAGAGGTAGTGGCTTTTTCTGGACCCCTTTCTCCCTCATATTTAGCCCCATTAGTTTTGAGATTTTAAGACTTTCGACCCATTAGTTTGTCGATTTTAAGACTTCACCCCATGTCTTTGTCAATATTAAGATCTTTCTTGCCATGTGTGTCAATTATTTCCTGGCGAGAGATAGTGAGCCTGTAATTTAGAAGGAACCGGCCTTTGGCCGAAACAATTGTCAACCAAAAAGCGTACAAATTCATCTAGAAGGGGGGATTGTTGATTTTTGTAAAATTTGAAGGAGCTCTAGGGAGGAAACTAGGCTAATACAATTATATATAAATAAATAAACGAACCAATAAATATACCCTTCCCCCTTTTAGAATGAATGGATCTGAGGAGGAATGCAAGAAAATTAACATAAAATAACTGTTTTGGCCATATTACGCAAATTAAACGTTAGCCTATCACTTCCAAAGTCAATACTTGAATTAAAACCATAATCTCATCTCTACACATACAATATTATAGACATAAAAAGACTGGATTCGCGTTTCATTTCACACCCTGCAATTAAGTATACTGAAATTGCAGGCATTTCCAACAAATTCAACAATATCACTACAGAGAATGAATCTGGCAAGTAATTCTACAATAGTGAGCCATGGACGTTTTCTTTGCTACAAGGTTATTACAGAAAACTAAGAGTGTTGCGGTAACTAAATGAAAAAACAAAATAGAAATCCACTCTCTGGATGTGATAGGTTTGCTCACTCTCACTCTCTCTCTGCCGCTCCCATCCTATTGGCCTTGGGACAATGAATGAGAAAATCATGAAGGTGGAGCAGTGTAGTGGGAACTGTGGCATGTGACAAAAACCATAGTGAATAAATATAAAATAGTAAGAGAGGTGTGGAAGGACTTTGAAGTGCCAAGAATAATGTACGGGATGGATGTGAGAGGGAGTACAGGGGGAGAAATAAATAGACTAGAGACGGGACAAAATAAAATAGGAAGAATAGGGTTAGGAGCAAGAAGGTGGACAGCAAATGAAGCAGTGAGAGGGGAGATGGGATGGAGTACGTTTGAGGAAAGAGTGGCGAAGGCAAAGTTGAGGTACAAGAGTAGGTTGGAGGAGATGGAGGATAATAGGTGGCCAAGGAGAGTGTATGAATGGGGGGAGGGGAAGAGTAGATGGGCAAAAGAGTGTAGGAGAAAACTGAAAAAAATAGGAGTGAAACAAAGAAGGGTGGGAGAGGAGTGGAGAGATAATGCAGGACTAGGTCAGGGAAGGAGACTAGAGAAAGAGATAGGAACGAGAGTGAAGGAAGTAGGAAGACAGGAAAGGAAGAGAAATATGGAGAAGAAAAGTACACTGATAAGATATAGAAGCAAGGAGAGACCGAGAAATGAGGAGTTTTATGACGGAAGTTGGGGAGCTGAACTACTGTTTAAGGCTAGGGCAGGAGCATTAGAGACAAATAGGAGAACAGGGAGGGGGAATGGGGGGGGGGGTGAAAGAGTGTCTGCAGTGTGAGGTGGGAGGGAGGAGAGTGGAGGAGACAATAGAACATATAGTGACAGAATGACAGGGGTATGCAGAGGAGAGAGATGGGTTGGAAAATGAGTTGAAACGGGAGGTAGGGGAGAGGGAATGGGAGGAACAGAAAGAAGAGGAGGATGAGGGTGTAAAATTTGTGTTAGGTCTCGGGACAGAAGAGGGGGTAGATGGGGAAAAGAATGAAGGTAGTGAAAAGATTCCTGGAGCAGGTGTGGCAGACGAGAAAACGGAATAGAATAGAATAGGGTGAGGGGGGAGAAGGGGACCAGAGTGGGGGAGGAAGAAAAATGAGATTAAATAGTAGAGAGGGGGAGAGGGGAAAATTTAAATTAAGTTAAGGAGAGAATAAGATATTGGGGGGTGGAGGAGGGGGTAAAATAGGGAGAGGAGAGTTCTGCTTAAGCTATATACTTCAATACTTTTCTTTAACTATCCTTTCTACGACTACTTATTTTCTAAACTAAATCTTAATCAAGCTCTAACTGTTTCTGGAGAAGAGATCACCGGTGCATAGGTGAGCTGGCTCAGAACAAGGGACAGCAACTCCACAAGAAGAAGAAGAAGATGTCGAGCCTACAATTTAATGTCCCGGCCGAAGGCCGGGACATTTTTCTACCGAAAATTTTACAAATTTATCTTGAAGGGGGATCTAGGGGGTGTTCTTCTAAGCTTGATGGAGGTCTAGCCAGGAAACTAAAAAAATAGATGAATTAATAGACCAAACAAACGGTCAGTCTCCCCTTTAAAAAAAAAAAATAATACTAACTCGGGAATCGATGTAGCTAAAGGGGTGTGTATATGTGAGTGCGTGATAATGTGTGCTCCTATAAGCCTTTGAGTACCAGCGACGGGTGTTATATTGTATTCTAGCTATAGGCTATTTAGACGATTGTATGCCGCTTGAGAAGGTTCTGTGGTAGTTAAAAGGGCTATTCTGGCGACTATTAGACCATTGTATTCATCTTAGGAAGGACCTCTAGCAATGACAAGGCTTCAAACTATCTCTTCTTCTTCTTGCACATCACAACCCTAAGAAGAGGAGTTCGTTTCAAGCCTTGTCATTGCTAGAGGTCCTTCCCAAGCTGAATAAAATCGTCTAATAGTCGCCAGAATAGGATGAAAAGGACGTCCCTGGTACTGGATGGGATAATCGTACGTGTGTGTGTTGCAAGTGTTGGCCGCCATAGCGAGGCAAAAGTAGCCAACAAATACTGTAGCTACCCTCAAATCTCTGTTTTCTATAAAACCCAATGTAGCCTAGGCCTATGAAAGAAAACCACCAACATATGGGTAACTAACATTAATAGGCCTATTGCTACCACGATTATATTTAAAGGGAGAGATAGTGGCTTTTTCTGGACCCCTTTCTCCCTCATGTTTAGCCCCATTAGTTTTGAGATTTTAAGACTTTCGCCCCATTAGTTTGTCGATTTTAAGACCTTTCACCCCATTTATTTGTCAATATTAAGATCTTTCTTGCCATGTGTGTCAATTATTTCCTGGCGAGAGATAGTGAGCCTGTAATTTAGAAGGAACCGGCCTTTGGCCGAAACATTTGTCAACCAAAAAACGTACAAATTCATCTAGAAGGGGGATTGTTGATTTTTGTAAAGCTTGAAGGTCTAGGGAGGAAACTAGGCTAATACAATTATATATAAATAAATAAACGAACCAATAAATATACCCTTCCCTCTTTTAGAATGAATGGATCTGAGGAGGAATGCAAGAAAATTAACATAAAATAACTGTTTTGGCCATATTATCACTTCCAAAGTCAATACTTGAATTAAAACCATAGGCTACACATACAATATTATAGACATAAACAGACTGGATTCGGGTTTCATTTCACACCCTGCAATTAAGTATACTGAAATTGCAGGTATTTTCAACAAATTCAACAATATCACTACGGAGAATGAGTCTGGCAAGTAATTCTACAATAGTGAGCCATGGGCGTTTTCTTTGCTACAAGGTTATTACAGAAAACTAAGAGTGTTGCGGTAACTAAATGAAAAAACAAAATAGAAATCCACTCTCTGAATGTGATAGGTTTGCTCACTCTCACTCTCTCTCTGCCGCTCCCATCCTATTGGCCTTGGGTACCAATACAAAATCAATAAAAAAAATGTACAGGAGGTAAATGCTATTTAACCATTTCAGTGCAGGGTACGTCTTATTCATTTATTCTGGCTACCATTAGATGAGTTTAGTCAGTATAAGAAGAAACTCTGGCAATTAAAACTCTACCTACTATCTCAATTAACCCTTTAGCTACCACAGATCCTTCCTAAGCTGCATAAAATACCTTACTATAGATAGAATATAAACTAAAAGAGAAGTTACCCTTTCTGAAAGTTAATAACCAGTACCGGTATAGAAAAGGTTGATTCGGTTAGTTTAGGATTATCTAATCCTTCTAACCTATTCACCCTAATCATCTTTTTTAAACGCAGACTAGTACCTTGTGACAATTACCTCATATATCTCGCTTGTAATCAAACTCTAGACACTATACGGTTTCTTTTCAGCTAACGGTAATTTTACTTTCTTAGTCGCTATTTACTCGATAATTGACGTAAACAAATTAATCTACCTTGTATCTGCATCATAGTATTGCCAATTTCTTATAATTAGCAACATATTTCGCTACAAAATCTTCAAAATAACAGAGATCTTGATGGGAACTTTGCAATATATCGTCAGTTGAAAATAAACAGACTGGGCTATATGAATACCAAAGCTAGGGCCTTCCATTGTACCGCACTATAATTCAACTGGCTAATAGATTAAGCAACTAGTTATGTTTATGAAGGGCAACCAGGGACTTCTGTGAGATACTGTGATAATTACCTGGTTGCCTCTCAAAGAAAACTAGTTGCTAAATCTGTTTGCTTGTCGTAGTGCGATGATAGGCCCCAGCTTCGGTAATCATAGTGGCTAGGGTTCGATTCATATAAAAAAAAAAAAAAAAAAAAAAAATATATATATACAGTATATATATATATATATATATATATATATATATATATATATATATATATATATATACCGTATATATTTTCTTTAATACATACGAGGTTGAAAGAAATGGCAATTTCTGCGTTGGAAATTATATTATTCAAATTTCCAGGTCTCTGATGAGTTTTTGCTGGGTGGCAGGAAGTAGATGAATGAGATGATCAAAATTCATGGTGGTACAGGGTTACATTAATGTACATGATGATACAGGATATACGACGCGTTTCACTTGACAACCAGCATTATCAAGTAAGGATAGAATGATATAAAAGGTAAACAGGAAGTGCCAAAAGGCACTTTCCTACAGGACCTAACACCCCCCCTCGCCCCCCGGTGCCCTTGACGCAGCCCCCCCCCCGCGCTACCTCCTTCAGCTTCGTCTTCTGCCGGCGCCACACGTACTACGCAACTTAGGCCACGCCCCTCGACACGCAGCCAATCAGCTTCGACCCCGCCAACCGACCACCACCATCCCGCATCCAGTGCGCATGCGTGAAGCGGTTCTATCTTTCTCTCTCCTAGAATACCCCTCCACCAATAGCAGACTTTTGCCCCCTGATTTTCGCCTCCTCTGATCCTCCACCCTCTATATATACCCTTCCTGTTTACCTTTTATATCATTCTATCCTTACTTGATAATGCTGGTTGTCCAGTGAAATGCGTCGTATATCCTGTATCATCATGTACATTAATGTAACCCTGTACCACCATGAATTTTGCTCATCTCATTCATCTACTTCCTGCCACCCAGCGAAAACTCATCAGAGACCTGGAAACTTTGAATAATAAAATTTCCAACGCAGAAATTGCCATTTCTTTCAACCTCGTATGTATTAAAGAAAATATATACGGTATATATATATATATATATATATATATATATATATATATATATATATATATATATATATATTTTTTTTTTTTTTTTTTTTTTTTTTTATTATGAAATTATGAAAAGAATTATGAAAAGAATTACCCTAGGCATAGGCTAGTCTAAACAAAAAATAATAGGCTAGCCTATATGGTGTTGTGAATATTTTTGTTTAGCCTAGCCTAGGATATAACCTAGGTTTATTTTGAAAAAGTTAGGGCTATTTAGGCTAGAAAAGTTAGGCCTACGTATGGTATTTTGGTTAGGCTAGCAATGCCTAGCTTGGTGTAGCCTAAGCATGGTAAAGTAGAAGCCTAGCAGGTTAAGATGGTGTTTGCAGGTGTACCGTCCTCATTGTTAACTAGCTGTTATTAGTCCCATGCTGGTAATATATTTGATGATGGCAATAAGTCATGGGAGGTGAGGGGGACAAAGCCCCCCTCAACCTATTATTATTTCCCATGGCCAACTGTTGGATAATAGATTGAGGAGGCCTATGCTAGGCCTATTTTGAAAAGGTAGATAGGCCTTGAGGTGCTGTGAATACAAACAAATTACCCTAGGCCTATTTTGAAAAATTAGGCCTAGGCTAAGTCTGGCATTTTGGTTTGGCTAGAACTGCCTGTGTAGGCATAGACATAGTAAACTCTGGCATTTTGGTTTGGCTCGCCCTGTCTAGGTGTAGACATGGTAAAGTAGAACAATATACTGTGGTTAAGGTATAAATAATACACTCCCAACTAGCCTAACATATGATTATCAATGATCAATCCGTCGAAAATCCTTTAACTTGGGCCACTAACAGGCTTCCCTGTAGCCTAGCTAGGCTAATTTCTTATCATCAATTCACAAGATACTCTATTCTTCTTCCTGCTGGCTGTGGTGGATCGAATTAGCCATGCTAAACAATGACAAGCTCATAAATTTAAGTATATTAGGTTCTTCTTGGCGCTTCAGTCATGTGGGTGACATATTGTTTATTTACAAAGGCCAAGCGCCTGATTGGTCAAGAAAAGCCTCGGTGAAAATAACCGAAAGGGAGCCGTAAGGGAGCTCAACGATGCGTTCGTGAATACACCTTCCGCACTCCCTTAGGAACGATCGTAGGTTGCTGTACGACATCGCACGCTACGACCGTTAGTGAATCTGGGTCCTGCAATATTAGAGAATCTGGCCTTTGGTCGGGGCATTAGTCTACCGAAAAATGCATAAATATATCTCGAAGTGGGGTCTTGCTGGTATTTTTTAAGCTTGATGGAGGTCTAGGAAGGAAACTAAAAAGGTAAATATATGGATAAATATATAAATAAGCAAATAACTAAAAAAAGCCTCACCTTAAGCTATATCCCACCCAGAAAATAAAAAATAAATCCCGAGAAAAAATATAAAAAATAGGACGAGAGAGAGAGAGATAAAAGAGAGAGAGGAGAGAGATAGAGAGAGAGAGAGAGAGAGAGAGAGAGAGAGAGAGAGAGAGAGAGAGAGAGAGAGAGAGAGAGAGAGAGAGAGAGAGAGAGAGAGAGAGAGAGAGAGAGAGAGAGAGAGAGAGAGAGAGAGAGAGAGAGAGACTAATGCATAATTAAATTCTCCCCTGAAAGATATCATTTGTAGGTCTAATTTCCAAAAGCCAGAACAAATGGATTAGTTTTTCTTACATTAAGGAGACTAAGACAAATGTAAGGAACCTTTAAAAATGTGAAAACACAGGTAATGTTATCAAGGTATTTTTAGGCTGGTGGAAAAATAGCCAAGGGGGGATGGGCGTATTTATTTGCTCATGTATACATCCTGTTTTAATTATTTTTAGTTTCCTCCCTAGACCTCCATCAAACTTTAAAAAAAAAAAAACATTCGCCGGAGACCCTTCTTCAAGATAATTTTTTAAATTTTTCGGTAGAAATTTGTCCCGGCCGAAGGCCGATTCCTCTTATAATACAGGCTCGCTATCGCTCGCCAGGAAAAAATCGACACCGACATGACACGAAAAGTCATAATATTGACAAAGAAATGGGGCGAAAGATCTACAAATCTCTAAAGAAATGGGCCGAACGTCATATAATCTGAAAACGAATACATAAATATTGAAGGTGGGAGTCTATACAAGATGACTTCTTACTCCCCAACTAAATACGATTAGGTAAGCACGATTAGGTAGGCGCTAAAGATGAGGGAGAAGGGGGACCAGAAAAGCGACCCATCTCCCCGCGACACCGCCTCAAATTATTCCGGTGAACAAGAGAAAATGGGAGTTGGACAAGGAAAGAAAATGGAGGTTGGAAGTGAGAGAGAGAAACACAGACAGAAATAGAAGTGTGTGTGCGTGTGTGTGTGTTACTCAGTTACTTGTTCGTCAAGGGGAATCCACGCAATGCGAGCTAAGCTCATTATTATCGCGCCTCCTTAACTGGGAATGTATTGCGTGAAATGCATGTTAAGTGTTTTATGTACTGTTGGAATGGCTATGGATGTGTGTGTAGTCTGTATTTAGCCAATTGGCGACATCGGAAACGAAGGCTTAGGGTGGATCTGTATGGTACCATTCTCATTATAGATGGTACCGTCTCGCCCGAAGGCTTAGGTAGCCATCAGCTTAGGTGAACCATATTATACCCATCTCGCCTTGTACCATTTCTGCCAACCCCAGATGGGACGTCACAACGTCGTCCACTTATTCCAGGTACCTATTTACAGCTAGGTGAACTGAGGCTAACACATGAAAGGAGACAAGCCCAATTTGTCTCCGCCCGGCCGGGGATTGAACCCCCGACCCCTCGTGTGTGTGTGTGTGTGTGTGTGTGTGTGTGTGTGTGTGTGTGTGTGTGTGTGTGTGTGTGTGTGTGTGTGTGTGTGTGTGTGCGTGCGTCGTAAGAACAAAAAGGCAGACATAGAAGTGAGAATGGAGAGAGAGTGTGTGTGTGTATCGTAGACAGAACATGTAAATTGGATAAAAGAGAAATAAATAAAAAGGCAGAAATAAAAGGGAGAATGGAGAGAGGGAGAATATGCGTGTGTCGTGGAAAGAAAATGTAAATTGGTTAAAGAGAAAGACAAAAAAGGGAGACATATAAGTGAGAATGGTGTGTGTGTGTGTGTGTAGTAGTAGTAGTAGGAGAAAGGAAATGTTAGTTCGATAACAGAGAAATAATCAAAAGGACAGACATATAAGTGAGAGTGGAGTATGTGTGTAGTAGTAGTAGTAGTAGAAAGAAAATTTAAGTTGGAATTAAGAAACAAAAATACAGAAATAGAAATGAGATGGAGTGTGTGTGTGTGTGTGTTTGTTTGTTTTATGTTATGTACAGATACGAGTGATACTGTGGTGTGAAGTACGTTTGTGTTTTCGAGTCGTATTTGGGTGTATGTTGTGTTGCCCTGAGCACATATAATATTTTCGAGTCGTATTTGGGTGTATGTTGTGTTGCCCTGAGCACATATAATATTTTCGAGTCGTATTTGGGTGTATGTTGTGTTGCCCTGAGCACATATAATATTTTCGAGTCGTATTTGGGTGTATGTTGTGTTGCCCTGAGCACATATATATTTCGAGTCGTATTTGGGTGTATGTTGTGTTGCCCTGAGCACATATAATATTTTCGAGTCGTATTTGGGTGTATGTTGTGTTGCCCTGAGCACATATAATATTTTCGAGTCGTATTTGGGTGTATGTTGTGTTGCCCTGAGCACATATAATATTTCAGTGGAAACGAGATTAGTTAAAATGGGACTTCAAAGGCTAGCAACCCTATTGGATTATTAAGCCAGCAAACTGTGCCATGACATGATGGCTAGAGAAAAGGTTTGAAAGTATCTTGTTTATATGTGGATTGGAGGTTCGGGGTGGGAGATTGGAAATCTTTGGAGGGATAGGTTGGTGGATTATTGGGATTGGTGATTAGATGAAGGTAAAGTTAGAAAGTAGTAAAGTAGAAGATAAAAGGTGTCCGGGATCGACCGGGCTACTACATTGTTTTGGTTTTAAATATTATTAATTTTTCTTATAGACCAGACCAGATGGCTGGAGTAAAGTAGGAAAGAGAAATTGGACAGAGGAAGAACAAGCTGAGATGTGAGAAGTACAGTAGAAGACTGAAAATTCTCGGACTCAACCAAGTTGCTTCATTGTCTTATAGATTGATTGATGGCTGGAGTAAAGTGGGAGATTAGAGAGTTTTGGATAGATGAAGAATAAGTTGAGAAATGAGAAGTACAATACAAGATCAAATTACTTGGGCTCAACCAAGTTGCTCCATTGTTAGAGTCGTCAAGAACATGTCTAATATATTGCTTGTATTGGGATAGCCAATGTGAATATACGATTTGAATGTGTGTGTGTTGTGCTGTGTGGTGCAATGTGTGAGTAGTTATCTATGTACACTATGTTGTATTGGCCATATTTTGAAATATATCTAGGTGTGTGTGTGTGTGTGTGTGTGTGTGTGTGTGTGTGTGTGTGTGTGTGTGTGTGTGTGTGTAAATAGAGATGCTATGACTATGTTTCCTTGTTTTGTGTCGTGTGCCTGTGTATTTTGTGCATGTACACTTTGTTGTTGCATGTTGTGAGTGATTAATGTGTATATACGCTTAGCTGACTGACTGATGGCTAGAGTAAAGATAGAAACAAACTAATAATAGATTGGAGGAATTTGGGACTTTGGAATGGAAGACTATTTGGAGGGTTAACTTGGAGGGTATTGGGGTGTGTAATAATAGGTGAAGAATAGATAGAAGTTAGAAATATAGTTAGAGAGTAAAAGATTCTGGGCTCAACCAGAACGCTTCATTGTTACCATGATGTACCGGTAATATTCAATAATTTAAATATATTTTAGTAGTCAGTCTTACTTTGTTATATCAATTATACATATTTGCCTGATACGCTTAGTCAGACTAGATGGCTGGAGTAAAGTAGGAAAGAGGAGTAATTGAACAGAGGAAGAACAAGCTGAGAAGTGAGAAGTACCTGCTGTATGTTCCCGGTACATGTATATTTTGTACTGCGTTAGTTATGGTCGAACAATATATATTTCTGTGGACAAGGGCGATGATACGTTGGGCTGGATGTACGATAAAATATAATTCAGCTGTGAGAGAGAACAACACCAAGAATATAGAGAGTTGTGAGCACATAATATGTAAAATTATTGCAGTGTCCAGTAAAAGTTTTGTTTTATGTTCTAGTGAAGACAAATAAATAGTAATACATAGCCTATATTGCCCAGTAAGTATTGTGGTTTATGCTCTTATATAAATAAATAAATAAATATATATATATATATATATATATATATATATATATACACAGTACCGGTATACAGTATATATATATGAGTGTAGAAAAGCATACCAGAACTTAAGGGGTGATGGGGCGTTTTTCTAGACTCCCTCATGTTTAGCCCCAATAGTTTTCAGATTTTAAGATGTTTGCCCCATTAATTTGTCGATTTAAGACCTTTCGCCCCATTTATTTGTCAACATTAAGACCTTTTGTGCTAATTAGGTGTCGATCTTTTTCTTGGCGAACGATAGTGAGCCTGTAATTTTGGTAGTACCGGCCTTTGGCCGGTACATTTATCAATCGAAAAACGTAAAAATTTATCTTGAAGAGCAAGGTTATGGTCTTCAAAAGGGGTGAAACCACAGAGTGTGAGGTGAAATTGAACAGTCAGGCTATGGAGATTGTCAGCTCATTTAACCCCTTACGGACGGGCATGTTTGTAACTTCTACTACCTGCCTGGCGGGCATATGATTACCCTAAACTAGCTTCATTCCATGCTCTTTATCAAGCATAAACAAGAGCCAGAGCATAATACAATTATGTATCCGTGAAAGGGCGATAATAGAGCTTTCCAATGACACCTGAATCGTCCTTGGACGACCACGGGTTCTCTTGCAACAATTGCGCAACACGAGGGCAAATACCCTAAAATACGGTAAATTCCTGATTTTTTCCCTTGTCTCGCGAGGCCAGGGGTGTGGGATGTTGTGGTGGAGAGCTCAGTCACCTCGCTCGGTCCATGCCGAGCGGTCAGAGCCCGTCTATCGTCCTCCCAATGCGTGGACTCTCAGAGCCGATAATGTGCTCAACATACCTTGCGACATATGTCGGGCCCCACAGGGGTGGACATGATTCTCTCACTCGACATATGTTGGGCCCCGCGGCTTGAGTGTTAAGTATCTGGGCGGTGTACTGAGTAAAGATGGGAGTATGGATGAAGAAGTGCGGGAGAGGGTGCAACAGGGGAAGAGAGTTGTAGGAACACTGAAAGCAGTACCGGTAACAAGAAATAGGGTGGTCAGCATGGAAGTAAAGAAGTCCTTGCATGACAGTGTGGTAATCCCGACACTGACTTACGGAAGCGAAGCGTGGACGTTGGAGAAAAGACTCAGACCAAGAGTGACAGCGGTGGAAATGAGTTACTTGAGAAGTGCGTGCGGAGTTACATGGAGGGATAGACAGACGAATGAGGAAGTACGAGAGAGGTGTGGTGTGAAGGTAGATGTGCTGGAAAGTGTGAAAAGGAACACCTTGAGAAGGTTTGGCCATATGAAACGTATGGGAATCGAGAAAATTACTAAGTGGTGGAAGGCGAGGTGGAAGGACAGAGAGGGAGAGGTAAACCTAATGAGAGGTGGAAGGATGGAGTGAAGAAGTATATGGGTGAAGGTGGTGCTGGTTAGGAGCAATAGGCAACGACTGAATGGGGACAGAGGTGCATGGGTGTGTTTCGTTCGTGGCCATCCCTTCGAGGATCACGGCGGTAGGCAATAGATATAGATAGATAGAAAGCCCAAACCAATGAGCAGGGCTATATTATGATAGAAATTTACAACATATATTTGAGAAACGGCAGAAATAGGTAGGAGGAAAGCGGCACGGTCTGGAGATATTTTTGAGTAGATGCGAGGACGGAAAAGTTGGTAAGAAAAAGGTCAGAAATAAATGATGTGCATTGTAGTGTGAGAGAGAGAGAGAGATTGTGTGTGTGATTCAGGTGGAGTGTACAATACAAAATTCTTCTTCATGCTATATATATATATAACTACTTCTATCACCTAAACCCACCTATCTTTAGTACCGGTATAGTCTCCGATACCATAGTAAATATGATGAAGTTATGTTGATAATATTAAATACGCCGTTTCAACATAGGTCATAGGTAAAAACGGGTTAAGTGAAATATTTTGAAGCCTGTTACTTGCTAGAGGCCCTTTCTAAACTGAGTATAATCGTCTAATAGTAGCCAGAATAAAGTTAAAAGGACGGCACCGGAACTGTAAGGGTTAGCAGTCTTGGTAGCGTAATGGTTAGTGCGCAGAATTTCGGTGTGAGTATCCTAGGTTCGAGTCCTTGGAGTACCACATATATTCTTTAGTTTCATTCATTTCATACTGGGGGTAGAACAAAAATAGAAAAAATGGGGAATGGGCCTGAGCAAATAGAATAGAAATAGATAGATTTAGGAGAAAGAGAAGGACCAGGGTAATCAGGACCAGGGTAATCACGAACATTTTTATTTCTTCAACGTTATATAGATTTATTTCATTAATTAGGTTTATTTGCAAGTTAATTGGTGGGTTGGTGAATAAATATGAATTAACGAAAAAAATACTAGTAAATGAGTACCGGTATATTTCTATAATACTGAGAAGGCCACGACTAATGAGGGACCAGGAAATTCGAAGAAAATATGTCGGTCTATTTTTTGAGAAGCAGCAAAAATCGGTGGGAGAAACGCGGGATCGTCCTGAATTATTTTTGGGGGACATGGGAGGACAGAAAATTTTGCTGAGGGAAAAAGGGAGAAAATGCGGTCGTGTGTTATGGTGTGTGTGTGTGTGTGTGTGTGTGTGTGTGTGTGTGTGTGTGTGTGTGTGTGTGTGATGGTTTATGATATGATGTGTGTTTGTTATGGTGTGTGTGTGTGTGTGTGTGTGTTATGGTGTATATTATGGTGTGTGTGTGTGTGTTGGTGTGTGTGTGTTGGTGTGCGTGTTATGGTGTGGGTGTGTGTGTGTGTTATGGTGTGTGTGTGTAATTATGGTGTGTGAGGGTGATAGTGTGTGTGTGTGTGTGTGTGTGTGTGTGTGTGTGTGTGTGTGTGTGTGTGTGTATGTATTACGGTGCGAGTCTATACGGTGACTAGTTATATTATGTGCACACGACATGTGTGTATGTCAATGTTTACATGTTCTATGTGTACAGTAGTGTCCATGTATATGTGTGCGTCTTAGGGTATGTTGGGTTACGTGCCATTAAGGGGAGGTAGTCGCTTTTTCTGGTCCCCCTTCTCCCTCATGATTAGCATTATAGTTTTGAGATTTTAAGGCGTTCGTTCCATTTGTTTGGTGATGTTGAGTCCTTTCGCCTCATTTCTTTGTAAATACCGGTATTAAGTTTGGTGATTTTGAGACCTTTCACCTCATTTCTTTGTCAATATTAAGACCTTTCGTGCCATTTAGGTATCGATTTATTTATAGCGAGCGATAGCGAGCCTGTAATTGTAGAAGGAATCGGCCTTCGGCCGCGAAATTTTTCTACCGAAAATGAAAAACATTATCTAGAAAGGGGGTCAAGGGGATATTGTTGATGATGGTGTAACGAGGAAACTAAACAAATACATTAATACATAAATATATATATTTTTTTTTTAAAGAGACAATGAACGGAGGAAGGAAAAACACAGATAAAACAAAAAGGTCCATGTGCCTAAAGGCATCCTCCATTCATAAAATGTTTGTAACAACTGGATTTAAACATTTGCAGATTGTAAGTTTGTGGAAAGCAATTCGAGGGAAGTGAATTCCAAAGTGTAGTAGCTCTGGGGATAAATGAATTCTGATAAGCAGAAGTTCTGCATTGTGGAGGAGAAAGTGTAAATTCATGGGCGGTCTCAGCTGCCCTAGTTCTACGGGGAAAGATGTGGAGAGGCGGCACAATTGAAGCAAGTTCCTCGGAACAATTGCTGTGAAAATATCTGTAGAATAACGCAAGGGATGCAACTTTTCTTCGTATGGATAATTTAGGAAGGTCCTGTGTGATTGCAGGGTTATTGATTAATCTAATAGCTTTATTTTGAATTTTGTCCAACTGCCTCAATGCAACCACTCCACTTCCACTCCACAGAGGTGAACAGTAATCCATCTGAGAACGCACATGACTTTTATATATCACGGCCAACTGCTCGCCAGTGAAGAATTCTCGAACTCTGTACAGAAGTCCCAGTTTTTTAGAGGCATTCTTAGCAATGCTTCTAACATAATGTGTCCAGCTCAAGTTAGTAGTTAATGTTACACCGAGAATGTCAATACTAGGGGAAGTGGGAATATTTACATCATTAAAAAATATATGGGAGTCAGTGAGATTCTGTCGGTTAGAAAATTGAATGTATTTGGTTTTCTGTGCATTAAAGGAAACTAGATTCTTTTGTCCCCATCCATTAATTCTAGACAGGTCCTGGTTCAGAGAAATTGCAGTGTTTATTTTTGAATTTATAAGATCGGGTTGGGTGAAAGAATTGGTAAATGTGAAGGAACTGTGGAGTGTTGAGTCATCTGCGTAGGAATGTATTGGATTATGAGTGGTAGATATGAGATCATTGATATGAATGAGGAACAGAATTGGGGCCAAAACTGATCCCTGGGGAACACCAGCATTTATTGAGTGAAATTGAGAATAAAGGCCATCTACCATTACACGTATTTTTCTGTTATGAAGATAAGAAGAAATTAGTGGAACTAATGATGCAAGGCCGTAGTGTGACATCTTCGACAATAAGGATTGATGCCAGACTCTATCAAATGCCTTTGATATATCCAATGCTATTGTATGTGTTTCACCATGTTGGTCTGTAGCTTGGTTGATTTGATGCGTAAGAAGGCAAAGCATGTCTGCAGTTGATCGACATCGTCTAAAACCATATTGCCTATCACTGATTAATTTATTATTCTCAAGATGCTTAATTATGTGATTATTTAATATAATTTCAAAGACTTTACCAAGAGTGGAAGTTATAGCTATTGGTCTGTAGTTTGATGGATCTGAAGAGGCACCTTTTTTAGGAACTGGATGGATGTTTCCTTCTTTCCAGGGTACTGGGAAGCATGAGGTATGAGTACACAGACGGAAAATTTTTTGCCAATACAGGAGCGAGCACCAAGGAGCAATTCTTAAGTACTATTGGAGGAATTTCATCTGGACCAGGAGCCTTATCTACTGAGAGATTCTGCAAAATAGTTTTGACATGTCTGGTGTGGATCTTAAGTGAGGGAATTTCAGGCGAATTAAAATTAAGTACAGGGACATCTTGATTTATTTCATCTAAGGTTGAGTTGGTGGAAAAAATATCCGCAAGAAGGTTAGCTTTACCTCGTGGGTCACTTACAAGATTGCCAGTCGGAGATTTTAATGGTGGAATGGATGAAGCAGTAGTGAAGTTGGATTTAAATGAGTTAAGAGTAGACCAAAATATTTTGTTATCATTTGGATTATTTAGAAGTTTATTTGCCTGCTTGTGGAGAAAGTTTGATTTAGTTAGGTTTAATACAGTTTTGGCATGATTTCTGATGTTTCTAAAGTAATTAAAGGCTTCATGAGTTTTTGATCTTGTGTATGCATTGTAGGCTATTGCTTTTTGTTCAGTTACTCTAGCACAATTATGGTCAAACCATTTAGGTGAATTAGATCTTTTACTGTACTTTTGATGAGGAATAAAAGTTTCCATTCCAATTTTTACAAAATCTTGTATGTGGCTCAAGGTGGAGTGTGCATCATTAGAAAAGAAAGAGCTCCAGGGAATATCAATAAAGAAACCCTGAAGACCCTCCCAGTCTGCCCTATCGTAATGCCATTTAGTCACCAAAACAGGTTCAGAGTGGGAAGGTGTGGTAGGTGATAGACAGGTGGCCTGTATCAGACAGTGATCAGAAGATTCAAATATATACGGACCAAAAACCAAGCACTACCCCCTTAAGGGGAGGTATTTAGTTTGTTCCCTAGACCTCCATCAACCTTAAAATTACACCCCCTCGAGTCCCTTTTAAGATAAATTTGTACATTTTTCGGTAGAAAAATGTCCCGGCCGAAGGCCGGTTCCTCTTAAAATACAGGCTCGCTATCGCTCGCCAGGATAAAATAGACACCTGAATTGCACGAAAGGTCTTAATATGGGGTGAAAGTTCTTAAAATCGCTAAACTAATGGGGCAAACGTTTTATAATATCAAAAGCAATGGGGCTAAACATGAGGGAGAAAGGGGTCAAGAAAACAATCCCTCAAGTGGAGACCTCCCCTTAAGTTGTGGCGTATTGCGTAGATCATCACCATTTGGAGGAAGAAAAACAAAATGGGTAAACAAGAAATGCGAATGACTACATACATACATACATACATACATACATACATAACTTCAAATAAACCTACCGGTAACTTATGAAATAAATGACATTACTGAATACAGTGGTACTCTCAGGATTCGAACCTAGTTTAAGAATGTGTCTTTGTGCTTGTTGCGTTGTGACATTGTGTGAAGAGTTTGTGTTGTTGTGTATGTTCCATTTCACTCCATTTAGTATGTCTGTATTATTAGTTATGCAGAGCAGATTAATCAGACCTGTCTGTATTATGGTGTGTGTGTTTGTGTGTGTGTGTTGATATGCATGCGTGTGTATAGTTGAAAGAAAGAATGTGTTTGTGTATCTTATGTGTGTATGTGTAGCCTGGCGTTGTGTTGTCTTGTCCGGTGGGTTGAAATATTTCCGCGAACAAGGGGACAGAGGTGTGAGACAATGCTGCTGTAAGAGGGGGGAAAAACGCGCGCGCGCGAGAGAGAGAGAGAGAAGGGGGGGGGGGGGAGAGAGAGAGAGAGAGGTGTGTGTGTATTCACCTATTTGTAGTTTACAGGAATTGAGCTGCGCTCGTGTTGTCCTGTCTCAGTTTCTAATGACTATCTAGTTTACTTTTAAAGCCGTGGATATTTCTTGCTTCTACAATCTCCGCACTTAAGTTGTTCCACCTGTCTATCGTTCTATACGGAAAGCTAAATTTGTTCACATTGGACTTGTACCTCTCCTTTCTTGTTTTATACGTATGCCCTCTGGTTCTTCCATCGTCCAGCCTAATAAAATCCTCCTTATCGAGTATCTCGAACCCTCTCGTGCATCTATACATTGCTACTAGGTCTCCTTGAACTCTTCTCTCCCATAGCGTGGGAAGCCCTAATCTTTCAGGGTAATGTAGGTCCTTCATTTCTTAGATCAGTTTGGTTGCTATTCGTTGTTTGTGTTTTTGTTTAGATGGGGGGACCATACTACCGCTGCATATTCCAATCTAGGTCTGATCATGGATGTGATTATCTGGGTTAGCATGCTTCATCCAAATAATTGAATGCTACTCTCATACTTTTTATTAATCTATAAGTTGCTTCAACTATATGGTTGATGTGCTTCTCAGGGGATACATTTTCTTGGATAAACTCTCCTAGGTCCTTTTCCATGCTTGCCTTGCTGATTTCCTCATTTCCTAACCCATAACTTCCATTTGGTCTTCTGCCACTCTTCCCCATTTCTAATACGTAAACACTTTTTGGCATTGAATTCCATCTCCCATGTTTTACTCCAGTTATGGATTCTGCACAACTGTTTTTGTTGATTATGTGTTTCTTAAGTTTGGCGTCATCTGCAAACATGTGCATATATGCATCAACTTCGTTGGTCATGTCATTAACATAAATCAAGAACATCACTGGGGCCAGTACTGATCCCTGGGGCACACCACTCTTGATCTCTGCCCATTGTGAAACTTCACCCCTAATAGTTGTTCACATGGTTCTCCCCTGAAGATAACTTTTCATCCAATCCAATGGATTTCCTCTCACTCTCTCTGCAGTACTTATTTTCCATACTAATCTGTAACGCGGTACTCTGTCAAAGGCTTTCTTTAAGTCTAGGTATATACAGTCCACCCAGCCGTCTCTCTCTTGCACTTTATCTATGACCCTGTCATAGAAACTGACCAGGTTGGTGATGCATGACGATTTGTCTCTGAATCCGAATTGCTTGTCTGATATTATTTTCTGTTGCTCTAAGAGGTCCGTCCATTGTATTGTTATTATTTTTTCGCATAGCTTGCCCACCACACTAGTTAGTGAGACAGGTCTATTATTTAGGGGGTCCTTCCTGTCACCTTTTTTTATAGATGGGCACCACATTGGCCCTCTTCCATTCTACTGGTACTACTCCTTGTGTTGATGATGATTGGATTATGTCATATAGTGGTAGGATTAATCGATCTGCGCATTCTTTGACGATCCATCCAGATATTTCGTCAGGCCCCATGGCTTTTCTTACATCTAGGTCTCTCATTAGACCATTAGACACCTGGGCCGAAAGATACTTCTGATGTTGCCGGGTCTCGATTTTTCTCTACTACAGGTGCGACGAAATTGCTCTCCGAGGCTAAAACAGTTTGCCATTTGGTGTTCACAATCTCACACAGCTTCTTTTCATCCTTGTAAATGTCCTGGCCATCTTACAACTCTGTGATCTGATCTTTCACCTTTAATTTGCTGTTTACAAATTTGTAAAAGAGTTTTGGTTCGCCTTTGGCTTTATTAACTCGTGATTTTCTCATAGTTCACTTCTTCTTCTTTACTGATGTTAGGGGGAGGCAGACCGTTTTTCTGGACCCCCCCTTCTCCCTAATATTTAGCCCCACTAGTTTTGAGATTATAAGACGTTCGGCCCATTAGTTTGGCGATTTTAAGACCTTTCGCCCCATTTCGTTGTCAATTTTAAGACCTTTCGTGCCGTTTAGGTGTCGATTATTTCCTGGCGAGCGATAGCGAACCTGTAATTTGAAGAGGAACCGGCCTTTGGCCGGGAAATTTTCTACCAAAAAATACCAACAAATTTACATATTTATCTTGAATATCTATCTCTAGGGGGTGTTTTTCTAAGCTTAATGGAGGTCTAGGGAGGAAACTTAAACAAACATATGAATAAATTAATTAATAGACCAAACAAACGGCTAGTCTCCCCTTAACATAGTTATTTCTTGCTTGGTTGTATTCGTGTCTTTTTGTCATGTCATTGGGAGTTTTCCTAGCCTTTGTCACTCTGTTGCTTTGCTACTTCACACTTATTATTAAACCAAACCTTTTCCCTTCTTATGTTGGGTTTATACTTAGGCACATATCTATTGATCGCTTCTCTGTATATATCAATGAAATTAGAGTATTTGTCCTGTACATATTTCATATTTTTTAGGGCGCTCCAGTCAAAGTCACCAAAGAAATTTCGTAATCCCCTAAAATCCGGTCTAGCATAGATTGGTATGCGTGTGTGTGTGTGTGTGTGTGTGTGTGTGTGTGTGTGTGTTAATGTATTGTGTTATGGTGTGTAAGAGTTTGTTTATCGATATCTTACTGTTAATTATCATTTTAAAATTCAGTGCACGTGAGTGTGTGTGTGTGTGTGTGTGTGTGTGTGTGTGTGTGTGTGTGTGTGTGTGTGTGTGTGTGTGTCTGCGCGCGTGCGCGTGAGTGTGTTACTAGGAAATGTCCTCAAACATTCTTCGACGACAACGACGAAAACATGTTTTGGCTGGAATTAAAATTCAGCTTGGAGAAAAGGACACAAACATGTGTTGTTCTCTCTGTGTGTGTGTGTGTGTGTGTGTGTGTGTGTGTGTGTGTGTGTGTGTGTGTGTGTGTGTGTGTGTGTGTGTGTGTGTGTGTGTGTGTGTGTGTGTGTGTGTGTGTGTGTGTGTGTGTGTGTGTGTGTGTGTGTGTGGTGTGTGTGGTGTGTGTGTGTGTGTGTGTGTGTGTGTGTGTGTGTGTGTGTGTGTGTGTGTGTGTGTGTGTGTGTGTGTGTGTGCGCGCGTGTGTAATGGACGAAGGATTTTGGTGTGTGAATGTGTATATTGCTTAGTGTAAGGAGTTGCGTGTGTGTTTATGTATGTGTTTAATGTACGAGCGCGCGCGTGTGTATGGAGGCGTATGCAGTTCTCAAGAGGTGTATAAACATATTCACACCAATCAAACACAGACCAAATCAACACACCAACTAACACACATACCATTTAAAACACACGAATTAAAGTACACACAAACTTAAACATAAGTAAACAACCATCCACAGACAAGAACACCCACACGCACATACTCCCATACACACTACCTAAAGCCAGCCCTCCACGCACGCACACACACACACACACACACTACCCCCTACCCCCCCCTCCACACACACACAGACACACGCACACTACCCCCTACACACACGCACACTACCCCATACCCACACACACATAGACACACGCACACTACCCCCTACCCACCCCTCCACACACACACTACCCCCTACCCACCCCTCCACACACACTACCCCCTACCCACGCACACACTACCCCCTTCCCACCCCTCCACACACACACACGCACACTACCCACCCCTACACACACGCACACTACCCACCCCTCCACACACACACACACACTCACACTCCCCACCCACACACACACACACTCACACTCCCCACCCCTCCACACACACACACACACACACACACACACACACACACACACACACACACACACACACACACACACACACACACGGTCGTTCGCTCGCACACTCGTTATATTTCTTCCCCTCCATTTTTGTCTCCTCTGGGTGAAGTCATTAGCTCGGATAAAATATTGGCGATTCCTGGTTTTGAGTTTCAACAGGGGTAGGAGGGGGGGGGGGGAGGAGGGGGAGAGGAGGAGAAAAGGATGAAGAAGGAAGAGGAGGAAGAAGAGGAAAGGGGAAGTGGGCGAAAGAAAAAAAAGAAATAGGGAGGAAGAGGAGAAGAAGTAAGAGTAGGAGGAAGGAAGAGGAGAAAGAGGACGAAGGAGGAAATAAAAGCGTATAGGAATAAGGAAAGGAATAAATCCCAATAACATTTAACTGAACATTAGAACTATCGTATCGTAAGAAGATGGAAAATACGTGAAAGGAAGAAAGGAAAAAAATAGGCAAACAATGGCTTCTTGTTATCTTTCTCTCTCTCTCTCTCTCCCTATATATATATATACTTAAACAGTATATTCTTACCGACTTCTCTCAAAAATATGTTCACACCATATTCGAAAACATAAGACAAAAGGGCGAATCCCGAGAAACCGAATATATTAAATCTAGGAATCATCATTTAAAAAAAATAAAACAAAACATGTAAAACAAAAATTAGTGAAGTTTGGAGGGGGGACCTGGGGAAAAAAGACAAGTGAAAAAACATTGGAAGGATTGTTGTTCCATTCTACAAACTCCACCAAGGCTGTGACAGGGAAGCGGTTTTCCATATCGCACTGGAATATCGGGTCACTGTGTTTTTTTTTTTTTATATATATTCGGTATATTGAATATATTGACTGTTTCTATTTTCTTTCGGCATTTCTAAGGGGGGTCACCGTTTTTTGTTCATCTTTATCTCCTTTTCTCTCTTTCCCTGGGTTGTATCCATTCGGCCCCATTCAACCAACTGTTTTAAGACGTTTATCCCCATCCAGGTGTGCATTTCTTCCCGGCGAGCGATAGCGAGCCAGTATTGTATGGAGAAATCCGGCTTCGCCTTACACATTTTTCTCTGGAAAAATTTACAAATTTAGCTTGCTGTCAAAACAGAAACATATATATGATGGCTCGCTACCGGTCGCCAGGATAATATTGATACCTGGATGGGGGTAAACGTCTTAACACAGTAGGCTGAATGGGGCCGAATGGATACAAGCCAAAGAGAGAGAGAGAGGGAGAGAAAGAGAAAAAAAAAGCGAGGTGGTCTCCCTTAGCAGGATGCCATTTTGTTCCTTTCTTAAGGGGAGGTGTTTAGTATGTTCTCTAGACCTCCATCAAACTTAAAATTACACCCCCTAGACCCCCTTACAAGATAAATTTGTAAATTTTTCGGTAGAAAAATGTCCCGGCCGAAGGCCGCTTACTCTTAAATTACAGGCTCGCTATCGCTCGCCAGGAAAAAATCGACACCTAAATGGCACGAAAGGTCTTCAAATTGACAGAAATGGGGTGAAGGTTCTTATAATCGCCAAACTAATGGGGCGAACGTCTTAAAATATCAAAAGCAATGGGGCTATACATGAGGGAGAAAGGGGTTCAGAAAAAAATCCCTCAAGTGGAAATCTCCCCTTAACCCATTCAACACCGTTAACGTCCTCTTAACTTTATTCTGGATACTAGTAGACGATTTTATTTAAGAAACAAAACGTACAGGCTTTGAACTCTCTCACTTAAGGGGGAATGGGCCGGTTTTCTGGACCACTTTCTCCCTCATGTTTAGCCCCATTAGTTTTCAGATGCTAAGATGTTTACCCCATTAGTAGTCGATTTTAAGACCTTTCGCCCCATTTCTTCGTCAATATTTAGACCTTTCGTGCTATTTAGGTGTCGATTTTTTCCCTGGCGAACGATAGTGAGCCTGTAATGTTGGAAGAACCGGCCTTTGGCCGGAACCTTTTTCTACCGAAAAATGTACAAATTAATCTAGAAGGGGGATCTAATGGATGTTATTTTTTTATTTGATGGAGGTCTAGGGAGGAAACTAGAAAAATAATGAATACAAGCAAAAATCGCCCAAAAAGTGAACCATCCCCCCTTAACCCTTTTTACTACCACATATGCTTCTTAAACTGAACACAATTGTCTAAATATAGCTGGACAAAATTAGAAGCGACGTCGCTGGTACAGAAGGGGTTAACAAAAATATGGCTGTAAGTAATTGGCTTGTAAGCTAATGGATTTTCTATTTTGTTTTTAATTTCTTCAATACGAAGATATTATTTTCTGTATATTTCTAATGATTCATATACTGACATTAAAATAAGTACGCTACAATTACTATGGGAATTAATTAACATATAATAACGGCGAAACCAATAAATATAATCAAGGAGCAAGATAATTACACACACCGACGCAAACAAATAAATCAACGGTGTGACTGAAAGGTTAGAAGTTTATAAAAATAACCAAGGTACCAGTACTGACATGAGGGCCGGTTCGGTGACCGGTCAACTCAACCAATAGACCATTTCAACCAGTACCAAATCAACCAATACGGTTAGGTTAGTACTATATTTTGGCACTGGTTTGGTTGGTCTGGGTTAATTTGGCACTGGCTGCTTCTATCCAGAGTGAGGTTTGGCATCCTCTACCCAACCTTTGCCGTTTCTTTCTATCTCTTTCCCTGTACTACTTTTTCTACTTCGGGAGCGGGTAGCTAGGAATCCTCCTCCCCTTATAACATTCACCTACTAGAGGAGACAGAAATATGGTACTAATTATATAAACCTGGTCTTTCTATGATGCCGAGACATAGTGGTTTTATATTCGTCCATTAAGTATCGAGAAACTAGCTGCTAAGGAATTCAATTTACCGTCAGCTGGAAAGAAACCGAGTATAGTGGCCGGAAATCAGAGAACAAATGCGTATTGGATCTCGAACGGGTTATTTCTCCTATATTTCAAAACGAAAGGAGTAAAACTATCATACATAATATTCCACGGCGAGAAAAAGCGAGAAAAATGCTCTCTTCAACTATCAAAGCAATACGGTCCCTTTTCTTCAATATTTCCGTGGACCTTTAGCGAGTGTTTTGAAGAGTCTCTGCTATTGTGGGGGGGGGGGGAGAGAGAGAGAGAGAGAGAGAGAGAGAGAGAGAGAGAGAGAGAGAGAGAGAGAGAGAGAGAGAGAGAGAGAGAGAGAGAGAGAGAGAGAGAGAGAGAGAGAGAGAGAAGCAAAACAAATATATATTATATATACAGTAGATTTCTATAAATTTACGTATTTCATTCATTATTCGTGTATTCATTAGCTTTTTCCATTAAGTCATCCATTACATTTTCTTCTACCGGTAACTCTCATAATTTGCACTCCCTTGTTCTCACTATTTACTGTAACCTACCCATTATTTTATTTACATCATATATTTTTTGATTAACTTTTTTGTTCACTCCTCTTCAGTAAGCTTTGAATATAATGCATTAGGCCTACATCTGCCTTCGTTCATCAGTCTTTCCATCATCCCTCCATCTCTCTCTCACACCAAGACTGTCGTGAGTGCCGTAAATTAATCTATATCCTTTTATTGTAATATTCCAGCCTTCATCCAATCTAGTTATAGCCTACAAGTTGTTGTTGTTGTTGTTCCCCAAGCTGCCTGGCCGAACAGCCCCAAGGCCCCGAGCAAGGCCAAGGCCATAACCGAGCGCCCCCACAACAATAAAGCCTGGGTGACCGAAGCCACTCCATGGCGGGGAGCTGAGGAGGGTGCGGAAACGCCCGGGAAACCAAAGCCCCATCCAGGACCCTGTGCCCCTCAGCAATTATGAAGAGAAAGTTGAGGGGCAAAGGAAAAATGTGACGCTTTGGCTTCCAATCTTGGTAGATTGGGAGGTCAATCCACGGAAAAGACACCGTCACTTGAGATCTAGAAAACATATAAGTAAAAGGAACAGTCAGAGTAAGCTATGGCAGAGATCGCTCAGTTCTCACTCTGATAGACCAGCCCATCACCACATGACTAGAACCCAATGCTCTCAGCATCAGCTATCACCCTATTTCAACCCCTTTCGGGGTTGGGCACCCGCCCCCTACAAATTGTTTAAGTACTTTGTCGAATATCTCTCTCTCTCTCTCTCTCTCTCTCTCTCTCTCTCACCAAGGTACTGTCACAGATTGTCTTGAGTACCCGGTACTGTACATTAATCTATATCCTTCTATTGTAAATTTTCCATCCCTCACTCCAATCTAGTTATAGCCTACAGATTGGTGAAGTACTTTGTCGAATATTTACCTCCCTCTCTCCCCCCTCCCCTCTCATTTCTCTCTCTCTCTCTCTCACACACACACGGGTTCGTTATGACTACAGATATTGCCCAATTAGTAATCACTAGGAGGGGTACCCGGCGTTGCCCGGGTTTAAATTCTACTACCATAATCACCATCATCAATCACTACTACCACAATCATCACAATACTACTACTACCATAATCACCGGCCTCGACCTCCCTGTGCCTCATTAAACGGCGACCTCGATTTCGGCCGCTAAATGACCTCCGATTTTGGATTTGACCTCATCCGTACCCCCATTTTGGGGAGCTGCGAACAACTTTCGTTCCATACACCTTTTCGCTCGGAGGCCTCCTTCTGCCCCAAACGGCCATTTTCTTCTCATTTTTTTCGCTCCCGTATACTACATAAGTTCTGCCAAAAATGTTATTAACCCTTATTTAGTGGGCTAGGTGGTCTATTTGACCGTAGCGCCCCGTGGATTTTTTTTAACCCTAAATAGGGTTGTTTACGTGATCATTTTCATGCCTAAATAAGACCCAGAGCGTAAAACAAGTATATATCCCTGAAAGGGCGTAAACAGAGCTTTCCAATGACACCCGAACCATCCATGTACGACCACTGGCTTCTCTTGCCAACCGATCGTGGGGCACACACGAGTGCAAAAAACCCTGTAATTCGGTAATTTCACACCCTACATAATTCACTGTTTGTAGAGAGTCAGGAGAGGGGGGGGAGGAATTTCGACAGATACAGTTCAGTTGGTCCAACGCTGGGTGGTGGGCCGACGGTCATACAGTTGCTACGCTTCCTCACACCCGCTCAGCTCTCTCTCTCAGCAACGTACGTGCTGAAAAGGGCGCGACGACATAACGGTTTTTGTGAAACGACACACTAGTCAAAAATTACTATTTCACACGACATAAGTGCGCGCCGGACAAGTTAAGGGTTTTAAAGAAAAGTGTCTGATTTCCACTAAAACGCCGGCCTCCTCTACTAAAACTCACTCCTCCACACGAGTGGGAAGCTTTCCAACGGCCTCTTCTGTTCTGCCCCACACTCCCACCTGGCCCCCAATACTGTGGGAGGAGTTTAGTAACAAAGGTCGGCCGTAACTGCCAAACATTGGACCCTTTATTTATTAAGATCATTACACGACTACTTTCGTGCTGCCTACCCATATTACACTTCCCAATAGCCACCAGACGATCGTTCAAATCGTATCCCAACCCCGCAAAATATATACCCAAATTTCAGATATACGCGAAGTAAAGTAACATATATTCTCCTCAGTTTTTACACTATTTTTTTTATCGCATCCTATTCATTTATCGGCCTTTCGAAAATAAGTTATCGTATCTTCTTTCCTGCAGTTTTAGTTATTGGACAATAGTTTCTTATTCCTGTGCACTTTGCATCCTTTTCACTTTGTAAAATAATTATGCGTCGCTCCTTAATAGTAGGGGATCCCGTACTTATCATCTGTCGAATCTCATCTATTTTTTTTTTCTTCTGAATATTCAGTACCGGTACTAATTGTAAATACACCAGTAATACATTCAATTAATACCATACAGCCACCATTCTGATATTAATGCAAGTTGTCGACTGATGTTTCAAAATGCCAAAGCAACTAAAAATAGACAGGACATTTTTTTTACTGTCAGAGGGAGAATGAAATCAATTTGTGTATTTGTTTACCGGTACATTTGTTGAGTAATGCCGGGAAGTCTGAGAAGGCGTTTTGGTAAGCCTACGAGACGAAAATAAACTACCTGTATTGAAAATGGCACAAAATATAGCCAAATCCCACCAGATAGAGTTAACCATTCTTTACCGGCGACGGCTTTGTAGTTTTATTATAGCTATATTAATCCGATGTGTTGTTGTAGTTTAAACCTGGATCATCGGTAGTATACAAAATGGCTAAGTGAGAGTTACGAAGCCTGTTAATTGCTGGAGGCCCTTTGTAAGCTGAATAATATATGGTCGACTAGTAGCCCAAAGTGAAGTTAAAAAGACCTCGGCAGCGTATTACAAAAGGGGTTAAGCCAAACTATATTAACAATGACTGGTGTGGCTAACCACCGCCCTAAACGTGATGGCTAATGTGGATAGGCATTTTAAACTTCTACAAACGATTGGGTACCGTTATATCTATCTACACGCGATATTTGGGGGACAAGGATTCACCTTTTCTCGGTCACCCGTAGTGGAGCTGAATGTAGGTGGGGGGAATACAAACGTTAGGGATTGAAATAAAACTGGCGAGAGGACCTAAAAAGATCCTGGGAGGATAGGTGGGGGGGTTATCTGGACCAAATAAGAGTAGGGCAATGGACTATTGAAACTAAATGAGGAAGGCAAAGATGAAACCTGAATGATGTTGGTGCGTTGAGGAGGGAGCTTAGGAGGAGTGTGAAGAAGCTGAAGAGCCCCAAAGCGGCAGGGGCCGGCTGGGATCACAGCCAGCGCGTCTCACTTGCCGGCGGGGAGCTGATAGTTAGGATGTTTGAAGAAGCTATTGGAGAAATCTGGGAGGAGGAGGGAAGCATCCCAGACAAGATGGAAAGAACGAAAGGGTCACATTGATTTCCCCAAAGGAGGAGCAAAAAATTGTGCACGAAATGGGCCGAGTTATAGACCAATAACGGTTAATAAACATAACTAAATCAGATATTTTATGGGATACTAAAGGATGAGGGGAGGAGAGTATGTAGAAGGAAAGGATCCTACTTAGTGAAGAGCAAAAGGGTTTAGGAA
>CM064563.1:19181372-19271372 GCA_032716605.1 Paralithodes platypus
AAAACATGGTTGTGGCTGGAATTAAAATTCAGCTTGGAGAAAAGGGACACCAACATGTGTTGTTCTCTCTCTCTTGTGCTCGTGTGTGTGTGTGTGCTGTGTGTGTGTGTGTGGTGTTGGTGGTGTGTGTGTGTGTGTGTGTGTGTGTGGGGTGTGTGTGTGTGTGTTGTGTGTGTGTGTGTGTGGGTGTGCTGTGTGGGTGTGTGTGTGTGGTGTGTGTGTGTGTGTGTGTGTGTGTGTGTGTGTGTGTGTGTGTGTGTGTGTGTGTGTGTGTAATGGACGAAGGATTTTGGTGTGTGAATGTGATGTTGATTAATGTGTATATTGCTTAGTGTAAGGAGTTACGTGTGTGTTTATGTATGTGTTTAACGTACGAGCGCGCGCGTGTGTATGGAGGTGTATGCAGTTCTCAAGAGGTGTGTAAACATATTCACACCAATCAAACACAGACCAAATCAACACACCAACAAACACACATACCATTTCAAACACACCAATTAAAGTACACACAAACTTAAACATAATTAAACAACCATCCACAGACAAGAACACCCACACGCACATACTCCCATACACACTACCTAAAGCCAGCCCTCCACGCACACACACACACACACTACCCCCTACCAACCCCTCCACACACACACTACCCCCTACCCACCCCTCAACACACACACCCTACACACTACCCATCACACACACACACACCCATAGACACACGCACACTACCCCCTACCCACCCCTCCACACAAACACTACCCCCTACCCTCCCCCCCACACACACACACACACACACAAAGACACACCCACACACCCCCCCCCACACACACACACACACACACACACACACACACACACGGTCGTTCGCTCGCACACTCGTTATATTTCTTCCCCTCCATTTTTGTCTCCTCTGGGTGAAGTCATTAGCTCGGATAAAATATTGGCGATTCCTGGTTTTGAGTTTCAACAGGGCTAGGAGGGGGGGGGGGAGGAGGGGGAGAGGAGGAGAAAAGGATGAAGAAGGAAGAGGAGGAAGAAGAGGAAAGGGGAAGTGGGCGAAAGAAAAAAAAGAAATAGGGAGGAAGAGGAGAAGAAGTAAGAGTAGGAGGAAGGAAGAGGAGAAAGAGGACGAAGGAGGATATAAAAGCGTATAGGAATAAGGAAAGGAATAAATCCCAATAACATTTAACTGAACATTAGAACTATCGTATCGTAAGAAGATGGAAAATACGTGAAAGGAAGAAAGGAAAAAAATAGGCAAACAATGGCTTCTTGTTATCTTTCTCTCTCTCTCTCTCTCTCCCTATATACAGTATATATACTTAAACAGTATATTCTTACCGACTTCTTTCAAAAATATGTTCACACCATGTTCGAAAACATAAGACAAAAGGGCGAATCCCGAGAAACCGAATATATTAAATCAAGGAATCATCATTTAAAAAAAATAAAACAAAACATGTAAAACAAAAATTAGTGAAGTTTGGAGGGGGGACCTGGGGAAAAAAGACAAGTGAAAAAACATTGGAAGGATTGTTGTTCCATTCTACAAACTCCACCAAGGCTGTGACAGGGAAGCGGTTTTCCATATCGCACTGGAATATCGGGTCACTGTTTTTTTTTTTTTTTTTTATATATATATTCGGTATATTGAGTATATTGACTGTTTCTATTTTCTTTCGGCATTTCTAAGGGGGGTCACCGTTTTTTTTTCATCTTTATCTCCTTTTCTCTCTTTCCATTCGGCCCCATTCAACCAACTGTTTTAAGACGTTTATCCCCATCCAGGTGTGCATTTCTTCCCGGCGAGCGATAGCGAGTCAGTATTGTATGGAGAAATCCGGCTTCGCCGGACACATTTTTCTATGGAAAAATTTACAAATTTAGCTTGCTGTCAAAACAGAAACATATATATGATGGCTCGCTACCGGTCGCCAGGATAATATTGATACCTGGATGGGGGTAAATGTCTTAACACAGTAGGCTGAATGGGGCCGAATGGATACAAGCCAAAGAGAGAGAGAGGGAGAGAAAGAGAAAACAAAAGCGAGGTGGTCTCCCTTAGCAGGATGCCATTTTGTTCCTTTCTTAAGGGGAGGTGTTTAGTATGTTCTCTAGACCTCCATCAAACTTAAAATTACACCCCCTAGACCCCCTTACAAGATAAATTTGTAAATTTTTCGGTAGAAAAATGTCCCGGCCGAAGGCCGCTTACTCTTAAATTACAGGCTCGCTATCGCTCGCCAGGAAAAATCGACACCTAAATGGCACGAAAGGTCTTCAAATTGACAGAAATGGGGTGAAGGTTCTTATAATCGCCAAACTAATGGGGCGAACGTCTTAAAATATCAAAAGCAATGGGGCTATACATGAGGGAGAAAGGGGTTCAGAAAAAAAATCCCTCAAGTGGAAATCTCCCCTTAACCCATTCAACACCGTTAACGTCCTCTTAACTTTATTCTGGATACTAGTAGACGATTTTATTTAAGAAACAAAACGTACAGGCTTTGAACTCTCTCACTTAAGGGGGAATGGGCCGGTTTTCTGGACCACTTTCTCCCTCATGTTTAGCCCCATTAGTTTTCAGATGCTAAGATGTTTGCCCCATTAGTTAGTCGATTTTAAGACCTTTCGCCCCATTTCTTCGTCAATATTTAGACCTTACGTGCTATTTAGGTGTCGATTTTTTCCCTGGCGAACGATAGTGAGCCTGTAATGTTGGAAGAACCGGCCTTTGGCCGGCACATTTTTCTACCGAAAAATGTACAAAATTAATCTATAAGGGGGATCTAATGGATGTTATTTTTTTATTTGATGGAGGTCTAGGGAGGAAACTAGAAAAATAATGAATACAAGCAAAAATCGCCCAAAAAGTGAACCATCCCCCCTTAACCCTTTTTACTACCACATATGCTTCTTAAACTGAACACAATTGTCTAAATATAGCTGGACAAAATTAGAAGAGACGTCGCTGGTACAGAAGGGGTTAACAAAAATATGGCTGTAAGTAATTGGCTTGTAAGCTAATGGATTTTCTATTTTGTTTTTAATTTCTTCAATACGAAGATATTATTTTCTGTATATTTCTAATGCTTAAAATAAGTACCGGTACGCTACAATTACTATGGGAATTAATTAACATATAATAACGGCGAAACCAATAAATATAATCAAGGAGCAAGATAATTACACCCACCGACGCAAACAAATAAATCAACGGTGTGACTGAAAGGTTAGAGGTTTATAAAAATAATCAAGGTACCAGTACTGACATGAGGGCCGGTTCGGTGACCGGTCAACTCAACCAACAGTACCAAATCAACCAATACGGTTAGGTTAGTACTATATTTTGGCACTGGTTTGGTTGGTCTGGGTTAATTTGGCACTGGCTGCTTCTATCCAGAGTGAGGTTTGGCATCCTCTACCCAACCTTTGCCGTTTCTTTCTATCTCTTTCCCTGTACTACTTTTTCTACTTCGGGAGCGGGTAGCTAGGAATCCTCCTCCCCTTATAACATTCACCTACTAGAGGAGACAGAAATATGGTACTAATTATATAAACCTGGTCTTTATATGATGCCGAGACATAGTGGTTTTATATTCGTCCATTAAGTATCGAGAAATTAGCTGCTAAGGAATTCAATTTACCGTCAGCTGGAAAGAAACCGAGTATAGTGGCCGGAAATCAGAGAACAAATGCGTATTGGATCTCGAACGGGTTATTTTTCCTATATTTCAAAACGAAAGGAGTAAAACTATCATACATAATATTCCACGGCGAGAAAAAGCGAGAAAAATGCTCTCTTCAACTATCAAAGCAATACGGTCCCTTTTCTTCAATATTTCCGTGGACCTTTAGCGAGTGTTTTGAAGAGTCTCTGCTATTGTGGGGGGGGGGGGGAGAGAGAGAGAGAGAGAGAGAGAGAGAGAGAGAGAGAGAGAGAGAGAGAGAGAGAGAGAGAGAGAGAGAGAGAGAGAGAGAGAGAGAGAGAGAAGCAAAAACAAATATATATATTATATATACAGTAGATTTCTATAAATTTACGTATTTCATTCATTATTCGTGTATTCATTAGCTTTTTCCATTAAGTCATCCATTACATTTTCTTCTACCGGTAACTCTCATAATTTGCACTCCCTTGTTCTCACTATTTACTGTAACCTACCCATTATTTTATTTACATCATATATTTTTTGATTAACTTTTTTGTTCACTCCTCTTCAGTAAGCTTTGAATATAATGCATTAGGCCTACATCTGCCTTCGTTCATCAGTCTTTCCATCATCCCTCCATCTCTCTCTCACACCAAGACTGTCGTGAGTGCCGTAAATTAATCTATATCCTTTTATTGTAATATTCCAGCCTTCATCCAATCTAGTTATAGCCTACAAGTTGTTGTTGTTGTTGTTCCCCAAGCTGCCTGGCCGAACAGCCCCAAGGCCCCGAGCAAGGCCAAGGCCATAACCGAGCGCCCCCACAATAAAGCCTGGGTGACCGAAGCCACTCCATGGCGGGGAGCTGAGGAGGGTGCGGAAACGCCCGGGAAACCAAAGCCCCATCCAGGACCCTTTGCCCCTCAGCAATTATGAAGAGAAAGTTGAGGGGCAAAGGAAAAATGTGACGCTTTGGCTTCCAATCTTGGTAGATTGGGAGGTCAATCCACGGAAAAGACGCCGTCACTTGAGATCTACAAAACATATAAGTAAAAGGAACAGTCAGAGTAAGCTATGGGTATGGCAGAGATCGCTCAGTTCTCACTCTGATAGACCAGCCCATCACCACATGACTAGAACCCAATGCTCTCAGCATCAGCTATCACCCTATTTCAACCCCTTTCGGGGTAGGGCATCCGCCCCCTACAAATTGTTTAAGTACTTTGTCGAATATTTCTCTCTCTCTCTCTCTCTCACCAAGGTACTGTCACAGATTGTCTTGAGTACCCGGTACTGTACATTAATCTATATCCTTTTATTGTAAATTTTCCATCCCTCACTCCAATCTAGTTATAGCCTACAGATTGGTGAAGTACTTTGTCGAATATTTACCTCCCTCTCTCCCCCCTCCCCTCTCATTTCTTTCTCTCTCTCTCTCACACACACACACGGGTTCTCTATGACTACAGATATTGCCCCATTAGTAATCACTAGGAGGGGTACCCGGCGTTGCCCGGGTTTAAATTCTACTACCATAATCACCATCATCAATCACTACTACCACAATCATCACAATACTACTACTACCATAATCACCGGCCTCGACCTCCCTGTGCCTCATTAAACGGCGATCTCGATTTCGGCCGCTAAATGACCTCCGATTTTGGATTTGACCTCATCCGTACCCCCATTTTGGGGAGCTGCGAACAACTTTCGTTCCATACACCTTTTCGTTCGGAGGCCTCCTTCTGCCCCAAACGGCCATTTTCTTCTCATTTTTTTCGCTCCCGTATACTACATAAGTTCTGCCGAAAAATTTATTAACCCTTATTTAGCGGGCTAGGTGGTCTATTTGACCGTAGCGCCCAGTGTTTTTTTTTTAACCCTAAATAGGGTTATTTACGTGATCATTTTCATGCCTAAATAACACCCAGAGCGTAAAACAAGTATCTATCCCTGAAAGGGCGTAAACAGAGCTTTCCAATGACACCCGAACCATCCTTGTACGACCACTGGTTCTCTTGCAACGATCGTGCAACACGAGTGCAAAAACCCTGTAATTAGGTAATTTCCCTACATAATTCCCTGTGTAGCGAGTCAGGAGAGGGGGAGGAATTTAGAATACAGTTCAGTTGGTCCACCGCGGTGGTGGGCGACGGTCATACAGTTGCTACGCTCTCTCTCTCAGCAACATTACGTGCTGAAAATGGCGCACGACATAAGTTGTGAACCGCCACATAGTCCAAATTTATTTCACACGACATAAGTTGCGCGCCGACAGTTAAGGGTTAAAGAAAAGTGTCTGATTTCCACTAAACGCGCCTAAAACCATCTCCAAAGCCTGGGCTTTCCAACGGTGCCCCACACTCCCACCTGGCACCAATACTGTGGGAGGAGTTTAGTAACAAAGGTCGGGTAACTGACAAACATTGACCTTTATTTATTAAGATATACACGCCTACTTTCGTGCTGCCTACCCATATTACACTTCCCAATAGCACCAGAAGTCGTAAATGTATCCAACCCGCAAAATATATACCAATTTCAGAATCCGCAGTAACAATATTCTCCTCAGTTTTCTACACTATTTTTTTATCGCATCCTATTCCATTTATCGGCCTTTCGAAATAGTTATCGTATTTCTTTCTGCAGTTTTAGTTATCGGACAATAGTTTCTTATTCTGTGCACTTTGCATCTTTTACTTTGTAAATAATTATGGTCGTCTTAATGTAGGCTACCGTACTTATTGATCTGTGAATTCATCTATTTTTTTTTCTTCTGAATATCAGTACCGGTACTAATTTAATACACCAGTAATACATTCAATTAATAACATACAGCCACCATTCTTTATATTAATGCAAGTTTCGACTGAGTTTCAAAATGCCAAGCAACTAAAATAGACAGACATTTTACTGTCAGAGGTGAATGAATCAATTTGTGTATTGTTTACCGGTACATTTGTTGAGTAATGCCGGAAGTCTGAGAAGGCGTTTTTGTTAGCCTACGAGACAAAATAAACTATATGTATTGAAAATGGCAAAATATAGCAAAATCCCACCAGATAGAGTTAACCCCTTCTTTACCGGCGACGGCTTTGTAGTTTTATTATAGCTATATTAATCGATGTTGTGTAGTTTAAAAAGGATCCTCGGTAGTAAAAATGGCTAAGTGAGAGTTCGAAGCCTGTTAATTGCTGGAGGCCCTTTTTAAGCTGAATAATATCGTCGACTAGTAGCCAAAGTGAAGTTAAAAAGACGTCAGCGGTACAAAAGGGGTTAAGCCAAACTATATTAACAATGACTGGTGTGGCTAACACGCCCTAAATGAGTGATAAGTGGATAGCATTTATAACTTCACAAACGATTGGGTACCGTATATCATATCTACACCGGATAAAAGGATTCACCTTTTCTCGGCCACCAGTAGTGGAGCTGAATGTAGGTGGGGAAAAAGTTAGGGATGTAAATAAAATTGGAGAGGAAATAAAAAGATACTGGGAGGAAGTGGGAGGGGTAAATGACCAAATAAGAGTAGGGCAATGGAATATTGAACTAAATGAGGAAGAAATAGATGAAAATATGAATGAGATGGTGAGTGAGGAGGAGATTAGGAGTGTGAAGAAGCTGAAGAGAAACAAAGCGGCAGGGCCGGATGGGATAACAGCAGAGATGTATATTGAAGGAGGGGAGATGATAGTTAGGATGTTGAAGAAGCTATTTGAAAAAATATGGGAGGAGGAAGAAATACCAGCAAGATGGAAAGAAGAAAGGGTCACATTGATTTACAAAGGAGGAGCAAAAAATTTGCACGAAATGGGGAGTTATAGACCAATAACGGTAATAAACATAATAAATAAGATATTTTATGGGATACTAAAGGAGAGGGTAGGAGAGTATGTAGAAGAAAGGATCCTACTTAGTGAAGAGCAAAATGGGTTTAGGAAGGGGAGAAGAGGAACAGACAATATATTTATATTAGATGAGATTATAGAGAAAAGGGCAAAGCAAGGGAAATGTGTGTTTATAGTGTGTTTGGATGTGGAGAAGGCATATGATAAGATTAGTAGGGGAGTTGCAGAAGCAGTGATGGAGAAACTAGGAGTGAGTAGGAAGATAAGGAACATGATAATGAATATGTATGAAGGGGCGGAGACAGAGATTGTGTGGACAAATATTGCAGTGAGAGGAATCAGGAGAAGGAAAGGGTTAAGGCAGGGATGTAACCTGTCACCATTATTTTTTGCAATGTGCATGGAGGAGTTGGTGAGGAGAATTAAGAGTAAGGGACAAGGAGTGAAAATAGGGTAGTATAGGCTAGCAATTCTGACGTTTGCTGATGATGTGTTGATAGCAGAGACAGAGGAAGATATGGGGGAAATGTTACAGGAGGCGGAAAGGTTTGGCAGAGACCTAGAAATGAAGTTCAGTGTAGAGAAAAGCAGTATGATAGTAGTAAATGGACCAGAGGCAGTAGAAATAAGGATAGGAGGGGAAAGAATAGAAACAAGGGAGGAAGTGAAGTATTTAGGGGTATGGATAGGGAGGGAAGGGAGACAAAGGACAATGAATGAGAAAATCATGAAGGTGGAGCAGTGTAGTGGGAAACTGTGGAATGTGACAAAAACCAGAGTAAATAAATATAAAATAGTAAGAGAGGTGTGGAAGGGCTTTGAAGTGCCGAGAATAATGTACGGGATGGATGTGAGAGGGAGTACAGGGGGAGAAATAAATAGACTGGAGACGGGACAAAACAAAATAGGAAGAATGGGGTTAGGAGCAAGAAGGTGGACAGCAAATGAAGCAGTGAGAGGGGAGATGGGATGGAGTACGTTTGAGGAAAGAGTGGCGAAGGCAAAGTTGAGGTACAAGAGTAGGTTGGAGATGGAGGATCATAGGTGGCCAAGGAGAGTGAATGAATGGGGGGAGGGGAAGAGTAGATGGAGGATAATAGGTGGCCAAGGAGAGTGAATGAATGGGGGGGAGGGGAAGAGTAGATGGAGGATCATAGGTGGCCAAGGAGAGTGAATGAATGGGGGGGGGGAGGGGAAGAGTAGATGGGCAAAAGAGTGTAAGAGAAAACTGAAAAAAAAATAGGAGTGAAACAAAGAAGGGTGGGAGAGGAGTGGAGAGATGTAGGGAGTAATGCAGGACTAGGTCAGGGAAGGAGACTAGAGAAAGAGATAGGAACGAGAGTGAAGGAAGTAGGAAGACAGGAATGGAAGAGAAATATGGAGAAGAAAAGTACACGGATAAGATATAGAAGCAAGGGGAGACCGAGAAAAGAGGAGTTCTATGACGGAAGTTGGGGAGCTGAACTACTGGCTAGGGCAGGAGCATTAGAGCCTGGACAGGGTGTCAATCCACAAAATATGAATTGAGTTATCATTATGGTCTATTATTTTGTTATCATTATAGCGCGACGGAGCGGCGAAGGCGCGAGCTCTAGGGGGGTCCGGGGGCATGCCCCTCCCATGATATTTTTGAGAATTTAGGTGTCTAAAACAGTATTTCCTGCAATCTAAAAGCAATCCAGATGGAAAATATGGAGACCAAAATTATGTCAATTTACCTTTTTTGTTTCTTTAAAAAAAAGGGGGTTGGGGGAGTTCCTGTTATCATTATACAAAAAGTTCATTTGTGTTATCACTCAAAAAAACAGCGTTGTTTGACACCCTGTAGAGCCAAATAGGAGAACATGGAGGTGGAATGGGGGGGGGGGGGTGAAAGAGTGTCTACAGTGTGAGGTGGGAGGGAGGAGAGTGGAGGAGACAATAGAACATATAGTGACAGTGCCAGGGGTATGCAGAGGAGAGAGATGGGTTGGAAAATGAGTTGAAACGGGTGGTAGGGGAGAGGGAATGGGAAGAACAGAAAGAGGAGGAGGATGAGGGTGTAAAATTTGTGTTAGGTCTCGGGACAGAAGAGGGGGTAGATGGGGAAATGGGGAAAAGAATGAAGGTAGTGAAAAGATTCCTGGAGCAGGTGTGGCAGAAGAGAAAACGGAATAGAATAGAATAGGGTGAGGGGGGAGAAGGGGACCAGAGCGGGGGAGGAAGAAAAATGAGATTAAATAGTAGAGAGGGGAAAAGTTAAATTAAGGTAAGGAGAGAACAAGATATTGGGGGTGGAGGAGGGGGTAAAATAAGGAGAGTAGAGTTCTGCTTAAGCTATATACTTCAATTATTTTTCTTTAACTATCCTTTCTACGACTACATATTTTCTAAACTAATTCTTAAATCTAGCTCTAGCTGTTTCTGGAGAAGTCACCGGTGCATAGGTGAGCTGGCTTGAAAAGGGACAGCAACTCCACAAAAAGAAGAAGAAGAAGAAGAAGTATCCACCATAATATAGCACTAATAATAACAAACGAATATATATATACAGTATATATATATATATATATATATATATATATATATATATATATATATATATATATATATATATATATACCATTAATTATAACAAACGGAAGTATAGCCTATAGAACATTCACCACCACCACCACTCCAAAAATAGAAAAAAAATGAAATACGTTACTACAATTCAAACAGAATATATATATATATATTATAATTACATATATATATATATATATATATATATACAGTATATATATATATATATATATACACTTCTATATCTGGGGAGCCTCCAATTAGCAAAAGCTCTGGTACATAGAAAGTTAACTATAGCTCATTGTGTATTATATATCGTCTTATAACCCTTCATATCAAGACTTAAAGTTTTCGAAATCTGCATACTATTATCCCTTCCCATTGTACAGTACAATCACTCAATATAATTCGGGAACCTAATATGTGTTTGAATACCGGTACGTAGATTTAATAAGCAGGAATTAGGCTATTTCTGAACGCAAATCATAAGATAATACAAAACATTAATGACATTATCTAATTTCCCAGACCAATGTGTACATTCGTGGTCAAGAGTTTCTGGACAGTTTTTGCAAGTACAATTATGATACATTAGCGAACTATTCTGATACACTGCTTGAGCCATAAAGATCATATTACTGAGATTGAATACATAGCGTTCACCGTCTTGTTTTAATCATAATTACTGAGATTCCATACAAAACGTTTACCGTCTTGTTTTTGTCATTAGGTGTTCAAGCATTTCTAACCACGGCTGTACATCAGATAAAGAGTATTTAAAGAGACAAACATAATCATCTAGAACGGAAGATGTGTTCAAGCATTTCTGAACACAGTTGTAAATCAGATAAGAAGATAAGATAAACAAAATAATCATCTACAAAGAAAGACGCTCAAGGGAAAGAAAGATGGGTGAAGCTTGAACACTCACCAGGGACGAACCATCTGGGTAGCCTAGTTGAAGCAGGTGTGCGGGGTCGAACAGCCGTAGTGAGTCCATCATCAACGTGCACTGCTCCCACGGTGATGGTGTTATTGGTGTTATTGGTGCTCTCTATCCAGGAATTCGTTCTTTGAAAGATGGCTGTTTCTTTGTTATTTTTTTCTATTTATTCACCCTCGTCTTACTTAGTGATTTCTTTTCTCATAATATTAACGATAGTATCCCTCTTTTTCAAAATTGTTCTTAGACTGCTTACGCTTCTTAGAAAAACAACGACTTTTAATATATCACTCTGAATTTGCGTTAACCTCATGATCAGTATTGATATAAAATGAGAAAATCACAGTTTGTCGTTGCAGATCAATCCTCTCACACCTGGAAGGAAAAGAAAATGCATCGGTTAGAAAACGTATTTGCAGACAAGAATGGAATAGGCTACTAAATATGGTATACTTCATAAGATTTCTCAACAATCTAAAAGATGATGCGAAAGAGGTGAACGTTTAACAAAATCTGTGAAGGAAAATAAAATAAAAATAAAAATAGGCTACCGTGCAACAAAATCTTGAAAAAATGGGAAAGGTGAAGCGAAATAATAGATGAAGGATCAAGTTTAATTAATTTAAGAAATTGTGTAGGATGTGAGAAAAGGAAGTAAAACCAAAGGGACAATGTTACTGGCTGGACCAAACTCGTTCACCTCGATGACCTAAGTTATATAAGTCTATTATGCTCCATAATTCTTTGAGATATATGTCCATGGCTTTGGAAATTAAAAATATTTAATTAGACTTAGTCATTAGTGGGTTAAATAAGGGTGGAAACAAGAGAGGCGGCCATTTTGAGTCGGTGGAGATCTATTTGTGTTCAGTTTCCACCTTATTTTTAGTGTTTCGTCAAGCTCTGCATCAATGCAGGTTAGGTTCTGGTTAATGACAAAATGTGTCTTTTGGGTGGCATATCCTAACACTGTTGGATAATGGGTAAATACTAATTTCCGACCGCATAAATCAACACTGTAGGCCTACTGTATATCAAAGACAAAAAAATATATAAAATCAAAATATTTAATGGTGAAATTGAGTTTGGTCCAACCGATCACATTAACCAAACAAAGTTGCATTAGAATAGCTGATAATATACCCGGAAATCATATAGGCTAGAACACCTAAGTTTGGAATTGGCTAAAACCATAATTATGACAAGGGGAAGAATTATAAAAGTTAAACAAACAAATCCATAGGCCTATTTTATTAATTTCACCACAACACCAAACACTCCCAATGAAATTAATTAAAGTATATATGATCCGCCAGGATTCGAACCCGGGTTATCACACACAGATTTTTGCCACCTTAACCATTACACCACCAGGACGGATAAAGGTTTATGCACACGCCTACGACTTATTATCCATTCTCGAATACTGGTTATTAATCTATCATGTTCATACTCCCAACCGCGCTATGGTAGCCTAATGTTTAAGTGAGAGGAAATAATATTCATGGGGCACAGGTCTTATAGACCAAATTAATAATAGTTTAATATAAGAACATAAGAAAATGGGAGTCTGCAGAAAGCCGATTGGCCTAAGCAAGGCAGATCCCTGTCCCACACAACCCCAATTACAAAGCCCAATTATAGGCTCAACACTCTAATACCCTGAGGATCATCTTACCAAAACGGTTAGAGATTAACGCAGGATTACGGGGGTCTGCAGAGCGCTGATTGGCCCAACCTTGCTGATCCCCCTTCACACCCAACCCTTCTCGTCCATATGCTTATCCAATTTTATCTTAAAGCTCCCTATCGTTTTTAATGCCACTATAGCACTTGGTAGTCCATTCCACCCATCTACAACTCTGTTACCAAACCAATATTTGCCTATATCTTTTCTGAAACGAAATTTATCTAATTTGAAACCATTGGTACGAGTTCTTTCGCTATCACTGAGCTTTAGTACATTTGTCATGTCCCCTTTGTTAATCCCACTAACCCACTTGAACACCTCTATCATATCCCCTCTAACTCTGCGTCTCTCTAACGAATGTAAGCCTAATTTCTTCAACCTTTCTTTATACGGAAGATTTCTAATATTATGGATCATTTTTGTCATTCTACGTTGTACTCTCTCCAATGAATCTATGTCCATTCTGTAATAAGGACACCAAAATTGAACAGCATAATCCATATGGGGTCTCACTAATGACAAGTAAAGTTTTAAGATAACATCAGCAGTTCTGTTACTCACACTCCTAGAGATGAACCCGAGAATCCTGTTTGCCTTGTTTCGAACGCTTATACACTGTTGTCTAGGCTTCAAATCATTGCTAACAAACACACCTAGATCTTTCTCACAATTCGAGTTTTCTAATTCCACATTAGCTAGTTTATATTTAACATTTGTATGCATCTTCCCTATCTTTAATACCTTGCATTTGTCAATGTTAAACTTCATCTGCCAATTTACTGACCATTCGTGTAAGGTATCTAGATCCCTTTGGAGGCACTCTATATCTCTATCTGAATCAATTGTTCTCCCCATTTTGGTATCGTCTGCAAATTTACTTATCCTACTAGTTATACCTAAATCAAGGTCATTTATGTATATAACAAACAACAGAGGACCTAATACAGATCCCTGGGGGACACCACTTTTGACTGCTCCCCATTCTGACTTCGTACCATTTATGCTGACTCTCTGCTTCCTACCAATTAGCCATGACCTAATCCATCCCAACAACGCCCCACCTATTCCATGCGCCTCAACCTTTCTCATCAATCTCTCATGGGGGACTCTGTCGAAAGCTTTACTGAAATCTAAATATATTATATCATATGACTATATATGACTATATATGACTATATATGACTATATATCATATGACTAGAATATGAACCAAGCTTAACGTGTGGCTTACGGCAAACATAACATTAAATACAATTAAATAGGCCTACGTGTTCAGCTATAAAGCGTATGGACTATTATGACTTAGCTAGAGAATTATAAGGGCAAGGGAAATGTAAACATATTAACAAGACATTATATGAAAATGGTAGCCTAGCCGAGATTCATCATTTTAAGAACAAAACATATTAGGCCTAGGGCCCTACTATAAGCCTATCTCACGAACAGCTGCTGGGTGAATTTTTCTGCAAGACCTGTGTTGCCGGCCTTAAGATACAATAATTATATGACGGGGGCCTTCACCTCCCAGGACATAATTGTCATCATCATATATATATTGCCAGCAGGGTGCACGTAACAGCTGACCGTGGGATAATAAAAAAAAATAAAAAAATAAAGAGACGGCAATGTAGCCGCGAGCATACGAGTAGGCCTAATGTAAACAAAGCGACGATGCGCAACAAATACAACCCGTAACCAAATATGCAAAGCCATCAACATAAATATATCCTTCACTGCCTAATAATTATTTAGAGAAGCTGTAAGAGTCTACATATGTACCGTACTGATCTGTTGGCAACCCTTACATCCCAAACACGTGTTCCCAGATTGGCTGATCTGTTGGCAACCCTTACATCCCAAACACATGTTCCCAGCCCAATCACAATACTATTCGGAGAAGATAAAATGAAGGAGAGACAAAGAATAATTCAAGAAATCTGAAATGAAATACGAAGGTTAGTCTACTCATTCACGCGATAATAACAAAACATATGTGTGTGTGTGTGTGTGTGTGTGTGGCGAGGGAGGGAGGGGGGTTACAGGCAATCTCCCCGACCCGACACCGAGACCAAGCCTCGCCTTCACCTGCTTCCACCCTCATACCTCATCAATTACATCAGCCTGACTTACAATTCCTGTTGCTACAAAGTCACTGATACTTACCGAAGCTGCTGAGTAAATACGAAGTTACAGTACGAAGCAGAAGCGTCGGAATATCCACAAATGATAGCCCGGACACTGACACAATTCACTCACACAACTCACTACTGGGCACTGGCTGAGTGGCTGCGGATGGCGACTGTTGCCAATTTAGCTACTCCCTCGCTAAATCTAGAGGCATTTACTTCGATCTAGAGGCATATTTTAAATATAGCGACATGAATTCTAGCGATATTCTGTAGATTTGAGCCATTTACGAGCGATATTGTAAATGTTGTCCCATTCTTCTACCGATGTTCGATATTTATTTACTGTCTAGCGGGCCTGATTTGGCAGCCCTGCGCGGCGGCCGCCGCCGTCCCACCATCAATGGCGTGACTAATCAGAGCTACCAACCTGCCAGTGCTGTCAAAATTTCAGCAAGGTTGTGACGTCATTATTTGCACCATCGATCGTTTTCTGTTAATGTGAGTTTGATAATTTAAGAAAACGTACCAATAATTTAATTATCAGTAACTCATTTAATTCAACTGCCCAAAAATATATACAACCTAATTGTGCTTACCTAATCGGTGTGCAATAATAAGGCTGCATCCATTTGAATGTTCCAAGTCAAGTTCTGAAGCATCGAGGATATTAATATAGCCTAACGTATTCTATCGTCTGGGATCAAATTCGAATCCCGGGAGGACCATAATTATGCTTTCATTAGTTTATTCAAGTGCATTGGGGTTTGTAATTGATGATTAATGTTAAGAACGGGGTGTTACTTAATCAGAAATAGTTAACGTTAAAGTAGAGGGGGATAGATAGGTTGGTGAGGTTCTGATCTGATATGATGGTTGGAGTAAAGTAGAAGAGGAGAGTAATTTGGGTAGAGGAAGAATAAGTTGAGAAGTGAGAAGTAAAGTAGAAGATTAAACAACTCTCGGGCTCGACCAAGTTGCTCCATTGCTTATACAATTAAACAAAATAAGACTTCAGAGGCTATTAAGTGTAAGCCCTTCTGGATTATTAAGCCCGCACACTGTTAATCTAATGGTTAGGCTACGCAGGTGTTATTGCTCACTACTGCACACTTAGCCTATCATCACCATATAGGCTATATGGTGATGATAGAAAGTTCGGTCCCCAGAGTAGTACTGAATGCTGAATACAATTATATACAGTAGGCTATGTTCCTAATCGCTTTCCCTGCGATGTGAACCCTGCTCTTCCTTCTCCTCTGTCTTGATAGCGTAATGGTTAGTGTGCGGAATTTCGGTGTGAGGATCCAAGGTTCGAATCCATGGAGTACCACATGTGTTCATTAGTTTCATTGATTTAATTAATTAGGTTTATCTGTATATTTGTTTGTTTATTTGTGGGTTGGTGATAATATGAGTTCCTGGTTTCTGTGAATGCATTATATTGTGGTAGTTAACCCTTTCAGGACCAGCGACCAGTTATATTTTAGTCTAGCTATATTTAGACGATATTATGAAGCTTAGGAGGGATCTGGGGTAGTTAAAAGGGTTGTTTGAGATAGTTTGAAGCCTTATTATTGCTAAAGGTCCTTCCAAAGCTAAATAAAATCTTCTAATAGTTGCCAGAATGTGATGGAAAGGACAGCACCGGTACTGAACGGGTTAACCATTTCAGTACCGGTGCCGTCCTTTTAATTTTATACTGGGTACTATTAGACGATTTTATTCGGTTAAATAAAGGCTCGCAGCAATTAACAGGCTTCGAACTATCTCACTTAACACTTTTTACTACCACAGATCCTTCTTTAAGTGCACATAATCTTCTAAATATAGCTAGAATACAATTAAAAGGACGTCGCTGGCACATAAAGGGTTTATAACTCTTAATAATCCGACCAACCAAACACTTGCGAGTTTCAGGCTATAAGGAAGTTGGAGCCGTGAACATCAATATTAAACAGAAATGCAATAATAATGTACGTTTATGATGGATAATGGTATGTTGAATGGGGTTTTATGTATTTATATATGTACTACGACCGTATTTTACCTGTAAATTGTGTTATAAATGTCTGTCTACAGCTCCAACTTCCTTATAGAACGAACATCGCAAGTCGGCAATTGACTAGTGCGAGTTTCAGACTATAAGGAAGTTGGAGCTGTAGATATAGCTATTAAAACGAAATGCAATAATAATGTTGGTTTCTGGTTGATAGAAAGTATGATTAATTTTGTTTTATGTATTTATTGATGTACTAAAACCGTAATATAGTTATAAATTGTGCTAAATGTCGTTGTCTACAGCTCCAACTTCCTTATAGCTTGAAACTCGCAAGTCAGCAATTGACCAACCAACGTGCGATCGACGTAGGTAATAATTAACACGGCATCATATTAACACCAACCAACTGCAGATGACACGGCTTTCTCCTGGTCCCAAACCTGCTTAAGGGAGCCCGCCTCGCTTTGTTTCTCTTTCTCTCCCTCTCTCTTTGACTTGTATCCATTCGGCCCCATTCAGCATACTGTTTTAAGACGTTTACCCCCATCCAGGTGTCAATATCTTCTGGCGAGCCAGCATATATATATATATATATATATATATATATATTTTTTTTTTTTTTTTTTTTGACAGCAAGCTAAATTTGTACATTTTTCGATAGAAAAATTTCTCCGGCGAAGCCGGATTTCTCCAAACAATGCTGGCTCGCTATCGCTCGCCAGGAAGAAGAAATCAACACCTGGATGGGGATAAACGTCTTAACACAGTTGGCTGAATGGGGCCGAATGGATACAAACCAGGGAAAGAGAGAAAAGGAGAGAAAGATAAACAAAAATAGCCGGTGACCCCCTTTAAAATGACTACCTTACACTATTTATCAATACATTGATAACTAGGGCATTACAAAAGAATATTCACGGTGGCGTAGACATGCTTTCTTAGTTAATATTGATGTGAGAGGTTCGCATAGCCTTTATACAACATAGGCCTATTATCTAAGGGGTCACTAGCATAGCCTTTATACAACATAGGCCTATTATCTAAGGGGTCACTAGCATAGCCTTTATACAACATAGGCCTATTATCTAAGGGGTCACTAGCATAGCCTTTATACAACATAGGCCTATTATCTAAGGGGTCACTAGCATAGCCTTTATACAACATAGGCCTATTATCTAAGGGGTCACTAGCATAGTCTTTATACAACATAGGCCTATTATCTAAGAGGTCACTAGCATAGCCTTTATACAACATAGGCCTATTATCTAAGGGGTCACTATACTACATTTTTTTCCAGCTGATTGTAAATTGAATCTCTTATTAGCTGATTTCCCGATACTTAATGGACATATATGAAACTACTATGGCTGTGTGTCCTATTAATGCCAAGTTTTCAGAATAACCATCATCCTTCGCTACAAAATCTACCTTATAGCCGAGTAACAAAGATAGAAACATGACAATTTACCCTCAGCTGGAAAAAAAAAATGGTCTATAGCATAAACCTACTCATGAGGCTAAGCTGTTCGCGCAACAACCCTGCCTATTTTTTTCTTTTCTTTTTAGCTTGATTGGGAAGGCCATCATCCCATCAGGACTATTAGGCCCTACTAAAGCAACATGTTAACAACAGGACAATAATAAAGGCAACATCAGCCCCTGCCTAACTATACTTTTTTATAATAATCCTTTTCCTACTGGTCGATCAAGAGCGTATTATGGTTAATATGTCTACCAGATTGACTACCGTAGATGAAAACGCATATATGTTGATAACTTAATTAAAGAAGGTAGGGAATAATAATAATGTGATATCAGGCACTCCTTACATGGGGAATGCCAGCTTATAACATATCAATGCCTTAAAATTATTATGTAATATATATTGTAAATATATATAAGACAAAGCCTAACAATTACTCGGTAGTATCTACATAAAATATGCAAATATAAACTATATAAGATGATGGTTACAGTCGCCTTCGGTGATGAAATGCTTGGTAGACTACTAATTCCACATTTTAACCCCTTCTCTACCGGCGACGTCTTTCTAGTTTTGTTTTAGCTATATTTAGACGATTTTTGCAGTTTAAGAAGGATCTGTGGTAATAAGAAGGGTTAATTGAGATAGTTTGAGGCCTGTTAATTGCTGGAAGCCCTTTTAAAACCCAATACAATCGTCCAATAATTACCAGAATATAATGCAAAATACGTCGCCGGTACATAGGGTGTTAATAGAGAACGCTATGTTTATTCATCTTATCTAGAGTAATTTGTACCCAATGCTATAATTATATAATTATCTGGGTTTTAGTTTATTAATATATATTACATTAAAAACAAAACAAACCTACAGAAACGTATCCCAGTTTATGGTAATCTATCCTGTAACGCACAGCATAATTAATTACCATTACAACGTACACCATTTCATTCGAACGAGTGTAGGCCTATGTATAAACATGAATGTATTGATAAAACAATGTCATAATTATGATAAATTTAAATGAATCTGCTGGTATTTTGTAAAATATATAGTGGGTGAAGCCTAGAGAGGCTGTAGTAGGCTATAGCCTAATGTCAAGCAGTGCATTATGCATGAAAACACTGTATCGGAAGTCGATTAACGACATGGGCTGCAGATACATCACTATATAATACCATAACATGTCTGGAAGGTCGCAAATAAAAATATATAACATTCATAATTTTAAATATGACAACATTCACCGACAGTTGTCTTTCGTACGTGACCAGTTTAATGGTCTCATTTTTCTAGCTACTATTAAACGATTTTATTCAGTTTTAAAAGGGCCTCCAACAACAGACATCCAACTATCTCACTTAACCCATTTTATGACCACAAATCCTTAAACTGCAGAAAAACGACTAAATTTAGCTAGAATATAATAAAGAAACGTCACCGGTACAGAAGGGGTTAATCCATTAAGTACCGGTGACATTCTTGGTATTATATTCTGGCAACTATATGACGATTTGATTCAGCTAGGAAGGACGTCTACCCATTAGTTACAACCTATCTCAATCCTTTTAGCTACCATATATCTCGCCTAAGCTTCATATAATCGCCTAAATAAAGCTAGAATAAACTATTAAACGACGGACCCGGTACAGACTACAGAGAGATTGTAGGTGAAATCATAAAAAATAGCACCAGCAAATTGCCAGGTCAGTACAAATGTGTCATGGTCTCGAATATATATCCACATATACTGCTTCAGTGTATTTTTTATTTTGGCTTCACTGGATAACTGTCAATTTTACAGGAGGTAATATTGGAAGGTAACGAGTATGTAATCTATTTCTTTTCATTTCACTCCAACACCAAACACCTCCCAATGAAATTAATGAAAGCCTGTGATCTACCGGGATTCAAACATGGGTTCTATCAATCTATCTATCTATCTATTTGCTCAGGCCCAATCCCAATGTTTCCTATTTTTATTTTTATTTTCTATTTCATTCTATTTTATTATTTTTTTCCTTTTTTCTTGGGGGTAGCCGAAAACATGGGTTACCACACACATTTTAAACACTCTAACCAATGACATACATACAACCCATTCATTACTGGTGACGTCCTTTTAACTTTTTCTAGCTACTATTAAACGATTTTATTCAGTTTTAAAAGGGCCTCCAACAACAGACATCCAACTATCTCACTTAACCCATCTTATTACTACAAATCCTTCTTAAACTGCACAAAAACGATTAAATTTATCTAGAATATAATACAGAAACTATTACCACAAATCCTTCTTAAACTGCACAAAAACGACTAAATTTAGCTAGAATATAATACAGAAACGTCGCCGGTACAGAAGGGGTTAATCCATTAAGTACCGGTGACATTCTTGGTATTATATTCTGGCAACTATATGACGATTTGATTCAGCTAGGAAGGACGTCTACCCATTAGCTACAAACTATCTCAATCCTTTTAGCTACCACATAATATCTCGCCTAAGCTTCATATAATCGCCTAAATAAAACTAGAATAAACTATTAAACGACGGGCACGGTACAGAGATATTGAAGGTGAATTCATAAAAAATAAGCAATTTCGATGATATCAAGTCCATACAAATGTGTCATGGTCTCGAATATATATACACATGTACTGCTCCAGTGAAGGTTTTATTTTGGCTTCACTGGATAACTGTCAAATTTACAGGAGGCAATATTGGAAGGTAACGAGTGTGTAATCTATTTCTATTCATTTCACTCCAACATCAAACACCTCCCAATGAAATTAATAAAGCCTGTGATCTACCGGGATTCAAACATGGGTTCTATCTATCTATCTATCTATCTATATGCTCAGGCCCAATCCCCATTTTTCCTATTTTTATTTTTTTTTTCTATTTCATTCTATTTTATTATTTTTTTCCTTTTTTCTTGGGGGTAGCCGAAAACATGGGTTACCACACACATTTTAAACACTCTTAACTATTACACCGTCAAGACAGTAATAACACTACTAGTTGAACCAAGTAATGGGTGCATCACACACAGATTATATCGACAACTTGTGATGTTCAACTTAAGCAGGGTCACTTTGTCTGGGAGTTGTTTGAATTGATATCGGAAGCAAAACTGATGATAGTATATTGTATTGATTTCTCTATCTATTTATGTATTTTATTTATGTATTTTTTCTTGTTAGTTTCCTCCCAAGGTCTATATCTCTATTAAGCTTTAAAAATACTCCCCAGATCCCCCTTTGAGAAAAATGTGTACAGACCTAAACATTTAGAGAACCACCTGAAAAGGGGGGGGGGGGGGTCGAAGGAGTGTTTTTTTAGAGCCTGATATGAGGCCTAGGGAGCAATGTTTTCCCCCTAAAAAAAAAATAATAATAATAATAATAATTCAAAACAATAATGATAATAATAAATAATAATAATATATATATATATATAATTATATATATAATAATAATAATAATAATAATAATAATAATAATAAAACAAAACTCCATTGCCATGTTGAGCCAGACTTGAGCCTCGCTAAACCCTCATGATACTCATAGCCTTCCTCATTGAGATTACAAGGGTGGTAGTTGATTTTTCTGGACCACCTGGTCCCTCATGCTTAGCCCCATTAGTTTTGAGATTTTAAGAAGCTCGCTTCATTAGTTTGGCGATTTTAAGACCTTTTGTGCTATTTAGGTGTCGATTTTTTTCCTGGAGAACGATAGTGAGCCTGTAACTATGGAAGACATTATTCTACTAACAAATTTACACATTAATCTAGAAGGGGGATGTAATGGATGTTTTTTTTTTTTTTAAGTTTGATGGAGGTGTAGGGAGGGGAAAAAAAAAAAAAAAATATATATATATATATATATTTTTTTTTTTTTTCTATGTGATTGAGGGAGGCAAAAGGCATTACTGCCTATAGCGAGTGCCTCCCCCATAGTTGAAAGAGTGACAGGGCCAAAATCAAGGGACGTTCGAGCCAAAATGCCTGGACACACGGAGTTTGAAGCAATTTAAGTCATAGGAAGAGGGAAAGACTGATTCTGGGAGAGAGTTCCAGAGCTCAGCTGTTGAGTAGAAGAAAGTTTGAGAGTAACGTTTCACTCTTGGGTTGAAGAGTTGCACAGAGTAGGGGTGGGATTGAGTTGCAAGACGGGTACCACGTGCCCTACGTAAAGGAGGTGGTATGCACTGGGATAGCTCTGAGGAACACTGATTATTATAGTAGCGACAGAATAGTGAGAGAGATGCAACATTGCGGCGGAGAGAGAGAGACTGCAGAGAGTTGGTGAGTGGACGGGAGTTAATGATACGAAAGGCCTTCCTTTCAACTTTGTCTAGGAGAGCGGTGTGAGAGGAACCTCCCACATGTGAACAATACTCAATACAAGGGCGCACTATGCCCCTGTACAGAGCAAGAAGCTGTGCAGGGGAAAAGAACCCCCTAAGGCGGTTGAGCACACCCAGCTTCTGGGAGGCTGCCTTAGCAAGACTGGTAATATGGTCCTTCCAAATGAGAGCAGAAGAAAAAGAGACACCAAGAATATTGAGAGAAGACGAAGGGTTGATTTTTGTATTGTTGAAGAATAAGGGATAGTCCGCTGGGAGATCCTGACGGGTAGATAGATGGAGAAATTGGGTTTTGGAAGCATTAAAGTTAACAAGGTTTTCTCTGCCCCAATTGGAAATAGTATTTAGATCAGAATTTAAGAGTTCTATGGCTTCATTACGTTTGTTGTTGAGGAATTGCTGGCTGGGGCGTTCTGAAAAAACTAATGGAGTAGTGTAAGGTTGAGTCGTCTGCATATGAATGGATGGGAATTAAGGTACAGTTAAGGAGATCATTTATAAAAAATTAGAAAGAGAATAGGAGATAGGACAGAGCCCTGAGGAACACCGGAGTTTATAGGGTGAGGAAGTGAACAATGGCCGTCCACAACCGCGGCTATGGAACGGCCGGAAAGGAAATTAGAGACAAAGGCACAGATGGAGGGATAGAAACCGAAGGAGGGTAGTTTAGAAATTAAAGATTTATGCCAGACTCTATCGAAGGCTTTCGATATGTCTAGTGCAATAGAAAAAGTCTCACCGAAGTCCCGAAAGGAGGATGACTAAGAGTTAGTAAGATATGAAAGAAGATCACCAGTAGAGCGACCCTTAAGGAAGCCATACTGGCGATCTGAGAGCAGATTATGAGAAGAGAAATGCTTAAGAAATTTGGAAGCAAGAATAGTTTCAAAAACTTTAGAAAGACAAGAGATAAGAGCAATTGGACGATAGTTGGAGGGTTGAGAGCGGTCACCCTTCTTTGGGACAGGTTGAATGTGAGCAAACTTCCAGCATGAAGGGAAGACGTTAGAGGATAGACAGAGACGAAAGAGTTTGCCTAGGCAGGGAGTCAGCACGGAAGCACAGTTTTTGAGAACAACAGGAGGAACACCGTCCGGACCGTACGCCTTATTAGTGTTAAGCCCAGAGAGGGTAGAAAGTACATCTTTAGAAGAGATTAGGATATTAGGCATAAGTAAGAGAGAGGAGGGCGGAGAGGGAGGAATAGCACCGGAATCATCCAAGGTGGAGTTTCTAGCAAAAGTTTGAGCGAAGAGTTTAGCTTTGTCAGAGGAAGAAGTGATGGTTGTGCCATCAGAGTGGGAAAGGGGAGGGAAAGACGAGGAAGAGAAATTGTTGGAGAGGTTTTTGGCTAGATGCCAGAAAGCTTGGGAAGAGCTAGAGTTGGATAGTTCAGTGCATTTATTATTGATGAAAGAGTGTTTGGCAAGTCGAAGAACAGATTTGGCTTGATTCCGGGCAGAAACATAGGAAGAATGAGAGTCTTGAGTTTTAAGGCGACGGTACCGTTTGAATGCTTCCTCCTTATTGCGGACAGCAGTAGACCAGGCGTGAGTAAACCAAGATTTTTTAGCATTAGTCTGAGAGAAGGAGAATGGAATGTATGCTTCCATGCCCGATAGGATTACCTCGGTAATGCGTGCAGCACTCTCCGAGGGTCCCCGGCCACGGAAGCAGAAATCATTCCATGGGAAATCAAAGAAGTACTGCCGGAGAGCCTCCCAGTCGGCAGCGCCAAAGTGCCACAAGCGCCGCCGGCTAGGAGGATCGGGTGGCCGTACTGGAGAGATAGGACAGGTGACAGAGATAAGTTTATGGTCGGAGGAGCCCAGAGGAGAGAAAAGATCGACAGTATAAGAAGAAGGGTTAGAAGTTAGAAACAAGTCAAGAATGTTGGGCCGATCTCCGATGCGATCCGGGATACGGGTGGGTTGCTGAACTAACTGCTCTAGGTCATTTATGATAGAAAAGACGTAGGCTTGTTCACCAGGTGGATCAGTAGTGTGAGAGGAGAGCCATTGGCGGTGGTGAACGTTGAAATCTCCTAAGATGGAGATTTCTGAGAAAGGAGAAATGGATAGAATGTGTTCCACTGTAGAGTTTAGATAGTCAAAGAATTTGGGAAAGTTGGTAGAGTTACGGGAAAGATAGACAGCACAGAAATATTTAGTAAAAGAATGACAGGAAAGTTTGAGCCATAAAGTTGAGAATTCAGAGGAGTCGAAATCGGGAACACGAGAGCAAGTGAGTTTGTTGTGCACATATGCACAACATCCGCCTTTGACTTTGAAACTAGGATAGAGAAAGTAGGAGGATACAGAGAAGGGGCTGCTTGATGTTGCTACAGACACCTGAGTTTCGGTGAGGAAGAGAAGATCAGGTTTGTAGGAGGAGAGATGGTGCTCAACAGAGTGAGCACTGATATATACAGTATATATATATATATATATATATATATATATATATATATATATATATATATATATATATATATATACGAAAAATAATCGACCAAAAAGTAAACCCTTCCCCCTTAACAGACAGTTAAGAAGTGGTTGTCTGCATCCGGGGTTAGACTATAATTGTCTTGCTCATTAAATATCTTCCTTACCGTCATACTAATAATAATGACATACATACTACCCATTCATTAACGGTGCCGTTCTTTTAACTTTTTCTAGCTACTATTAAACGATTTTATTCATTTTTAAAAGGGCCTCCAACAACAAACAGGCATCCAACTATCTCACTTAAGCCATTTTATTACCACAAAATCCTTCTTAAACTGCACACAAACTACTAAATTCTAGCTACTATTAAACGATTTAATCAGTTTTAAAAGGGCCTCCAACAATCTCACTGAACCCATCTTATTACCACAAATCCTTCTTAAACTGCACAAAAACGATTAAATTTAGCTAGAATATAATACAGAAACTATTACCACAAATCCTTCTTAAACTGCACAAAAACGACTAAATTTAGCTAGAATATAATACAGAAACGTCACCGGTACAGAAGGGGTTAATCCATTAAGTACCGGTGACATTCTTGGTATTATATTCTGGCAACTATATGACGATTTGATTCAGCTAGGAAGGACGTCTACCCATTAGTTACAAACTATCTCAATCCTTTTAGCTACCACATAATATCTCGCCTAAGCTTCATGTAATCGCCTAAATAAAGCTAGAATAAACCATTAAACGACGGACCCGGTACAGAGAGATTGTAGGTGAATTCATAAAAAAAATAGCACAATCAATTGTCATATGGAGGAAATCCACATGTGTAATGGTCTCGAATATATATACAAATGTACTGCTCCAGTGTACTTTTTATTTTGGCTTCACTGGACACCTGTCAATTTTACAGGAGGTAATTTTGGAAGGTAACGAGTATGTAATCTATTTCTATTCATTTCACTCCAACACCAAACACCTCCCAATGAAATTAATGAAAGCCTGTGATCTACCGGGATTCAAACATGGGTTCTATCAATCTATCTATCTATTTGCTCAGGCCCAATCCCCATGTTTCCTATTGTTATTTTTATTTTCTATTTCATTCTATTTTATTATTTGTTTCCTTTTTTTCTTGGGGGTAGCCGAAAACATGGGTTACCACACACATTTTAAACACTCTAACCATTACACCATCAAGACAGTAATGACACTACTAGTTGGTCCAAGTAAAGGGTGCATCACACACAGATTATATGGACAACTTGTGATGTTCAACTTATCCAGGGTCACTTTGTCTGGGAGTTGTTTGAATTGATATCGGAAGCAAAACTGATGATAGTATATTGTATTGATTTCTCTATCTATTTATGTATTTTTTCTTGTTAGTTTCGTCCCAAGGTCTATATCTCTATTAAGCTTTAAAAATACTCCCCAGATCCCCCTTTGATAAAAATGTGTACAGGCCTAAAAATGTAGAGAACAATCTGAAGGGGGGGGGGGGGGGTCTGGGGAGTGTTTTTCTAGAGCCTGATAGAGGCCTAGGAACCAATCTACCCCCCCTAAACAAAATAAGTGGAGGCCTTCCTAAGCTGAATATAATCGTAAAATAATAGCCAGAATGCAATGAACAGGATGTCACCGGTACAGAATGGGTTAAGTATTAATATATCAGTTGTTAAGGGTATCAAACCGGGGCAATTTTGTTTGATGACTTGAATGACAATGGGAAGGAATAAAAGAACATTAAAATTAAATATATATATTTGTTATCCTATTCTATCACTTCAAAAGACTTAATTTAACTATAAAACACAATTGTATCTTGACAAATAAAATTATTAAGACAAATTAAGGGTGTCCCCGGCTTTTTTTTTATAGTTCTCGCCTTTTCTCTCTTTATCTGGCTTGTATCCATTCGGTCCCATTCAGCCAACTGTTTGAAGACGTTTATCCCCATCCAGGTGTCGATTTCTTCCTGGTGAGCGAAAGCGAGCCAGCATTGTATGGAGAAATCCGGCTTCGCCGGAGACATTTTGTTATCAAAAAATGTTAAAATTTAGCTTGCTGTAAACAAAATATATATATGCTGGCTCGCTTCCGCTCGATAGGAAAATATTGACACCTGGATGGGGGTAAACGACTTAAAACAGTAGGCTAAATGGGGCCATATGGATACAACCCAGAGAAAGTGTGAGAGAGAGAAAAAAAAAACGAGGTGGGCCCCCTTAATGGACTTAATGGCTTTCGTTTGACACCCTATTCCTTTGTTTCTACCTCTGTTCTTCACCTCGCCACTTCTAATGTTTTTTCGAGCAATTTTTACGGGCAATTATGGTCTGTCAGCTTCAAAAATGACACTTTATCAGAATTCTCAACAGCCTAACATAGTCTACCTTCAGTCTAGTTACCGATATCAGTGCAAAAAAAGTCCCAACATATAACGAGAAAAAACTTGCTTATGGAAAATTGACGGAAAAATCGCTCGTGTGACAACGGCTTTAAGGAGACATGGGATGTTTTTCTGGTCACCCTTCTTCCTCATGCTTACCCCCAATACTTTTCAGATTTTATGACGTTCGGCCCATTAGTTTGGCGATTTTAATACCTTTTGCCCCATTTCGTTGTCAATTTTAAGACATTTCGTGCCATTTAGGTGTCGATTTTTTTCCTGGCGAGCAATAGCGGGCCTGTAATCTTAAGAGTAACCGGCCATTGGCCGGGACATTTTCCTAACGAAAAATGTACAAATTAATCTAGAAGGGGAATCTGATGGATGTTTTTCTAAGTTTGATGGAGGTCTAGGGAGGAAACTAAAAAATAAAATAAAAAATATATGATATAATCGACCAAAAAGTAAACCCTTCCCCCTTAACAGTTAAGAAGTGGTTGTCTGCATCCGGGGTTAAACTATAATTTTCTTGCTCATTAAATATCTTCCTTACCGTCACACTAATAATAATGACATACATACAACCCATTCATTACTGGTGACGTCCTTTTAACTTTTTCTAGCTACTATTAAACGATTTTATTCAGTTTTAAAAGGGCCTCCAACAACAGACATCCAACTATCTCACTTAACCCATCTTATTACTACAAATCCTTCTTAAACTGCACAAAAACGATTAAATTTATCTAGAATATAATACAGAAACTATTACCACAAATCCTTCTTAAACTGCACAAAAACGACTAAATTTAGCTAGAATATAATACAGAAACGTCGCCGGTACAGAAGGGGTTAATCCATTAAGTACCGGTGACATTCTTGGTATTATATTCTGGCAACTATATGACGATTTGATTCAGCTAGGAAGGACGTCTACCCATTAGCTACAAACTATCTCAATCCTTTTAGCTACCACATAATATCTCGCCTAAGCTTCATATAATCGCCTAAATAAAACTAGAATAAACTATTAAACGACGGGCATGGTACAGAGATATTGAAGGTGAATTCATAAAAAATAAGCAATTTCGATGATATCAAGTCCATACAAATGCGTCATGGTCTCGAATATATATACACATGTACTGCTCCAGTGAAGGTTTTATTTTGGCTTCACTGGATAACTGTCAAATTTACAGGAGGCAATATTGGAAGGTAACGAGTGTGTAATCTATTTCTATTCATTTCACTCCAACATCAAACACCTCCCAATGAAATTAATAAAGCCTGTGATCTACCGGGATTCAAACATGGGTTCTATCTATCTATCTATCTATCTATATGCTCAGGCCCAATCCCCATTTTTCCTATTTTTATTTTATTTTCTATTTCATTCTATTTTATTATTTTTTTCCTTTTTTCTTGGGGGTAGCCGAAAACATGGGTTACCACACACATTTTAAACACTCTTAACTATTACACCGTCAAGACAGTAATAACACTACTAGTTGAACCAAGTAATGGGTGCATCACACACAGATTATATCGACAACTTGTGATGTTCAACTTAAGCAGGGTCACTTTGTCTGGGAGTTGTTTGAATTGATATCGGAAGCAAAACTGATGATAGTATATTGTATTGATTTCTCTATCTATTTATGTATTTTATTTATGTATTTTTTCTTGTTAGTTTCCTCCCAAGGTCTATATCTCTATTAAGCTTTAAAAATACTCCCCAGATCCCCCTTTGAGAAAAATGTGTACAGACCTAAACATTTAGAGAACCACCTGAAAAGGGGGGGGTGGGTCGAAGGAGTGTTTTTTTTAGAGCCTGATATGAGGCCTAGGGAGCAATGTTTTCCCCCTAAAAAACAAATAATAATAATAATAATAATTCAAAACAATAATGATAATAATAAATAATAATAATATATATATATATAATATATATATAATAATAATAATAATAATAATAATAATAATAATAATAAAACAAAACTCCATTGCCATGTTGAGCCAGACTTGAGCCTCGCTAAACCCTCATGATACTCATAGCCTTCCTCATTGAGATTACAAGGGTGGTAGTTGATTTTTCTGGACCACCTGGTCCCTCATGCTTAGCCCCATTAGTTTTGAGATTTTAAGAAGCTCGCTTCATTAGTTTGGCGATTTTAAGACCTTTTGTGCTATTTAGGTGTCGATTTTTTTCCTGGAGAACGATAGTGAGCCTGTAACTATGGAAGACATTATTCTACTAACAAATTTACACATTAATCTAGAAGGGGGATGTAATGGATGTTTTTTTTTTTTTTAAGTTTGATGGAGGTGTAGGGAGGGAAAAAAAAAAAAAAAAAAAAATTATATATATATATATATTTTTTTTTTCTATGTGATTGAGGGAGGCAAAAGGCATTACTGCCTATAGCGAGTGCCTCCCCCATAGTTGAAAGAGTGACAGGGCCAAAATCAAGGGACGTTCGAGCCAAAATGCCTGGACACACGGAGTTTGAAGCAATTTAAGTCATAGGAAGAGGGAAAGACTGATTCTGGGAGAGAGTTCCAGAGCTCAGCTGTTGAGTAGAAGAAAGTTTGAGAGTAACGTTTCACTCTTGGGTTGAAGAGTTGCACAGAGTAGGGGTGGGATTGAGTTGCAAGACGGGTACCACGTGCCCTACGTAAAGGAGGTGGTATGCACTGGGATAGCTCTGAGGAACACTGATTATTATAGTAGCGACAGAATAGTGAGAGAGATGCAACATTGCGGCGGAGAGAGAGAGACTGCAGAGAGTTGGTGAGTGGACGGGAGTTAATGATACGAAAGGCCTTCCTTTCAACTTTGTCTAGGAGAGCGGTGTGAGAGGAACCTCCCACACATGTGAACAATACTCAATACAAGGGCGCACTATGCCCCTGTACAGAGCAAGAAGCTGTGCAGGGGAAAAGAACCCCCTAAGGCAGTTGAGCACACCCAGCTTCTGGGAGGCTGCCTTAGCAAGACTGGTAATATGGTCCTTCCAAATGAGAGCAGAAGAAAAAGAGACACCAAGAATATTGAGAGAAGACGAAGGGTTGATTTTTGTATTGTTGAAGAATAAGGGATAGTCCGCTGGGAGATCCTGACGGGTAGATAGATGGAGAAATTGGGTTTTGGAAGCATTAAAGTTAACAAGGTTTTCTCTGCCCCAATTGGAAATAGTATTTAGATCAGAATTTGAGTTCTATGGCTTCATTACGTTTGTCGTTGAGGAATTGCTGGCTGGGGCGTTCTGAAAAACTAATGGAGTAGTGTAAGGTTGAGTCGTCTGCATATGAATGGATGGGAATTAAGGTACAGTTAAGGAGATCATTTATAAAATTAGAAAGAGAATAGGAGATAGGACAGAGCCCTGAGGAACACCGGAGTTTATAGGGTGAGGAAGTGAACAATGGCCGTCCACAACCGCGGCTATGGAACGGCCGGAAAGGAAATTAGAGACAAGGCACAGATGGAGGGATAGAAACCGAAGGAGGGTAGTTTAGAAATTAAAGATTTATGCCAGACTCTATCGAAGGCTTTCGATAAGTCTACTGCAATAGAAAAAGTCTCACCGAAGTCCCGAAAGGAGGATGACTAAGAGTTAGTAAGATATGAAAGAAGATCACCAGTAGAGCGACCCTTAAGGAAGCCATACTGGCGATCTGAGAGCAGATTATGAGAAGAGAAATGCTTAAGAAATTTGGAAGCAAGAATAGTTTCAAAAACTTTAGAAAGACAAGAGATAAGAGCAATTGGACGATAGTTGGAGGGTTGAGAGCGGTCACCCTTCTTTGGGACAGGTTGAATGTGAGCAAACTTCCAGCATGAAGGGAAGACGTTAGAGGATAGACAGAGACGCCCTGCCTAGGCAGGGAGTCAGCACGGAAGCACAGTTTTTGAGAACAACAGGAGGAACACCATCCGGACCGTACGCCTTATTAGTGTTAAGCCCAGAGAGGGTAGAAAGTAAATCTTTAGAAGAGATTAGGATATTAGGCATAAGTAAGAGAGAGGAGGGCGGAGAGGGAGGAATAGCACCGGAATCATCCAAGGTGGAGTTTCTAGCAAAAGTTTGAGCGAAGAGTTTAGCTTTGTCAGAGGAAGAAGTGATGGTTGTGCCATCAGAGTGGGAAAGGGGAGGGAAAGACGAGGAAGAGAAATTGTTGGAGAGGTTTTTGGCTAGATGCCAGAAAGCTTGGGAAGAGCTAGAGTTGGATAGTTCAGTGCATTTATTATTGATGAAAGAGTGTTTGGCAAGTCGAAGAACAGATTTGGCTTGATTCCGGGCAGAAACATAGGAAGAATGAGAGTCTTGAGTTTTAAGGCGACGGTACCGTTTGAATGCTTCCTCCTTATTGCGGACAGCAGTAGACCAGGCGTGAGTAAACCAAGATTTTTTAGCATTAGTCTGAGAGAAGGAGAATGGAATGTATGCTTCCATGCCCGATAGGATTACCTCGGTAATGCGTGCAGCACTCTCCGAGGGTCCCCGGCCACGGAAGCAAGAATCATTCCATGGGAAATCAAAGAAGTACTGCCGGAGAGCCTCCCAGTCGGCAGCGCCAAAGTGCCACAAGCGCCGCCGGCTAGGAGGATCGGGTGGCCGTACTGGAGAGATAGGACAGGTGACAGAGATAAGTTTATGGTCGGAGGAGCCCAGAGGAGAGAAAAGATCGACAGTATAAGAAGAAGGGTTAGAAGTTAGAAACAAGTCAAGAATGTTGGGCCGATCTCCGATGCGATCCGGGATACGGGTGGGTTGCTGAACTAACTGCTCTAGGTCATTTATGATAGAAAAGACGTAGGCTTGTTCACCAGGTGGATCAGTAGTGTGAGAGGAGAGCCATTGGCGGTGGTGAACGTTGAAATCTCCTAAGATGGAGATTTCTGAGAAAGGAGAAATGGATAGAATGTGTTCCACTGTAGAGTTTAGATAGTCAAAGAATTTGGGAAAGTTGGTAGAGTTACGGGAAAGATAGACAGCACAGAAATATTTAGTAAAAGAATGACAGGAAAGTTTGAGCCATAAAGTTGAGAATTCAGAGGAGTCGAAATCGGGAACACGAGAGCAAGTGAGTTTGTTGTGCACATATGCACAACATCCGCCTTTGACTTTGAAACTAGGATAGAGAAAGTAGGAGGATACAGAGAAGGGGCTGCTTGATGTTGCTACAGACACCTGAGTTTCGGTGAGGAAGAGAAGATCAGGTTTGTAGGAGGAGAGATGGTGCTCAACAGAGTGAGCACTGATATATACAGTATATATATATATATACGAAAAATAATCGACCAAAAAGTAAACCCTTCCCCCTTAACAGACAGTTAAGAAGTGGTTGTCTGCATCCGGGGTTAGACTATAATTGTCTTGCTCATTAAATATCTTCCTTACCGTCATACTAATAATAATGACATACATACTACCCATTCATTAACGGTGCCGTTCTTTTAACTTTTTCTAGCTACTATTAAACGATTTTATTCATTTTTAAAAGGGCCTCCAACAACAAACAGGCATCCAACTATCTCACTTAAGCCATTTATTACCACAAAATCCTTCTTAAACTGCACACAAACTACTAAATTCTAGCTACTATTAAACGATTTAATCAGTTTTAAAAGGGCCTCCAACAATCTCACTTAACCCATCTTATTACCACAAATCCTTCTTAAACTGCACAAAAACGATTAAATTTAGCTAGAATATAATACAGAAACTATTACCACAAATCCTTCTTAAACTGCACAAAAACGACTAAATTTAGCTAGAATATAATACAGAAACGTCACCGGTACAGAAGGGGTTAATCCATTAAGTACCGGTGACATTCTTGGTATTATATTCTGGCAACTATATGACGATTTGATTCAGCTAGGAAGGACGTCTACCCATTAGTTACAAACTATCTCAATCCTTTTAGCTACCACATAATATCTCGCCTAAGCTTCATGTAATCGCCTAAATAAAGCTAGAATAAACCATTAAACGACGGACCCGGTACAGAGAGATTGTAGGTGAATTCATAAAAAAAATAGCACAATCAATTGTCATATGGAGGAAATCCACATGTGTAATGGTCTCGAATATATATACAAATGTACTGCTCCAGTGTACTTTTTATTTTGGCTTCACTGGACACCTGTCAATTTTACAGGAGGTAATTTTGGAAGGTAACGAGTATGTAATCTATTTCTATTCATTTCACTCCAACACCAAACACCTCCCAATGAAATTAATGAAAGCCTGTGATCTACCGGGATTCAAACATGGGTTCTATCAATCTATCTATCTATTTGCTCAGGCCCAATCCCCATGTTTCCTATTGTTATTTTTATTTTCTATTTCATTCTATTTTATTATTTGTTTCCTTTTTTTCTTGGGGGTAGCCGAAAACATGGGTTACCACACATTTTAAACACTCTAACCATTACACCATCAAGACAGTAATGACACTACTAGTTGGTCCAAGTAAAGGGTGCATCACACACAGATTATATGGACAACTTGTGATGTTCAACTTATCCAGGGTCACTTTGTCTGGGAGTTGTTTGAATTGATATCGGAAGCAAAACTGATGATAGTATATTGTATTGATTTCTCTATCTATTTATGTATTTTTCTTGTTAGTTTCGTCCCAAGGTCTATATCTCTATTAAGCTTTAAAAATACTCCCCAGATCCCCCTTTGATAAAAATGTGTACAGGCCTAAAAATGTAGAGAACAATCTGAAGTGGGGGGGGGACTGGGGAGTGTTTTTCTAGAGCCTGATAGAGGCCTAGGAACCAATCTACCCCCCCTAAACAAAATAAGTGGAGGCCTTCCTAAGCTGAATATAATCGTAAAATAATAGCCAGAATGCAATGAACAGGATGTCACCGGTACAGAATGGGTTAAGTATTAATATATCAGTTGTTAAGGGTATCAAACCGGGGCAATTTTGTTTGATGACTTGAATGACAATGGGAAGGAATAAAAGAACATTAAAATTAAATATATATATTTGTTATCCTATTCTATCACTTCAAAAGACTTAATTTAACTATAAAACACAATTGTATCTTGACAAATAAAATTATTAAGACAAATTAAGGGTGTCCCCGGCTTTTTTTTTATAGTTCTCGCCTTTTTCTCTCTTTATCTGGCTTGTATCCATTCGGTCCCATTCAGCCAACTGTTTGAAGACGTTTATCCCCATCCAGGTGTCGATTTCTTCCTGGTGAGCGAAAGCGAGCCAGCATTGTATGGAGAAATCCGGCTTCGCCGGAGACATTTTGTTATCAAAAAATGTTAAAATTTAGCTTGCTGTAAACAAAATATATATATGCTGGCTCGCTTCCGCTCGATAGGAAAATATTGACACCTGGATGGGGGTAAACGACTTAAAACAGTAGGCTAAATGGGGCCATATGGATACAACCCAGAGAAAGTGTGAGAGAGAGAAAAAAAAAACGAGGTGGGCCCCCTTAATGGACTTAATGGCTTTCGTTTGACACCCTATTCCTTTGTTTCTACCTCTGTTCTTCACCTCGCCACTTCTAATGTTTTTTCGAGCAATTTTTACGGGCAATTATGGTCTGTCAGCTTCAAAAATGACACTTTATCAGAATTCTCAACAGCCTAACATAGTCTACCTTCAGTCTAGTTACCGATATCAGTGCAAAAAAAGTCCCAACATATAACGAGAAAAAACTTGCTTATGGAAAATTGACGGAAAAATCGCTCGTGTGACAACGGCTTTAAGGAGACATGGGATGTTTTTTCTGGTCACCCTTCTTCCTCATGCTTACCCCCAATACTTTTCAGATTTTATGACGTTCGGCCCATTAGTTTGGCGATTTTAATACCTTTTGCCCCATTTCGTTGTCAATTTTAAGACATTTCGTGCCATTTAGGTGTCGATTTTTTTCCTGGCGAGCAATAGCGGGCCTGTAATCTTAAGAGTAACCGGCCATTGGCCGGGACATTTTCCTAACGAAAAATGTACAAATTAATCTAGAAGGGGAATCTGATGGATGTTTTTCTAAGTTTGATGGAGGTCTAGGGAGGAAACTAAAAAATAAAATAAAAAATATATGATATAATCGACCAAAAAATGAACCCTCCCCCTTAACAGTTAAGAAGTGGTTGTCTGCATCCGGGGTTAAACTATAATTTTCTTGCTCATTAAATATCTTCCTTACCGTCACACTAATAATAATGACATACATACAACCCATTCATTACTGGTGACGTCCTTTTAACTTTTTCTAGCTACTATTAAACGATTTTATTCAGTTTTAAAAGGGCCTCCAACAACAGACATCCAACTATCTCACTTAACCCATCTTATTACTACAAATCCTTCTTAAACTGCACAAAAACGATTAAATTTATCTAGAATATAATACAGAAACTATTACCACAAATCCTTCTTAAACTGCACAAAAACGACTAAATTTAGCTAGAATATAATACAGAAACGTCGCCGGTACAGAAGGGGTTAATCCATTAAGTACCGGTGACATTCTTGGTATTATATTCTGGCAACTATATGACGATTTGATTCAGCTAGGAAGGACGTCTACCCATTAGCTACAAACTATCTCAATCCTTTTAGCTACCACATAATATCTCGCCTAAGCTTCATATAATCGCCTAAATAAAACTAGAATAAACTATTAAACGACGGGCATGGTACAGAGATATTGAAGGTGAATTCATAAAAAATAAGCAATTTCGATGATATCAAGTCCATACAAATGCGTCATGGTCTCGAATATATATACACATGTACTGCTCCAGTGAAGGTTTTATTTTGGCTTCACTGGATAACTGTCAAATTTACAGGAGGCAATATTGGAAGGTAACGAGTGTGTAATCTATTTCTATTCATTTCACTCCAACATCAAACACCTCCCAATGAAATTAATAAAGCCTGTGATCTACCGGGATTCAAACATGGGTTCTATCTATCTATCTATCTATCTATATGCTCAGGCCCAATCCCCATTTTTCCTATTTTTATTTTTATTTTCTATTTCATTCTATTTTATTATTTTTTTCCTTTTTTCTTGGGGGTAGCCGAAAACATGGGTTACCACACACATTTTAAACACTCTTAACTATTACACCGTCAAGACAGTAATAACACTACTAGTTGAACCAAGTAATGGGTGCATCACACACAGATTATATCGACAACTTGTGATGTTCAACTTAAGCAGGGTCACTTTGTCTGGGAGTTGTTTGAATTGATATCGGAAGCAAAACTGATGATAGTATATTGTATTGATTTCTCTATCTATTTATGTATTTTATTTATGTATTTTTTCTTGTTAGTTTCCTCCCAAGGTCTATATCTCTATTAAGCTTTAAAAATACTCCCCAGATCCCCCTTTGAGAAAAATGTGTACAGACCTAAACATTTAGAGAACCACCTGAAAAGGGGGGGGTGGGTCGAAGGAGTGTTTTTTTTAGAGCCTGATATGAGGCCTAGGGAGCAATGTTTTCCCCCTAAAAAACAAATAATAATAATAATAATAATTCAAAACAATAATGATAATAATAAATAATAATAATATATATATATATATAATTATATATATAATAATAATAATAATAATAATAATAATAATAATAATAAAACAAAACTCCATTGCCATGTTGAGCCAGACTTGAGCCTCGCTAAACCCTCATGATACTCATAGCCTTCCTCATTGAGATTACAAGGGTGGTAGTTGATTTTTCTGGACCACCTGGTCCCTCATGCTTAGCCCCATTAGTTTTGAGATTTTAAGAAGCTCGCTTCATTAGTTTGGCGATTTTAAGACCTTTTGTGCTATTTAGGTGTCGATTTTTTTCCTGGAGAACGATAGTGAGCCTGTAACTATGGAAGACATTATTCTACTAACAAATTTACACATTAATCTAGAAGGGGGATGTAATGGATGTTTTGTTTTTTTTTAAGTTTGATGAAGGTGTAGGGAGGGAAAAAAAAAAAAAAAAAAAAAATTATATATATATATTTTTTTTTTCTATGTGATTGAGGGAGGCAAAAGGCATTACTGCCTATAGCGAGTGCCTCCCCCATAGTTGAAAGAGTGACAGGGCCAAAATCAAGGGACGTTCGAGCCAAAATGCCTGGACACACGGAGTTTGAAGCAATTTAAGTCATAGGAAGAGGGAAAGACTGATTCTGGGAGAGAGTTCCAGAGCTCAGCTGTTGAGTAGAAGAAAGTTTGAGAGTAACGTTTCACTCTTGGGTTGAAGAGTTGCACAGAGTAGGGGTGGGATTGAGTTGCAAGACGGGTACCACGTGCCCTACGTAAAGGAGGTGGTATGCACTGGGATAGCTCTGAGGAACACTGATTATTATAGTAGCGACAGAATAGTGAGAGAGATGCAACATTGCGGCGGAGAGAGAGAGACTGCAGAGAGTTGGTGAGTGGACGGGAGTTAATGATACGAAAGGCCTTCCTTTCAACTTTGTCTAGGAGAGCGGTGTGAGAGGAACCTCCCACACATGTGAACAATACTCAATACAAGGGCGCACTATGCCCCTGTACAGAGCAAGAAGCTGTGCAGGGGAAAAGAACCCCCTAAGGCAGTTGAGCACACCCAGCTTCTGGGAGGCTGCCTTAGCAAGACTGGTAATATGGTCCTTCCAAATGAGAGCAGAAGAAAAAGAGACACCAAGAATATTGAGAGAAGACGAAGGGTTGATTTTTGTATTGTTGAAGAATAAGGGATAGTCCGCTGGGAGATCCTGACGGGTAGATAGATGGAGAAATTGGGTTTTGGAAGCATTAAAGTTAACAAGGTTTTCTCTGCCCCAATTGGAAATAGTATTTAGATCAGAATTTAAAAGTTCTATGGCTTCATTACGTTTGTCGTTGAGGAATTGCTGGCTGGGGCGTTCTGAAAAACTAATGGAGTAGTGTAAGGTTGAGTCGTCTGCATATGAATGGATGGGAATTAAGGTACAGTTAAGGAGATCATTTATAAAAATTAGAAAGAGAATAGGAGATAGGACAGAGCCCTGAGGAACACCGGAGTTTATAGGGTGAGGAAGTGAACAATGGCCGTCCACAACCGCGGCTATGGAACGGCCGGAAAGGAAATTAGAGACAAAGGCACAGATGGAGGGATAGAAACCGAAGGAGGGTAGTTTAGAAATTAAAGATTTATGCCAGACTCTATCGAAGGCTTTCGATAAGTCTACTGCAATAGAAAAAGTCTCACCGAAGTCCCGAAAGGAGGATGACTAAGAGTTAGTAAGATATGAAAGAAGATCACCAGTAGAGCGACCCTTAAGGAAGCCATACTGGCGATCTGAGAGCAGATTATGAGAAGAGAAATGCTTAAGAAATTTGGAAGCAAGAATAGTTTCAAAAACTTTAGAAAGACAAGAGATAAGAGCAATTGGACGATAGTTGGAGGGTTGAGAGCGGTCACCCTTCTTTGGGACAGGTTGAATGTGAGCAAACTTCCAGCATGAAGGGAAGACGTTAGAGGATAGACAGAGACGAAAGAGTTTGCCTAGGCAGGGAGTCAGCACGGAAGCACAGTTTTTGAGAACAACAGGAGGAACACCATCCGGACCGTACGCCTTATTAGTGTTAAGCCCAGAGAGGGTAGAAAGTAAATCTTTAGAAGAGATTAGGATATTAGGCATAAGTAAGAGAGAGGAGGGCGGAGAGGGAGGAATAGCACCGGAATCATCCAAGGTGGAGTTTCTAGCAAAAGTTTGAGCGAAGAGTTTAGCTTTGTCAGAGGAAGAAGTGATGGTTGTGCCATCAGAGTGGGAAAGGGGAGGGAAAGACGAGGAAGAGAAATTGTTGGAGAGGTTTTTGGCTAGATGCCAGAAAGCTTGGGAAGAGCTAGAGTTGGATAGTTCAGTGCATTTATTATTGATGAAAGAGTGTTTGGCAAGTCGAAGAACAGATTTGGCTTGATTCCGGGCAGAAACATAGGAAGAATGAGAGTCTTGAGTTTTAAGGCGACGGTACCGTTTGAATGCTTCCTCCTTATTGCGGACAGCAGTAGACCAGGCGTGAGTAAACCAAGATTTTTTAGCATTAGTCTGAGAGAAGGAGAATGGAATGTATGCTTCCATGCCCGATAGGATTACCTCGGTAATGCGTGCAGCACTCTCCGAGGGTCCCCGGCCACGGAAGCAGAAATCATTCCATGGGAAATCAAAGAAGTACTGCCGGAGAGCCTCCCAGTCGGCAGCGCCAAAGTGCCACAAGCGCCGCCGGCTAGGAGGATCGGGTGGCCGTACTGGAGAGATAGGACAGGTGACAGAGATAAGTTTATGGTCGGAGGAGCCCAGAGGAGAGAAAAGATCGACAGTATAAGAAGAAGGGTTAGAAGTTAGAAACAAGTCAAGAATGTTGGGCCGATCTCCGATGCGATCCGGGATACGGGTGGGTTGCTGAACTAACTGCTCTAGGTCATTTATGATAGAAAAGACGTAGGCTTGTTCACCAGGTGGATCAGTAGTGTGAGAGGAGAGCCATTGGCGGTGGTGAACGTTGAAATCTCCTAAGATGGAGATTTCTGAGAAAGGAGAAATGGATAGAATGTGTTCCACTGTAGAGTTTAGATAGTCAAAGAATTTGGGAAAGTTGGTAGAGTTACGGGAAAGATAGACAGCACAGAAATATTTAGTAAAAGAATGACAGGAAAGTTTGAGCCATAAAGTTGAGAATTCAGAGGAGTCGAAATCGGGAACACGAGAGCAAGTGAGTTTGTTGTGCACATATGCACAACATCCGCCTTTGACTTTGAAACTAGGATAGAGAAAGTAGGAGGATACAGAGAAGGGGCTGCTTGATGTTGCTACAGACACCTGAGTTTCGGTGAGGAAGAGAAGATCAGGTTTGTAGGAGAGATGGTGCTCAACAGAGTGAGCACTGATATATACAGTATATATATATATATATACGAAAAATAATCGACCAAAAAGTAAACCCTTCCCCCTTAACAGACAGTTAAGAAGTGGTTGTCTGCATCCGGGGTTAGACTATAATTGTCTTGCTCATTAAATATCTTCCTTACCGTCATACTAATAATAATGACATACATACTACCCATTCATTAACGGTGCCGTTCTTTTAACTTTTTCTAGCTACTATTAAACGATTTTATTCATTTTTAAAAGGGCCTCCAACAACAAACAGGCATCCAACTATCTCACTTAAGCCATTTTATTACCACAAAATCCTTCTTAAACTGCACACAAACTACTAAATTCTAGCTACTATTAAACGATTTAATCAGTTTTAAAAGGGCCTCCAACAATCTCACTTAACCCATCTTATTACCACAAATCCTTCTTAAACTGCACAAAAACGATTAAATTTAGCTAGAATATAATACAGAAACTATTACCACAAATCCTTCTTAAACTGCACAAAAACGACTAAATTTAGCTAGAATATAATACAGAAACGTCACCGGTACAGAAGGGGTTAATCCATTAAGTACCGGTGACATTCTTGGTATTATATTCTGGCAACTATATGACGATTTGATTCAGCTAGGAAGGACGTCTACCCATTAGTTACAAACTATCTCAATCCTTTTAGCTACCACATAATATCTCGCCTAAGCTTCATGTAATCGCCTAAATAAAGCTAGAATAAACCATTAAACGACGGACCCGGTACAGAGAGATTGTAGGTGAATTCATAAAAAAAATAGCACAATCAATTGCGATATGGAGGAAATCCACATGTGTAATGGTCTCGAATATATATACAAATGTACTGCTCCAGTGTACTTTTTATTTTGGCTTCACTGGATAACTGTCAATTTTACAGGAGGTAATTTTGGAAGGTAACGAGTATGTAATCTATTTCTATTCATTTCACTCCAACACCAAACACCTCCCAATGAAATTAATGAAAGCCTGTGATCTACCGGGATTCAAACATGGGTTCTATCAATCTATCTATTTGCTCAGGCCCAATCCCCATGTTTCCTATTGTTATTTTTATTTTCTATTTCATTCTATTTTATTATTTTTTTCCTTTTTTCTTGGGGGTAGCCGAAAACATGGGTTACCACACACATATTAAACACTCTAACCATTACACCATCAAGACAGTAATGACACTACTGGTTGGTCCAAGTAAAGGGTGCATCACACATAGATTATATAGACAACTTGTGATGTTCAACTTATCCAGGGTCACTTTGCCTGGGTGTTGTTTGAATTGATATCGGAAGCAAAACTGATGATAGTATATTGTATTGATTTCTCTATCTATTTATGTATTTTATTAATGTATTTTTTCTTGTTAGTTTCCTCCCAAGGTCTATATCTCTATTAAGCTTTAAAAATACTCCCCAGATCCCCCTTTGAGAAAAATGTGTACAGGCCTAAACATTTAGAGAACCACCTGAAAAGGGAGGGGGGGGGGGGGTCGAGGGAGTGTTTTTTAGAGCCTGATATGAGGCCTAGGGAGCAATGTTTTCCCCCTAAAAAAACAAAAAACTAAAAATAATAATAATAATTGAAAACAATAATGATAATAATTAATAATAATATATATATATATATACGGTATATATATATACCGGTATATATATATAATAATAATAACAATAATAATAATAAAACAAAACTCCATTGCCATGTTGAGCCAGACTTGAGCCTTGCTAAACCCTCATGATACTCATAGCCTTCCTCATTGAATTACAAGGGTAGTAGTTGATTTTTCTGGACCCCCTGCTCCCTCATGCTTAGCCCCATTAGTTTTGAGATTTTAAGACGCTCGCTTCATTAGTTTGGCAATTTTAAGACCTGTGCTATTTAGGTGTCGATTTTTTTTTCCTGGAGAACGATAGTGAGCCTGTAGCTTTGGAAGACATTATTCTACCAAAAAATGTGCACATTAATCTAGAAGGGGGATGTAATGGATGTTTTTTTTGAAAGTTTGATAGAGGTGTAGGGAGGAAACTAAAAAATAAAAATAAATATATATATACTGTGTATATATATATATATATATATATATATATATATATATATATAGATATACAGTATATATGAAAAATAATCGACCAAAAAGTAAACTCTTCCCCCTTAACAAACAGTTAAGAAGTGGTTGTCTGCATCCGGGGTTAGACTATAATTGTCTTGCTCATTAAATATCTTCCTTACCGTCACACTAATAATAATGACATACATACAACCCATTCATTAACGGTGCTGTTCTTTTAACTTTTTCTAGCTTCTATTAAACGATTTTATTTATTTTTAAAAGGGCCTCCAACAACAAACAGGCCTCCAACAATCTCACTTAACCCATTTTATTACCACAAATCCTTCTTAAACTGCACACAAACTACTAAATTCTAGCTACTATTAAACGATTTTATTCAGTTTTAAAAGGGCCTCCAACAACAGGCCTCCAACTATCTCACTTAACCCATCTTATTACCACAAATCCTTCTTAAACTGCACAAAAACGATTAAATTTAGCTAGAATATAATACAGAAACTATTACCACAAATCCTTCTTAAACTGCACAAAAACGCCTAAATTTAGCTAGAATATAATACAGAAACGTCACCGGTACAGAAGGGGTTAATCCATTAAGTACCGGTGACATTCTTGGTATTATATTCTGGCAACTATATGACGATTTGATTCAGCTAGAAAGGACGTCTACCCATTAGTTACAACCTATCTCAATCCTTTTAGCTACCATATATCTCGCCTAAGCTTCATATAATCGCCTAAATAAAGCTAGAATAAACTATTAAACGACGGGCACGGTACAGAGAGATTGTAGGTGAATTCATTATTATGTTCTCTCCACCAACCAACTTTACTCCTAAACTCGATTAATGAAATTAACAAACACATGTGGCAGTCCGGGGATTCGAACCTAGGATGCTCACATCGAAAATCAACTCACTTATGCATTGCACCACGAAGACGGTTAAAGAAAGGTGGACAAGCCTACGATTTATTATGCAGTTTCGAATCCTGCATATCAATCTAAGCATGTACACACTTTCCAACTGCGCTATCATAGGCTATGCATAGGTGAAAGGAAATAGTAATTAATGGGGCACTTAACCCTAGGGAAGGCCTCTCGATAAACTACTACTGAACCTGAATGAATTATTATGTTCTCTCCACCAACCAACTTTACTCCTAAACTCGATTAATGAAATTAACAAACACATGTGGCAGTCCGGGGATTCGAACCTAGGATGCTCACATCGAAAATCAACACACTTATGCATTGCACCACGAAAACAGTTAAAGAAAGATGGACAAGCCTACGATTTATTATTATTATTTATTATCATAAAAAATAAGCAATTAGGATGGCATGCAGAACGTACAAATGTGTCACGGTCTCGAATATATATACACATGTACTGCTCCAGTGTATTTAATATTTTGGCTTCGCTGGATAATTGTAAATTTTACAGGAGGCAATATTGTAAGGTAACGAGTATGTAATCTATTTCTATTCATTTCATTCCAACACCAAACACCTCCCAATGAAATAAATAAAGCCTGTGATCTACCGGGATTCAAACATGGGTTCTATCAATCTATCTATCTATATGCTCAGGCCCAATTCCCATGTTTCCTATTTTTATTTTTATTTTCTATTTCATTCTATGTTTGTTTTCTTTTTTCTTAGGGGTAGCCGAAAACATGGGTTACCACACACATTTTAAACACTCTAACCATTACACCATCAAGACAGTAATGACACTACTGGTTGGTCCAAATAAAGGGTGCATCACACACAGATTATATGGACAACTTGTGATGTTCAACTTATCCAGGGTCACTTTGTCTGGGAGTTGTTTGAATTGATATCGGAAGCAAAACTGATGATAGTATATTGTATTGATTTCTCTATCTATTTATGTATTTTTTCTTGTTAAGTTTCGTCCCAAGGTCTATATCTCTATTAAGCTTTAAAAATACTCCCAGATCCCCCTTTGAGAAAAATGTGTACAGGCCTAAACATTTAGAGAACCACCTGAAAAAGGGGGGGGGGGGTCGATAGTGTATTTTAGAGCCTGACATGAGGCCTAGAGAGCAATGTTTTCCCCCTAAAAAAAAAAATAATAATAATAATAATAATAATAATAATAAAAATAATAATAATAATATATATACATATATATATATATATATATATATATATATATACACTATATATATAATAATAATAATAATAATAATAATAAAACAAAACTCCATAGCCATGTTGAGCCAGACTTGAGCCTCGCTAAACCCTCAAGATACTCATAGCCTTCCTCATTGAGATTACAAGGGTGGTAGTTGATTTTTCTGGACCCCCTGCTCCCTCATGCTTAGCCCCATTAGTTTTGAGATTTTAAGACGCTCGCTTTATTAGTTTGGCGTTTTTAAGACCTTTTGTGCTATTTAGGTGTCGATTTTTTTCCTGGAGAACGATAGTGAGCCTGTAACTTTTGAAGACATTATTCTACCAAAATATGTACACATTAATCTAGAAGGGGGATGTAATGGATGTTTTTTATTTAAGTTTGATGGAGGGAGGGAAAAAAAAAATATATATATATACAGTATATATACAGTATACAGTATATATGAAAAATAATCGACCAAAAAGTAAACTCTTCCCCCTTAACAGACAGTTAAGAAGTGGTTGTCTGCATCCGGGGTTAGACTATAATTGTCTTGCTCATTAAATATCTTCCTTACCGTTATACTAATAATAATGACATACATACAACCCATTCAGTGCCGGTGACGTTCTTTTAATTTTTTCTAGCTACTATTAAACGATTTTATTCATTTTTAAAAGGGCCTCCAACAATCTCACTTAAGCCATTTTATTACCACAAATCCTTCTTAAACTGCACACAAACTACTAAATTCTAGCTACTATTAAACGATTTTATTCAGTTTTAAAAGGGCCTCCCAACAACAGGCCTCCAACTATCTCACTTAACCCATCTTATTACCACAAATCCTTCTTAAACTGCACAAAAACGATTAAATTTAGCTAGAATATAATACAGAAACTATGACCACAAATCCTTCTTAAACTGCACAACAACGACTAAATTTAGCTAGAATATAATACAGAAACGTCACCGGTACAGAAGGGGTTAATCCATTAAGTACCGGTGACATTCTTGGTATTATATTCTGGCAACTATATAACGATTTGATTCAGCTAGGAAGGACGTCTACCCATTAGTTACAAAACTATCTCAATCCTTTTAGCTACCACATAATATCTCGCCTAAGCTTCATGTAATCGCCTAAATCAGGGATTCCCAAACTCTCCAGCTCATTGACCCCTTAATGAAGTTTCAAATTATTCATAGACCCCCAAACATTTAAAAATAAGAATAATATAATATGTTGCGAAAAAAGAAACGTATTACATGCATATTATGATAAAGAAACGTATTACATGCATATTATGATAAAGAAACGTATTACATGCATATTATGATACAATACATATGTGGAATTATGGTAGTACCTTAGTATTAGTAGAGTTAATGTCTTCATTTTGTATTTCCAAGTCAAATGGTGTAAGAATTCATTCCGGCACTTGCATTTTCTCCAGGTCTTCAGAGCGCACTTTAAAGTCTTCAATCAATTTGTCCAGGTGTGCGTATGTTTCTATGTCACCATCTGAAATGCTTTCACTTTCTGCCGACTGTTGTAAGTTCGAAAAGTACTGAAAATCTCTGTGCCATTAACGCTTTAAACCAACCTAGTTTGCCTTGGAAGCCCAGTAGAATTTTCCTGTCCTGAATAATGGTAACATCTTTACCCTGCAGACGTTTCTGTACCTCATTAAACTTTGAATATAGGTCTGCCAAATAGAACAGAGCATTCTTACACCTTTTCAGCTTTTCACATAGAGATGGGTCTACATCTTTTGAAATGTTCCTCACCTAGCCATTCATAGACCCCCTAGCCATTTATTGACCCCCTTTTGATCCCTGGCGATTCATTGACCCCTTGGATGGTCGATATCGACCACTTTGGGAACCCCTGGCCTAAATAAAGCTAGAATAAACTATTAAACGACGGACCCGGTACAGACTACAGAGAGAGTGAAGGTGAAATCATAAAAAATAGCAGAATCAATTTGCATATGGAGTCAATACAAATGTCATGGTTTCGAATATATATACACATGTACTGCTCCAGTGTATTTTATATTTTGACTTCACTGCATAACTGTCAATTTTACAGGAGGTAATATTGGAAGGTAACGAGTATGTAATCTATTTCTATTCATTTCACTCCAACACCAAACACCTCCCAATGAAATTAATGAAAGCCTGTGATCTACCGGGATTCAAACATGGGTTCTATCTATCTATCTATTTGCTCAGGCCCAATCCCCATGTTTCCTATTGTTATTTTTATTTTCTATTTCATTCTATTTTATTATTTTTTTCCTTTTTTCTTGGGGGTAGCCGAAAACATGGGTTACCACACACATTTTAAACACTCTAACCATTACACCATCAAGACAGTAATGACACTACTGGTTGGTCCAAGTAAAGGGTGCATCACACACAGATTATATAGACAACTTGTGATGTTCAACTTATCCAGGGTCACTTTGCCTGGGTGTTGTTTGAATTGATATCGGAAGCAAAACTGATGATAGTATATTGTATTGATTTCTCTATCTATTTATGTATTTTATTTATGTATTTTTTCTTGTTAGTTTCCTCCCAAGGTCTATATCTCTATTAAGCTTTAAAAATACTCCCCAGATCCCCCTTTGAGAAAAATGTGTACAGGCCTAAACATTTAGAGAACCACCTGAAAAGGGAGGGGGGGGGGGGGGGGGTCGAGGGAGTGTTTTTTAGAGCCTGATATGAGGCCTAGGGAGCAATGTTTTGCCCCTAAAAAAACAAAAAAACTAAAAATAATAATAATAATTGAAAACAATAATGATAATAATTAATAATAATAATATATATACGGTATATATTATACCGGTATATATATAATAATAATAACAATAATAATAATAAAACAAAACTCCATTGCCATGTTGAGCCAGACTTGAGCCTTGCTAAACCCTCATGATACTCATAGCCTTCCTCATTGAATTACAAGGGTAGTAGTTGATTTTTCTGGACCCCCTGCTCCCTCATGCTTAGCCCCATTAGTTTTGAGATTTTAAGACGCTCGCTTCATTAGTTTGGCAATTTTAAGACCTGTGCTATTTAGGTGTCGATTTTTTTTTCCTGGAGAACGATAGTGAGCCTGTAGCTTTGGAAGACATTATTCTACCAAAAAATGTACACATTAATCTAGAAGGGGGATGTAATGGATGTTTTTTTTGAAAGTTTGATAGAGGTGTAGGGAGGAAACTAAAAAAAAAAAAAAAATATATATATATATATATATATAGATATACAGTATATATGAAAAATAATCGACCAAAAAGTAAACTCTTCCCCCTTAACAGACAGTTAAGAAGTGGTTGTCTGCATCCGGGGTTAGACTATAATTGTCTTGCTCATTAAATATCTTCCTTACCGTCACACTAATAATAATGACATACATACAACCCCTTCATTAACGGTGACGTTCTTTTAACTTTTTCTAGCTACTATTAAACGATTTTATTCATTTTTAAAAGGGCCTCCAACAAACAGGCATCCAACCATCTCACTTAAGCCATTTTTTTACCACAAATCCTTCTTAAACTGCACACAAACTACTATTAAACAATGTTATTCAGTTTTAAAAGGGCCTCCAACAACAGACATTCAACTATCTCACTTAATCCATCTTATTACCATAAATCCTTCTTAAACTGCACAAAAACGACTAAATTTAGCTAGAATATTATAATACAGAAACGTCACCGGTACAGAAGGGGTTAATCCATTAAGTACCGGTGACATTCTTTGTATTATATTCTGGCAACTATATGACGATTTGATTCAGCTAGAAAGGACGTCTACCCATTAGCTACAAACTATCTCAATCCTTTTAGCTACCATATATCTCGCCTAAGCTTCATGTAATCGCCTAAATAAAGCTAGAATAGCCCAATATATAAAACAACAGAGCCTGTACAGAAAGATTGTAAATTAATTTATAAAAAATTGCACAAGCATTTGCAACCGTGCTTCTTCAATTATGTGTTTAAGTCTCGAATATATATACACATGTACTGCTCCAGTGAAATATTTATTTTGGCTTTAATGGATAACTAAATTTTACAAGAGGTAATATTGGAAGGTAACGAGTATGTAATCTATTTATATTCATTTCACTCCAACACCAAACACCTCCAAATGAAATTAATGAAAGCCTGTGATCTACCGGGATTCAAACATGGGTTCTATCAATCTATCTATTTGCTCAGGCCCAATCCCCATGTTTCCTATTTTTATTTTTATTTTCTATTTCATTATATTTTATTATTTTTTTCCTTTTTTCTTGGGGGTAGCCGAAAACATGGGTTACCACACACATTTTAAACACTCTAACCATTACACCATCAAGACAGTAATGACACTACTAGTTGGTCCAAGTAAAGGGTGCATCACACACAGATTATATGGACAACTTGTGATGTTCAACTTATCCAGGGTCACTTTGTCTGGGAGTTGTTTGAATTGATATCGGAAGCAAAACTGATGATAGTATATTGTATTGATTTTTCTATCTATTTATGTATTTTTTCTTGTTAGTTTCGTCCCAAGGTCTATATCTCTATTAAGCTTTAAAAATACTACCCAGATCCCCCTTTGAGAAAAATGTGTACAGGCCTAAACATTTAGAGAACCACCTGAAAAGGGGGGGGGGGGGTCGAGAGTGTATTTTAGAGCCTGATATGAGGCCTAGGGAGCAATGTTTTCCCCCTAAAATAAATAAAACAAATAATAACAATAATAATAATTCAAAACAATAATGATAATAAATAATACTAATAAATAATAATAATAATATATACCGGTATATATATATATATATATATATATATATAATAATAATAATAATAATAAAACAAAACTCCATTGCCATGTTGAGCCAGACTTGAGCCTAGCTAAACCCTCAAGATACTCATAGCCTTCCTCATTGAGATTACAAGGGTGGTAGTTGATTTTTCTGGACCCCCTGCTTCCTCATGCTTAGCCCCATTAGTTTTTGAGATTTTAAGACGCTCGCTTTATTAGTTTGGCGTTTTTAAGACCTTTTGTGCTATTTAGGTGTCGATTTTTTTCCTGGAGAACGATAGTGAGCCTGTAACTTTGGAAGACTTTACTCTACCAAAAAATGTACACATTAATCTAGAAAGGGGATGTAATGGATGTTTTTTATTTAAGTTTGATGGAGGTGCAGGGAGAACAAAAACAAAAAACATATATATATATATATACAGTATATATACAGTATATATGAAAAATAATCGACCTAAAAGTAAACCCATCCCCCTTAACAGACAGTTAAGAAGTGGTTGTCTGCATCCGGGGTTAGACTATAATTGTCTCGCTCATTAAATATCTTCCTTACCGTCATACTAGTAATAATGACATACATACAACCCATTCACTAACGGTGCCGTTCTTTTAACTTTTTCTAGCTACTATTAAACGATTTTATTAATTTTTAAAAGGGCCTCCAACAACAAACAGGCATCCAACTATCTCACTTAAGCCATTTTATTACCACAAATCCTTCTTAAACTGCACACAAACTACTAAATTCTAGTTACTATTAAACGATTTAATCAGTTTTAAAAAGGCCTCCAACAATCTCACTTAACCCATCTTATTACCACAAATCTTTCTTAAACTGCACAAAAACGATTAAATTTGGCTAGAATATAATACAGAAACTATTACCACAAATCCTTCTTAAACTGCACAAAAACGACTAAATTTAGCTAAAATATAATACAGAAACGTCACCGGTACAGAAGGGGTTAATCCATTAAGTACCGGTGACATTCTTGGTATTATATTCTGGCAACTATATGACGATTTGATTCAGCTAGGAAGGACGTCTACCCATTAGTTACAACCTATCTCAATCCTTTTAGCTACCATATATCTCGCCTAAGCTTCATATAATCGCCTAAATAAAGCTAGAATAAACTATTAAACGACGGGCACGGTACAGAGAGATTGTAGGTGAATTCATAAAAAATAAGCAATTAGGTCGACATGCTGAACATACAAATGTGTCATGGTCTCGAATATATATACACATGTACTGCTCCAGTGTATTTTATATTTTGGCTTCGCTGGTTAATTGTCAATTTTACAGGAGGCAATATTGGAAGGTAGCAAGTATGTAATCTATTTCTATTCATTTCACTCCAACACCAAACACCTCCCAATGAAATTAATAAAGCCTGTGATCTACCGGGATTCAAACATGGGTTCTATCAATCTATCTATTTGCTCAGGCCCAATCCCCATGTTTCCTATTTTTGTTTTTATTTTCTATTTCATTATATTTTATTATTTTTTTCCTTTTTTCTTGGGGGTAGCCGAAAACATGGGTTACCACACACATTTTAAACACTCTAACCATTAAACCATCAAGACAGCAATGACACTACTAGTTGGTCCAAGTAAAGGGTGCATCACACACAGATTATATGGACAACTTGTGATGTTCAACTTATCCAGGGTCACTTTGTCTGGGAGTTGTTTGAATTGATATCGGAAGCAAAACTGATGATAGTATATTGTATTGATTTCTCTATCTATTTATGTATTTTTTCTTGTTAGTTTCGTCCCAAGGTCTATATCTCTATTAAGCTTTAAAAATACTCCCCAGATCCCCCTTTGAGAAAAATGTGTACAGGCCTAAATATTTAGAGAACCACCTGAAAAAGGGGGGGGGGGGGTCGAGAGTGTATTTTAGAGCCTGATATGAGGCCTAGGGAGCAATGTTTCCCCCCTAAAAAAAAAACACACACACAAAAATAATAATAATAATAATTCAAAACAATAATGATAATAATAAATAATAATAATAATAATAATAATAATAATAAAAATAATAAAACAAAATTCCATTGCCATGTTGAGCCAGACTTGAGCCTCGCTAAACCCTCAAGATACTCATAGCCTTCCTCATTGAGGTTACAAGGGTGGTAGTTGATTTTTCTGGACCCCCTGCTCCCTCATGCTTAGCCCCATTAGTTTTGAGATTTTTAGAAGCGCGCTTTATTAGTTTGGCGTTTTTAAGACCTTTTGTGCTATTTAGGTGTCGATTTTTTTCCTGGAGAACGACAGTGAGCCTGTAACTTTGGAAGACATTATTCTACCAAAATATGTACACATTAATCTAGAAGGGGGATGTAATGGATGTTTTTTATTTAAGTTTGATGTAGGTGGAGGGAGGAAAAAAAAAATATATATATATATATATAGTATATATGAAAAATAATCGACCAAAAAGTAAACCCTTCCCCCTTAACAGACAGTTAAGAAGTGGTTGTCTGCATCCGGGGTTAGACTATAATTGTCTTGCTCATTAAATATCTTCCTTACCGTCACACTAATAATAATGACATACATACAACCCCTTCATTAACGGTGACGTTCTTTTAACTTTTTCTAGCTACTATTAAACGATTTTATTAATTTTTAAAAGGGCCTCCAACAATCTCACTTAAGCCATTTTATTACCACAAATCCTTCTTAAACTGCACACAAACTACTAAATTCTAGCTACTATTAAACGATTATATTCAGTTTTAAAAGGGCCTCCAACTATCTCACTTAACCCATCTTATTACCACAAATCCTTCTTAAACTGCACAAAAACGATTAAATTTAGCTAGAATATAATACAGAAACTATTACCACAAATCCTTCTTAAACTGCACAAAAACGACTAAATTTAGCTAGAATATAATACAGAAACGTCACCGGTACAGAAGGGGTTAATCCATTAAGTACCGGTGACATTCTTGGTATTATATTCTGGCAACTATATGACGATTTGATTCAGCTAGGAAGGACGTCTACCCATTAGTTACAAACTATCTCAATCCTTTTAGCTACCACATAATATCTCGCCTAAGCTTCATGTAATCGCCTAAATAAGGCTAGAATAAACTATTAAACGACGGACCCGGTACAGACTACAGAGAGATTGTAGGTGAAATCATAAAAAATAGCAGAATTAATTTCCATATTGTGTCAATACAAATGTGTCATGGTCTCGAATATATATACACATATACTGCTCCAGTGTATTTTATATTTTGACTTCACTGGATAACTGTCAATTTTACAGCAGGTAATATTGGAAGGTAACGAGTATGTAATCTATTTATATTCATTTCACTCCAACACCAAACACCTTCCAATGAAATTAATGAAAGCCTGTGATCTACCGGGATTCAAATATGGGTTCTATCTATCTATCTATTTGCTCAGGCCCAATCCCCATGTTTCCTATTGTTATTTTTATTTTCTATTGCATTCTATTTTATTATTTTTTTCCTTTTTTCTTGGGGGTAGCCGAACACATGGGTTACCACACACATATTAAACATTCTAACCATTACACCATCAAGACAGTAATGACACTACTGGTAGGTCCAAGTAAAGGGTGCATCACACATAGATTATATAGACAACTTGTGATGTTCAACTTATCCAGGGTCACTTTGTCTGGGTGTTGTTTGAATTGATATCGGAAGCAAAACTGATGATAGTATATTGTATTGATTTCTCTATCTATTTATGTATTTTATTTATGTATTTTTTCTTGTTAGTTTCCTCCCAAGGTCTATATCTCTATTAAGCTTTAAAAATACTCCCCAGATCCCCCTTTGAGAAAAATGTGTACAGGCCTAAACATTTAGAGAACCACCTGAAAAGGGAGGGGGGGGGGGGTCGAGGGAGTGATTTTTAGGGCCTGATATGAGGCCTAGGGAGCAATTTTTTCCCCCTAAAAAAAAAAAAAAATAATAATAATAATTGAAAACAATAATGATAATAATTAATAATAATATATATACGGTATATATATATACCGGTATATCTATAATAGTAATAAAAATAATAATAATAATAAAACAAAACTCCATTGCCATGTTGAGCCAGACTTGAACCTCGCTAAACCCTCATGATACTCATAGCCTTCCTCATTGAGATTACAAAGGTGGTATTTGATTTTTCTGGACCCCCTACTCCCTCATGCTTAGCCCCATTAGTTTTGAGATTTTAAGACGCTCGCTTCATTAGTTTGGCGATTTTAAGACCTTTTGTGCTATTTAGGTGTCGATTTTTTTCCCTGGAGAACGATAGTGAGCCTACAACTTTGGAAGACATTATTCTACCAAAAAATGTACACATTAATCTAGAAGGGGGATGTAATGGATGTTTTTTTTTTAAAGTTTGATGGAGGTGTAGGGAGGAAAAAAAAATAAAAATAAAAAATATATATATATATATATATACAGGGTGATTCAGTAACCCTTTTCATAAATTTAATGGCAAATTCGGGAGACAAAAATAAGACTAATTTACTCTACGACACTTAGGGCGAGTCTTTGATATGATGGAGATATTACACCTTTAAAGTTATCGATAGATAGAAAAGAAAAAAATCTAAGGAGTGAGAATGAAAATGTCGTTGCTAACTGGCAGGGTAGCGTAACCAAGACTTGGTATCAAAATGACTTGTAGAGTATTAATTATGATGATGGTGATGAAATGCTAATGTTCTTTTGAGCATTGAGACAACTGCTACCATATGCAACCATTTACATACCATGTGTAAGCAAAGAAACAATCTTTAGATTCATGTACAGATTGATTCCAGATTCATTAAGACGAGCGGAGTATCAAAGCTCAAAGTCGGCAGGAAGATCCCTCCTCCTCCACTTACCCCTCTTCCACCACTTACTCCTCCTCCTCTTCCTCTTACTTATCCTCCGCCGCCTGCTTCTCCCCTTGCTACTACTACTACTAATACAATGATTATTAATAATAATGATGATGATAATACAAATACAGTAGTAATGTACCTTTGTAAATTGCGAAACGAACTGCATCCAGCTACCGTATGCAGCCATTTTGATACCAAGTCTTGGTTACGCTACCCTGCCAGTTAGCAACGACATTTTCATTCTCACTCCTTAGATTTTTTCTTTTCTATCTATCGATAACTTTAAAGGTGTAATATCTCCATCATATCAAAGACTCACCCCAAGGGTCATAGAGTAAATTAGTCTTATTTTTGTCTCCTCAATTTGCCATTAAATTTATGAAAAGGGTTACTGAATCACCCTGTATATATACTGTACAGTATATATGAAAAATAATCGACCAAAAAGTAAACGCTTCCCCCTTAACAGACATCTTCCTTACGGTCATACTAATAATAATGACATACTGTACATATAACCCATTCATTACCAGTCCCGTTCTTTTAACTTTGTCTAGCTACTATTAAACGATTTTATTCAGTTTTAAAAGGGCCTCCAACAACAGGCCTCCAACTATCTCACTTAACCCATCTTATTACCACAAATCCTTCTTAAACTGCACAAAAACGATTAAATTTAGCTAGAATATAATACAGAAACTATTACCACAAATCCTTCTTAAACTTTTTTTTTTTTCTATGTGATTGAGGGAGGCAAAAGGCATAACTGCCTATAGCGAGTGCCTTCCCCATAGTTGAAAGAGTGACAACTGCACAAAAACGATTAAATTTAGCTAGAATATAATACAGAAACGTCACCGGTACAGAAGGGGTTAATCCATTAAGTACCGGTGACATTCTTGGTATTATATTATGGCAACTATATGACGATTAACGTTACCGGTATAGAAAGGGTTAAGGGAGCCCACCTCGTTTTTTTCTCTTTCTCTCCCTCTCTCTTTGGCTTGTATCCATTTGGCCACATTCAGCCTACTGTTTTAAGACGTTTACCCGCATCCAGGTGTCAATATTTTCCTGGCGAGCGGTAGCGAGCCAGCATATACAGTATATATTTTTGTTTTGATAGCAAGCTAAATTTGCAAATTTTTCGATAGAATGTCTGGCGAAACCGGATTTCTCCATACAATGCTGGCTCGCTATCGCTCGCCAGAAAGAAATCTACACCTGGATGGGGATAAATGTCTTAACACAGTTGACTGAATGAGGCCAAATGTATAAAAGTTAGAGAAAGAGAAAGAGAAAAAGAGAGAAAGATATAAATATCAGGCGACCCCCTTAATGTGATTTAAAAAATAAATTAGGCTCAGTCCATAATAGCCATTATTTCGTAATGAATGCGAACACACTGGGTTCTCGAAAATATATTCACATGTACTGCTCTAATGCATTATATATTTTGGCAACACTGGACAGTTTCATAGGAGATAAATAATGTTTTTTACACCAACCAACTTCTCATCTAAACTCAATTAATGAAATCAACGAATACATGTGGCACTCCGAGGACTCGAACCCAGGATACTCACATCGAAATTCCACGCACTATGCATTACGCTATCGAGACATATTGGAAGGCATCGAGTGTGTAATGTAATAACAAAGCCACTCCAACAGCTTCCTCTCTCTCCAACACCCCTTCTCCCCTCTCTACACTCTTCAGAACAAATAGGAAAAGTAGAATGTAGCTACGAGGTGCCGTTGTTAAGGGTAGGCAGACCGTTTTTCTGGACCCCCTTCTCCCTAATGTTTAGCCCCACTAGTTTTGAGATTATAAGACGTTCGGCCCATTAGTTTGGCGATTTGAACACCTTTCGCTCCATTTCGTTGTCAATTAGACCTTTCGTGCCATTTAGGTGTCCATTTTTTCCTGGCGAGCGATAGCGAGCCTGTAATTTTAAGAGGAACCGGCCTTCGGCCGGGAAATTTTTCTACCGAAAAATGTACAAATTTATCTTGAAGGGTAGGGGGTGTTTTTCTAAGCTTGATGGAGGTCTAGGGAGGAAACTAAAACAATATATGAATACATAAATTAATAGACCAAACAAACGGTCTCCCTCCTCTTAAGGCTTAACCCTCAATACCTTCACCTGACCTGACCTGACCCAGCACTGATGGGTCCAAGTAAACGGCGCATCACACAGATTCTATTGGTCAGGTCAAGGTATTGAGGGATAAGCCTTTACAACGGCACCTCGTATCTACATTCTACTTTTCCTATTTTTCTGAAGAGTGTAGAGAGGGGAGAAGGGGTGTTGGAACGAGAGGAAGCTGTTGGAGTGGCTTTGACAATTTGTGATGGGCCACTTATCTTGGGTCACTTTTCTGGGAGTTATATATATATATATATATATATATATATATATATATATATAACCCACCCACCTTAAAGGAGCCCACCTAGCTTTTTTTTTCTCTTTCTCTCCCTTTCTCTTTGACTTATATCCATTCGGCGCCATTCAGCCTACTGTTTGAAGATGTTTACCCCCCATCTACAGTAGGTGTCAATATTTTCCTGGCGAGCCGTAGCGAGCCAGCATATATATATTTTTGTTTTGCCAGCAAGCTAAATTTGTACAATTCTCCATACAATGCTGGCTCGCTTTCGCTCGCCAGGAAGAAATCGACACCTGAATGGGGATAAACGTCTTAAATAAGTTGGCTGAATGGGGCCGAATGGATAAAAGCCAGGGAAAGAGAGAAAAGGAGAGAAAGATAAAAAAAAAAAACGCCGGTGACCCCCCTTAAGGCATTATAAAAAAATCATAGATCAGCTTAGATTAGATGAAGTCAGATTAGCTCGGGGGGGGGGGGGGGGGGGGAGGGGACAGAGAGAGAGAGAGAGCAAGTGGAGAGTCCATAATATAGTCCGTTCATTATAGGTTGGCCAGAAATCGTCACCTCTCTAACCCCTGTAACTCAAAATGGGCTAGAGCAAATGGGCTGTAAATTTCTACACCACCTATTCCCTGGCTGACTCTTCCCAAATGGTAAACATGTTAGCTCGATTACTGTAAACAAACAAATAATAACCAGATACATAGACCAAAAAACAAGCATTACCCCCTTAATTAAAAAAAGATCTGCTGTTTCTCCTTTCAACTTCGATCGCGTGTTTGAATAATGATAATGCCAGCGAGTGACTCCAGAATAAACCCCAGAATATACCACAGAATAAACCCCCAGAATATACCCCACATTAAACCCCAGAATATACCCGAGTAAACCCCAGAGTATACCCAAGAATAGATCCCCAGAATAAGTCCCAGAGTAAACCCCAAAATATACCCCAGAATAAACCCCAGAGTATACCACAGAATAAACCCACAGAATATACCCCAGAATAAACCCCAGAATAAACCTCAGAACAAACCCCAGAATAAACCCCAGAAAACCCCCCAGAAAAAAACCGAGAATCGCGAAGTAAAGGGTTTACATAACAAAGGTCGCCATACAAAATTCACGGCCTGATCTTCCGGTGGGAACCAATCCAAGGCCGTCACCTTTACTCAACGGTGACTTTTCGCTGTATTTACGAGAGTTTGTCCTACAATTTTATCTTCTAATTTAATTTTCTTTCCCGAGGGTATAAACAAGTAGATGATTGTTGGGTGATTTGGTGTTTCTGAATGCTTGTGTGCTTGTTTTGTTTTCTGGGCGAACTGTTATATGTGTTCTTCCCCTGTCACCTCGTTTTCTGTTATCGTGTCTCTTGCTGAACCTTCCTACCCCTTGAGGGAGTAAAGACGGACTACTGACTGGTTGTTGGATGGAGAAGTGGGCTAGGTACAGTATATGTCATGTTTTTATATTATGAATGCCTATGTAGTATCTTGGGCTATGTTTGGGCCACATGCCGAAGATACCCCTCTTATGTATTTAGACCTTGAGCATAAATAAAGGCAAGGAGAGAGAGAGAGAGAGAGAGAGAGCTACATAGAGCTACATAGATACACAGACCACACAGACCTCAAGGTCCTTACTAGGCAGTCTGGCCTTACAAACTATATATGCATATATGCATACATACATACACACACATATACATATATATACATATACACACATATATATACATACATACATACATACACCGGTACACACATATACACACACATATACACATACATACATACATACACACATACATACATATATATACAGTATATATATATATATATACATACTGTACAGTGCACACACATACATATACATAATTTTTTTTTTTTTTCATATCACCCCAGCCCTCTGCAGATAGAGGTCAAGCCTTCCCTTGAAAGCGTTTATTGTGTCGCTCTCCACCACTCTCGCTGGTAGTTTATTCTACTCTGTCGCCACACTGTAGGTGAAGAAACTCTTTGTGACATCTAGGTTTGCCTTTTTGGTTTTTAATTTAATTCCATTTCCGCGAGTTTGATTAGTATTATTTAATGTGAATAGTGCATTTACATCGACTTTGTCGAAACCTTTTAGTATCTTAAAGCACTCAATAAGCTGACCCCTCAACCTCCACTTTTTTAATGAGAACAGGTTCAATCGTTTAAGTCTTTCTTCATATGGTTCATTTCTTAATGAGGGTATCATCTTCGTCGCTCTACGCTGTACTGACTCTAGTCTTACAATGTCCTTGATCAGATAAGGTGACCAGAACTGCACACCATATTCAAGGTGGGGCCTCACCATACTTTTGAACAGTGGCACTATTACGTTTTCATGTTTATATGTAAATTTTCGTTTAATAAAGCCCAATGCTATGTTTGCCTTATTTGCAGCCGCTATACATTGGTCGGAAGTTTTTAGGTTTTCAGATATTAGTACCCCTAGGTCTTTTACTACCGTTGCGGGTTTTTTATTTGTTTGCCATTCATTTCGTATTTGTATTTCATATTTCTGCTACCAACCTGCAGCACCTGACATTTATCGACATTGAAGGGCATCTGCCATTTTTTTCGACCACTCTGATATCTTGTTTAAATCAGATTGCAACGCATTTCTATCATCTTCGTTCAGGACTGTATTTCCTATTTTTGTATCGTCGGCGAATTTGGAAATGGTGTTGTTTACCCCTACATCAATATCGTTAATGTAAATGAGAAACAGGACCGGTCCAAGGACTGAACCCTGTGGAACTCCACTAGTGACAGGCTCCCACTCCGATTCCACTCCATTTATCACCACTTTCTGTCTTCTGTCTGTAAGCCAATTTTTTTTATCCAAGAATGAATTTCACCTTTGATACCTATCCTCTCCAGTTTAGCCAATAGTTTTCGGTGAGGCACCTTGTCGAAAGCTTTTTGAAAGTCCAAGAAGATTATATCTAGTGATTTCGTCATGTCGTTATATGTGAATAGTTTGTTATAAAATTCAATCAAATTTGTTAGGCATGACTTATTTGATCTAAAGCCGTGTTGACTATTTTTGATTAGGTTGTTTGATTCGAGGTAATCTACTATCTTATCTCTAAGGATTTTTTCCATGATTTTTCCTACAATTGAAGTTAGACTAATTGGTCTGTAATTACTCGCTTTGGCCTTGCTACCCTTCTTGTATATCGGCGTAATGTTCGCATCTTTCCAATCACTCGGTACAATCCCCTGTAGTAATGATAAGTTAAATAGTTGTGTCAGGGGTTTTGCTATTTCGTCCTTAACATTCTTAATTATTTTCGGGTGGAGCATGTCGGGTCCCGGGGTCTTATTTACATTTAAATTACTCAATTTGCTTTGTACTTCGCTAACACTGATGGTGAAATCTCCTATCACATGAGTTGAGGTGTTATTTTCAAGGGTATGATCGATAATTTCTTCTGTGAAAACTGAGCCAAAATATTTGTTGAGCAGATTTGCCGTGTTTGTGTCACCTGTTATTGTCTGGCCATCTTCTATTAGCGGTCCGATTCCGCTTTTGATCTGTTTATTTTTGTTTACGTAACTGTAGAATTTTTTGGGGTTTGTGGCACTTTCTCTGGCAATAGTCATTTCGTAATTTTGTTTGTTCGCCCTAATTATTTTTTCACTTCCCTTCTACTATTTTTGTACAAGTTTTTAATTACTTCAGTGTTTGTGTTATTTTTTACAAGTTTGTGGAGTGGATTCCTTTTCCTTATTGCCTTGCCAATGTCTCTACTGTACCAAGGGGGCATACTTGATTTCGTATTACGTTTTGGTTTCATGGGTACAAATTGTTTATGCGCTTCTGTAATTGTAGACTTAAAATGTCCCCATAGTTCATTTACTTCGTTTATATTTATGAGGTTTGAGTGTATGTTTGATAGCGATTCCTTAAGTCCGTCATAATTTGCGTTTTTGAAGTCCGAAACCATTCCTGTTGTTTTTACTGAGGAATATTTGCTTATAACGTTGATTCTTAAGATTTTATGATCGGACGTTGCCAGATGTTCACCTACATCCAGGTTTGATAATAGATTTGCTTGGGTAGTGATTACGAGGTCTAATATATTCCTGTCTCGCGTCGGCTGTTTTACGTGTTGAGTCAAAAAATTGTCCTGGATGAAGCTTGTCATTAGGCGTGACTCAGCATTTTTTCCGGTCAGGGTATTCCAGTCAATTAGGGGGAGGTTATAGTCACCTAGTAAAACTGTTTCGTCGGAATGAAGGGTTTTCTCTAGTATTTCATAAAAAATTGTATCATCGGCAACAGTTAGTCTCGGTGGTCGGTAAGCTGTACTGATATTTAAGTTCATGTTTTTTGTATTTATTTTGACGCACACTATTTCTGCATTACTTTCGGGGAGAGTCACCTCGACTGGGTTTAAGTAGGTTGCAACGTACATTGCAACACCCCCCCTCTTTGTTTTCCATTGTTACGGTCTTTATGAATTTTTTTATATGGCTCTATGTGATATTCATGAAGTAGATCTTTATTTCTAAGGTTCATATGTGTTTCCGTTATACAAATAACGTCAACTTTCTCATTTAATAACAGACATTTGAGTTCGTCTATTTTGTTTCTTATTGAGCAGGCATTTATGGATATTATTTTTATATCATTTCTCTCAGCATGCGCTGGATTTGTTTTTCTTATTGGTGAGGATGGGTTTGGGGTTGTGAGAGAGAGAGAGAGAGAGAGAGAGAGAGAGAGAGAGAGAGAGAGAGAGAGAGAGAGAGAGAGCTACATAGAGCTACATAGATACACAGACCACACAGACCTCAAGGTCCTTACTAGGCAGTCTGGCCTTACAAACTATAATATGCATATATGCATATATACACATACACATACATACATACATATACATATATATATACATATATATACACATACATATACACATACATACATACACACATATATATACAGTATATATATACATACTGTACAGTGCACACACTTACATATACATACATTTTTTTTTTTTTTTTTTTTTTTTTTTTTCATTCATATCACCCCAGCCCTCTGCAGATAGAGGTCAAGCCTTCCCTTGAAGGCGTTTATTGTGTCGCTCTCCACCACTCTCGCTGGTAGTTTATTCCACTCTGTCGCCACACTGTAGGTGAAGAAACTCTTTGTGACATCTAGGTTTGCCTTTTGGTTTTTAATTTCATTCCATTTCCGCGAGTTTGATTAGTATTGTTTAATGTGAATAGTGCATTTACATCGACTTTGTCGAAACCTTTTAGTATCTTAAAGCACTCAATAAGCTGACCCCTCAACCTCCTCTTTTTTAATGAGAACAGGTTCAATCGTTTAAGTCTTTCTTCATATGGTTTATTTCTTAATGAGGGTATCATCTTCGTCGCTCTACGCTGTACTGACTCGAGTCTTACAATGTCCTTGATCAGATAAGGTGACCAGAACTGCACACCATATTCAAGGTGGGGCCTCACCATACTTTTGAACAGTGGCACTATTACGTTTTCATGTTTATATGTAAATTTTCGTTTAATAAAGCCCAATGCTATGTTTGCCTTATTTGCAGCTGCTATACATTGGTCGGAAGTTTTTAGGTTTTCAGATATTAGTACCCCCAGGTCTTTTACTACCGTTGCGGTTTTTATTTGTTTGCCATTCATTTCGTATTTGTATTTCATATTTCTGCTACCAACCTGCAGCACCTGACATTTATCGACATTGAAGGGCATCTGCCATTTTTTCGACCACTCTGATATCTTGTTTAAATCAGATTGCAACGCATTTCTATCATCTTCGTTCAGGACTGTATTTCCTATTTTTGTATCGTCGGCGAATTTGGAAATGGTGTTGTTTACCCCTACATCGATATCGTTAATGTAAATGAGAGAGAGAGAGAGAGAGAGAGAGAGAGAGAGAGAGAGAGAGAGAGAGAGAGAGAGAGAGAGAGAGACAGAGACAGAGAGAGAGAGAGAGAACAAAAGTGGTCTTGGGAAAGGAAAGGAATGTAACCTTCATAATCCATCTCAATATTTTACGAGAACAGAAGCTTTTATTTCTTTTCGTGAGTGCCAACGATCGGTCACATTTGAGAATACTCCCTTTTCCGTGGAGGGTGGGTAGCGTGTATACCTTGCATGCGAGAGGTCACTAGTTCGATTCCCACTGGTTGAATATGTCTGTGATTGGTTGAATATGTCTGTGGCACTCAACTCCATGGCCTCCCCGCTCCTCTTTGCAATAACGGACATCAGAGGTGCAGGAGATCAGTGTTGCAAAAAATAAAAATAAATACTAAAATTAAAATTAAAAAATAGTTATAATAATAATAATGATAATAATAATATAACTGATCAGTATAATAAAGATGATTACGCTGGTTACAGACAACATTCATAACCACAACCACTCCAACAGTAATAATAACATTCAACATACACTGCACACATTACACACAACTAGGGGAGCTGTTCCAAAGGGCTTTAATTCACGACATTTCATCCAATATGATCATTTTAAAGTATCTAAATTCTTAACTCCTTCTGTACCGGCGACATAATTTAAAGGATATTCTAGGTATATTTAGACGATTTTATGCAGTTTAAGAAGGACCTTTGGTAGTAAAAAGGGTTAAGTGAGATAGTTCGGAGCCTGTTAAATGTTGGAGACCCTAGTTAAACTGAATATAATTGTCTAAATGTAGCCGGTAAAAACTAAAAGGAGGACGCCGGTACAGAAGGGGTTAGGCATTTAGATAGAGGTTTGTCTATGTTATATAAGGAACTGGGACCGATACACGGGACACTTATGACACCTTATCCCCCTCTGGTCGCCGTACCCTAAATAAATTTGGTTTAGTGTGTTGTCGTTTCGATAGTTTTTAATTTTAATGAGTTCGTTATATTTATTTGAACAGTAACTTTGAGTTCGTTTTCAAGTTTTATATTTTAATTAAATACCGACAACGTAATTCTAGCGCCAATGATATTCGAAATCATGTCAGATCTGGGTTTTATAGTTTGTAATTGTCTAGTTTTCCCGAGTATGAGTAACGTAGGATAATTACAATGTTTTAAAGATGTATTTACAGATGTATGCCATATTTAAGTCCACCTGTTAGCAATTTCAAGTAATTTTATCGATTGAGCATGGATCAAACGTGATATTTTACCGAGATACAACAAATGATCAAATGTCGATGTGTTGATAACTTAACATCACAAAGTTAAAACGGACAAAATGTACAGGTGCCCACATGCGTTCAGTTCTTCTCCGTGGCCTTATACATAGATATATGATGCGCATGATTAAATTACGAGCGTAGTTTCTTTAGCAGTGATTACTCATCTGACTAGTTAACTGATGCTTAAGGGGACATGGGCCGGTTTTCTGGGCCACTTTCTCCCTCATGTTTAGCCCCATTAGTTTTCAGATGTTAAGATGTTTGACCCATTAGTTAGTCGATTTTAAGACCTTTCACCCCATTTCGTCGTCAATATTTAGACCTTTTGTGCTATTTAGGTGTCGATTTTTTTCCTTGGCGAACGATAGTGAGCATGTAATGTTGGAAGAACCGGCCTTCGGCCGGGAAATTTTTCTACCGAAAAATGTACAAATTAATCTAGAAGGGGGATCTAATGGATGTTTTTTTAGATTTGATGGAGGTCTAAGGAGGAAAGTAGAAAAATAATGAATACATGCAAAAATCGCCCAAAAAGTGAACCATCTCCCCTCAAAAGAAACCATCGCAACTCCTTCATACTAATTTTACTTTCATACACAAGATCAAGGCGAGGAAAGGAACTTATGTGGGCAACTGTGTATAGCCAGAAATATCATCAAGTCGGAAACATGAGAGAGTGTGTCTGCAATTTATCCCTGTTGGTTCTGAATATGCAAATATAATGCATACAGTCGGGCTCCGAAATTCAAGGGTCGACCTCGGGACATGAAGAGTGGAACTCTCTCTCCCTTTGTACTATAGTCTATTATTTTCCAGCTGAGGGTAAATTGCCATGTTACTATATTAGTTACTTAGCTAATACGGAGATTTTCTAGCGAAATATGTCGTTAATTATGAACACTTGGCATTAAGGTCCGGTATTTAGTTTGTTCCCTAGATCCATCAAGCATAAAATTACACCCCCTAGACCCCCTTTCATGAATAAATTTGTACATTTTTCGGTAGAAAATGTCCCGGCCGAAGGCCGGCTCCTTTTAAATTACAGGAAAAAATCGACTGCTAAATGGCACGAAAGGTCTTAAAATTGACAGAAATGGGGCGAAAGTTCTTAAAATCGCCAAACTAATGGGAGGAACGTCTTAATATCTCAAAAGCAATGGGGTTAATATGAGGGAGAAAGGGGTCCAGAAAAAAAAATCCCTCAAATGGAAATTTCCCCTTAATACGACACAGACACATAGTAGTTTCAAATTTTTTCATTAACCCTATTAGGTGCAGGGCGGGCCAATTTGCAGCCTCCCAGTTTTACTCCATTAGCTTGGAGATTTTAAGAAGTTTCATCGCATTAGTTTGGCGATTATATGATGCTTCAACCCAATCAGGAGAAACCGGCCTTAGGCCGGGACATTTTTCTACCGAAAAATGTACCTACACATTTAGCTTGAAGGGGGTCTGGGGGACGTTTTTTTTAGTTTGAAGGGGGTCTGGGGGACGTTTTTTTTAGTTTGAAGGGGGTTTGGAGAGGCGTTTTTCCAAGTCTAGCGGGTAAACTAAAAACACATTGTTCAAAAATGGCTAAAACAAATAAAAACCTCAATAATAATTACACAAAATACCATAATAACCCCCAAGACGTTGCACCAAATAGTGTTAAGTATCGATCAATCAGCTGCTAAGAGATTCAATTTATCATCAGCTGGAAACAAAATAGATTAGCCTATAGATAAAAGTAAGTAACACCCCGTTCTTTAACATGGATATCAAATACAAACCCCAAATGTACTCGAATAAACTAATGAAAGCAAATGGGCCTCCCGGGATTCGAACTCGGGACACCACACCCAGAACATAAGCATCTAAACCATTACACCACCAACACCGTAGTTTAGCTGTATATTGCACAGTCGTATACAAAGATCATGGTCCCTCCCTAGTTTGTGGATTTCCTACCCTTTCTTATACTATTATGAATACTATCTTTATGGTATGGTTTTCAAATAATTATTCAGGCCAGATATTTATCAACATTTTTCATGATGCTTTATAAGAAGGTTAATCCAGTTTAATAGTACGTTGTCATTTCACAAAGGAACCATAGGGAAAACTAATAAAACTTCTCTCTCTCTCTCTCTCTCGTATGTCGTACTTTCACCAAGTAACAATAGGGAAAAGTAATACAATTATTCTCCCCCCCTCCCTCTCTCTCTCTCTCTCTCTCTCTCTCTCTCTCTCTCTCTCTCTCTCTCTCATATGTCGTAATTTCACCAAGTAACAATAGGGACAACTAGTCAAAATCTCTCTCTCTCTTTCATATGTCGCACGGTAAATTCACTAAGTAACAATAGGGAAAAGTAATACAATTGTTCTCTCCCCCCCCCCCCTCTCTCTCTCTCTCTCTCTCTCATATTTTGTAATTTCACTAAGTAACAATAGGGATAACTAGTAAAATCTCTCTCTCTCTCTCATATTTTGTAATTTCACTAAGTAACAATAGGGATAACTAGTAAAATCTCTCTCTCTCTCTCTCTTATATGCTAATTGTACTCTGAATGCAGATGCTATTGTTCTGAAGGCTGCTCAATATGGAGTTTCGAAGGGCACTGCGTAACTCTAATACAAGGCAAAATAACACCTAAGGGGGGGGGGGGGGGTCACCGTTTTGTTTTACTTTTCTCTCCTTTTCTCTCTTTCCCTGGCTTGTATCCATTCGGCCCCATTCAGCCAACTGTTTTAAGACGTTTATCCCCATCCAGGTGTAGATTTCTTCCTGGCGAGCGACAGCGAGCCAGCATTGTAGGGAGAAATCCGGCTTCGCCGGAGACATTTTTCTATTGAAAACTTAACAAATTTAGCTTGCTGTCAAAACAAAAATATATATATGCTGGCTCGCTACCGCTCGCCAGGAAAATATTGACACCTGGATGGGGGTAAACGTCTTAAAACAGTAGGCTGAATGGGGCCGAATGGATACAAGCCAAAGAGAGAGGGAGAGACAGAGAAAACAACCGGTGTGGGCTCCCTTAACCTCTTCTGTACAGTTGGCCAAATAAGTCGTGTCTCCGCTGTTATTACGTTGTGCTCGCTGTATACTGTATTAATGTCTGTCAGATGTTGAATAGGTGTGTGAAGATAGTATTTTTTTTGTATATCTCACTCGAAATGATCAAGTAATGCTTAGATAATGCTGATACCAATTATTGCTCGAAATATACTTGGTGCCGCGACATCACATATTTGGCCGACTGTACCAGTGACGTCTTTTTAATTGTATTGTAGCTACATTTATACGATCTTATGAAGCTTGGGAAGGATGTATATGGTAGCGAAAACAATGAATTAAGATAGTGCTGTTGCCCTTTAATTCTTCCTTCCTTCCTAAGCTGAATAAAATCGTCTTATAGTTGCCAGAATATAATGAGAAGGACGTCACTGGTACAAAGAGGGTTAATATGGAAGTCGACATGATAATTATGAAGCAGAATATTTGAAGGAATCGAAAATACTGTAGCCTAGATGTATATTGTGTGTCGCCCGCCTAAACGCCTACTGCATTACGACTAATTATTTATGCTAATATTCAAGCCAGGTCACACCCATTAAACTTTAAGCTGAATCACAAACACACACACACACGCACACACACACACACACTATCTCTCTCTCTCTCTCTCTCTCTCTCTCTCTCTCTCTCTCTCTCTCTCTCTCTCTCTCTCTCTCTCTCTCTCTCTCTCATGCAGTACACACACCCACAATCTCTTTCACTCTTGGTGGTGTAATGGTTAAGGTGTCTAAGAATCTGTGTGTGATAACCCGGGTTCGAATCCTGGTGGATCACATAATATATCCATATACAGTATATTCATTAATTTCATTGGAGGTGTTTGGTGTTGTGGTGAAATTAATGAAAAATAGATTAAGCAAACAGATACACACACAGTCTCCCACCCGCACACGCACTTCTTCGTTTTCTATTGAGCTCGTCCCGGATTCTCTGTTCATTACACAGGACTAACCTTAATAAATAAATAAATAAATACAAAAAAATCCTGTTGCGAGTTAAAGTGGCCATCTCTCTCTCTCTCTCTCTCTCTCTCTCTCTCTCTCTCTCTCTCTCTCTCTCTCTCTCTCTCTCTCATGCAGTACACACACCCACACTCTCTTTCTCTTACACACGTATTGCCGAATGTATATTATGGGTATGAAAATAGTGGAGAGTAAAAGACAGGCCAATTAAACCAATGGGAGGCACTCGTTACAGGCAGCCTACCTTTTGTCTCCTTCATACACATACACACAAATATACACCAGTGGGAGGCACTCGTTACAGGCAACCTACCTTTTGTCTCCTTCATACACATAAACTAAGCATTACATCAATGGGAGGCACTCGTTACAGGAAGCCTACCTTTTGTATCCTTCATACACATAAACTAAGCATTACATCAATGGGAGGCACTCGTTACAGGAAGCCTACCTTTTGTATCCTTCATACACATAAACAAAACATTACACCAATGGGAGGCACTCGTTACAGGCAGCCTACCTTTTGTATCCTTCATACACATACACAGAAATATACACCAATGGGAGGAACTCTTTACAGGCAGCCTACCTTTTGTATCCTTCATACACATACACAGAAATATACACCAATGGGAGGCACTCATTACAGGCAGCCTACCTTTTGTATCCTTCATACACATACACAAAACATTACACCAATGGGAGCCACTCGTTACAGGCAGCCTACCTTTTGTATCCTTCATACACATACACAAAACATTACACCAGTGGGAGGCACTCGTTACAGGCAGTTTACCTTTTGTATCCTTCATACACATACACAGAAATATACACCAATGGGAGGCACTCGTTACAGGCAGCCTACCTTTTGTATCCTTCATACACATACACAAAACATTACACCAGTGGGAGGCACTCATTACAGGCAGCCTACCTTTTGTATCCTTCATACACATACACAAAACATTACACCAGTGGGAGGCACTCGTTACAGGCAGCCTACTTTTTGTATCCTTCATACACATACACAAAACATTACACCAGTGGGAGGCACTCGTTACAGGCAGCCTACCTTTTGTATCCTTCATACACATACACAAAACATTACACCAGTGGGAGGCACTCGTTACAGGCAGCCTACCTTTTGTATCCTTCATACACATACACAAAACATTACACCAGTGGGAGGCACTCGTTACAGGCAGCCTACCTTTTGTATCCTTTATACACAAACAAAATATTACACCAATGGGAGGCACTCGTTACAGGCAGCCTACCTTTTGTATCCTTCATACACATACACAGAAATATACACCAATGGGAGGCACTCATTACAGGCAGCCTACCTTTTGTATCCTTCATACACATACACAAAAATTACACCAATGGGAGGCACTCGTTACAGGCAGCCTACCTTTTGTATCCTTCATACACATACACAAAACATTACACCAGTGGGAGGCACTCGTTACAGGCAGCCTACCTTTTGTATCCTTCATACACATACACAAAACATTACACCAGTGGGAGGCACTCGTTACAGGCAGCCTACCTTTTGTATCCTTCATACACATAAACAAAATATTACACCAATGGGAGGCACTCGTTACAGGCAGCCTACCTTTTGTATCCTTCATACACATACACAGAAATATACACCAATGGGAGGCACTCATTACAGGCAGCCTACCTTTTGTATCCTTCATACACATACACAAAACATTACACCAATGGGAGGCACTCATTACAGGCAGCCTACCTTTTGTATCCTTCATACATATACACAAAACATTACACCAGTGGGAGGCACTCGTTACAGGCAGTCTACCTTTTGTCTCCTTCATACAAAAAAACCCCACCAGTCTGAGACACTTGTTACAAGCAGCCTACCTTGTGTCTCCTTCATACAGAAAAAACAAAAATAAATAAATAAATAAATAAGGTGGCACCAACATGGCGAAGATTGGCCGATTTCCTGATACTAATTAGGGGTCTACTGCGTCCAAGAGAAAGAGCTCTGTCGCGAGAAAAGTTGGACAACGAAGGTGTAATTAGCGATATTGGCTTCCGGCAGGTCCGTTATCTATATTGTCACTCTCACAAAAGATCCTCACTCTTAATTAAGGGGCGAGTTTTTTTTTCTGGACCCCCTTTTCCCTCATGTCTAGCCCATTAGTTTTCACATTTTAAGACGTTCGGCCCATTAGTTTGACGATTACAAGACCTTTCAACCTATTTCTTTGTCAATATTAACCCCCTCCGACAGATTAAGTTTCATTAAGACTTTTTCATATATTCCATTAACAGGACAAACTCGGAACACAGATGGCGCGGAAACTGACACGACTCACCCCGAGTGTTAATCCGAGGTAGGAGCAAACGTAATTGGAATCTGTCTGAATTTCCAAAACTTTTAACCAATGGAAAAAGTCTCCCGGTACGAACGGGGCCCGGACGGAAAGGTCGTGATGAAATGCAACACAAACACGTAAATGAGATTCACCGTTACGGAAATGTTTACAGACTATACTCGGTTTCTTTTCAACTGACGGTAAATTGCAAAGTTTCCCTCAAAATTTCTGTTATTATGATTATTTTGTAATGAAATGTGGTGCTAATTATATAAACTTGGTCTTACTATAATGCAGAGACATAGTAGTTTCATATTTTTCCATTAAGTATCGAGAAATTAGCTGCCAAGGGATTCAATTTACTGTCAGTTGAAATCAAACCGACTACAGTTTCTTTTCATCTGACGATAAATTGAATCCCTGAGCAGCTAATTTCTCGATAGTTAATGGAAAAATATGAAACTACTATGTCTCTGCATCATATTAAGACCAAGTTTATATAATTAGCACCACATTTCACTACAAAATCTGCAAAATATCTGAGAAATCTTGATGGGAACTTTGTAATTTACTGCCAGTTGAAAAGAAACCGAGTATAGTTGCGAAAAAGCCAAAGGCATCCAATTACTTAACCCCTTCTGTATCGGCAACTTTTTTTCATAATATTCTGGTTACTATTAGACGATATTATCCAGCAATTAACAGGCTTCGAACCATCTCACTCAACCCATTTACTACCACAGATCCGTCTTCAACTGCTCAAAATCGTATAAATATAGCTAGAACAAAATTTAAAAAACGGTACAGGAGTTAACCTGTGCACATAGCCTAGCCTGGTTTGTACAGTTGGCCAAATAAGTTGTTTCTCCGCTGTCATTACGCTTTGTGTGCTGCATTTATGTCTGCCAGATGTTGAATATAGTGCGTATAGACAGGAACATGTTTGTATATCTCACTCGAAATGATGAATTAATGCTTAGATACTGCTGACACTAATTATTGATCGAAATCTACTTAATGCCGCGACATCATGTATTTGGCTAACTGTATGTATCATGTCTCGTTTGTCACAGAGCGGAACTAAATTATGAGTGTGTTTATTATGCCTGGGGAAAAAAAATATGGCATGTGTTGGGAGTGTTTGTAACCCGTTTCCTTTGTTATTTGAGAGAGAGAGAGAGAGAGAGAGAGAGAGAGAGAGAGAGAGAGAGAGAGAGAGAGAGAGAGAGAGAGAGAAAACAAATGTGTGAGAAAAACAAATGTGTGAGCGAGAAAAACAAAATGTGTGAGAGAAAAAGAGTGTGTGTGTGTGTATTTAGGAGAAAGAGCTACAACACACTAATCAGAAGTGACAAAAAAGGTTTCTGGAAGTGGCCTAACAACCAACCCTGAACCATGACAGTGAAACTAAGATGTGTTTAGTGAAGATTGTTCATATGTTTGTGATAAGTGTTTTTATCTTCTACTTTACTTCCATTTCTAACTATACCTTCATCTAATAACCAATCCCAATAACCCAACAATCTATCCCTCCAAAGACTTCCAATCTCCCACCCCGAACCTCCAATCCACATACTTTCAAACCTTTTCTCTCGCCATCAAGTCAAGTCAAGCGATTGTGATAGTGAATGTGTGTAAGCATATGTGTGACCGTGCATATTAGTGTGTATAAGTCATTCTCTCTCTCTCTCTCTCTCTCTCTCTCTCTGTATAAGTGTGTGTGTGTGTGTGTGTGTGTGTGTAAGAGCAAGACAGAACTTTCAAGACGTGACAAGGTTGCTATAAAATGGTACAATTCAAAAGACTGGAAAACACAAATTCAATTTTAGTTTTATATTCCAGCGTGAGGATTCTTATGTTTGTAGTGTGTGTGTGTGTGTGTGTGTGTGTGTGTGTGTGTGTGTGTGTGTGTGTGTGTAAGAGAAAGGAGATACGGCAAGAAACTCGGTATATTGTTTGGCTTACAAAATGTGCTAAAAATAGCTCATAAATATTAATGAACTTGATACGGCCGTGGATAAGAATTTATGTACACACTTTGGGGGAACTAATTTGATTAACTGTTTGAGGCACAGAGGTCCAATTCCTGGTAGTTAAGGTGTTGGAGTACTGCACTACTGGCCTGGGTTCGAGTCCTGGCTGGGTCATGTTACAAACATATAAAATATTCAATATCCAATTTAATTCTGGTATTTATCATTTGGAGATGTGTTAGTATTCGTGAATCCAATTGTACATATAGAAAACAAGTAGGCCTACATATATGAAAACAAGTGATACAGACACATTAAATAACTAGTCCCTAAATACAGATAAATTAAATAACTAGTCCCTAAATACAGATAAATTAAATAACCAGTCCCTAAATACAGATAAATTAAATAACCAGTCCCTAAATACAGATACATTAAATAACTAGTCCCTAAATACAGATAAATTAAATAACCAGTCCCTAAATACAGATAAAATAAATAATCAGTCCCTAAATACAGATAAATTAAATAACCAGTCCCTAAATACAGATAAATTAAATAACCAGTCCCTAAATACAGATAAATTAAATAACCTGTCCCTAAATACAGATACATTAAATAAGCAGTCCCTAAATACAGACAAATTAAATAACCAGTCCCTAAATACAGATAAATTAAATAATCAGTCCCTAAATACAGATAAATTAAATAACCTGTCCCTAAATACAGATACATTAAATAAGCAGTCCCTAAATACAGACAAATTAAATAACCAGTCCCTAAATACAGATGCATTAAATAACTAGTCCCTAAATACAGATAACTTAAATAACCAGTCCCTAAATACAGATACATTAAATAACTAGTCCCTAAATACAGATAAACTAAATAACCAGTCCCTAAATACGGATAAATTAAATAACCAGTCCCTAAATACAGACAAATTAAATAACCAATCCCTAAATACAGATAAATAAAATAAATAATCCCTAAATACAGATAATAAAAATAACCAGTCCCTAAAATTCGTGGCAGGCAATTATTTAACATAAACACGGTGGAGAATTACGTAATATATTTTTCCAAGCATCATTAAGCAAGTCATTAATTTTTAGACGAAAGCGTTTCCTGCTGCTGTTTTAATTACTGCGACTCTCCAGGTTTTAATATTAAAGGGAGATGGGCCGTTTTTCTGCTCCCCCTTCTTCCTCGTGCTTAGCCCCATTCGTTTTCAGATTATATGACGTTCGACCCATTAGTTTGGCGATCTTAAGACCTGTCGCCCCATTGCTGTGTCAATATTAAGACTTCATGTGATTTAGGTGTCGTTTTTCCTGGCGAGCGATAACGAGCCTGTAATTCAAGAGAAACCGGCCTTCGGCCAGGACATTTACCATGAAGGATGGTCTTGGGCGGGTGTTTTTTAAGCTTGATGGAGGTCTATAGGGAGGACACTAAAAAAAATATAAGATACATAGGCCTAAATGAGCAAATAAATACGCCCATATCCCCTTAATATTTATAGGCCTATGATGAGTCGGCAGTTTATCGAATATTAGAGTGTCGTTATTAATATAGATTTAACAGCCATTGCAGATCATAACGCATTAATGAATTATCGAAAAAGTATTTTGCAACAAAATATATATAATTATAAATGACTAATACAAAAATAATAAAATAGAGGAAAATAAAATAAAAAAATAGGAAAAGTGGGGATTGCGCCTGAGCATATAGATAGATAGATAGATAGATAGATAGATAGATAGATAGATAGATAGATAGATAAATGACTTGACATGACTTGAATATAGAAGAACTAAGATCAAAACTGACATGAATATAGACAAAGTGTGACAAAATCACTTACATATTTTTGGGGGAACTGATATAAAGATGAAAGTGTGGACCTAGATGCATGTGAATTTGTATTTTTTGTTTTTGTGTATTCATTGTTTCTCTGTTGTGTTGTGTTGTCCCTGTTCGGGCTCTATCTCGAATCGGCCAACCCCGGAAAAAAAAATAATAGAAAAATGGGGATTGGGCCAGAGTAAATAGATAGATATATATTAGATATAGATAGATATATTGTATATTTCTCCTACTCGACGAGACAGAGCAACGGGCGAGGGAACGCGAAAGTAGTCCCAGACCCTGAGAATAGGAACTTTAAATTTTGTTTCTGTTCGGGTTCTGTCTCGCGTCGGCCACCCCCAGCAATGGGGTATGTGCCTGAGTATATACATACATACAAATATATAGATAGATAGATAGATAGATAGTGGATACATAAATAATCATACATAGGCATTATAATACCATTTAATTAAAAGGGGATTTTTTTTTTTAATGATTACAGTTGATTGTATTTACATTACCTAATTACGAAAGGTCCACGAATATTTATGAGACTTAACCCCTTCTTTGCCGACAACGTCTTTGTAATTTGTCTCTAGCTACCTTTGGGCGATTTTGTGCAGTTTAAGAAAGAGCTGTGGTAGTAAAAAGGTTAAGTTAGATAGGTCGAAGCCTGTTAATTGACCTGTCTAAACTCGATTAAATCGTCTAATAGTAACCAGAATAAAGTTTAAAGGCCTACCACGGTACTGAAGGGGTTAAAAGGGAAATTGTTTTTTTTATATATAATTCAAGTTGATTGTATTGACATTACCAACATAAGAGAGGTCCACTAATATGTATGTGAGACTTTACGAGCCAGCCCATCTCGACAGCGTTAAGGGGATAGTGGCTGGTTTTATTATTATAATTATTACTATTATTATTATTATTTTTTTCTATTTATTCAGTTATTCATATGATTTTTAGTTCCCTCGCTAGACCTCCATCAAGGTTAAAAAAAAAACACCCTCTAGACCCCACTTCAAGATAAATTTGTTAATTTTTCGGTAGAAAAATGTCCCAGCTGAAGGCCGGTTCCTCTTATTATTACAAGCTCGCTACCGCTCGCCAAGAAAAAATCGACACCTAAATGGCATGAAAGGTCTTAAAATTGACAACGAAATGGGGCGAAAGGTGTTAAAATTGTCAAACTAATGGGCCGAACGTCTTAAAATCTCAAAACTAATTGGGCTAAACACGAGGGAGAAAGTGGTCCAGAAAACCGGCCCATCTCCCCTTAACAAATCACTATCGGGGATACACTCATTCCCGGGGACTTTGTTTTGTTTTTTCCAATGGCTGAAAGTTTGGGAAATTCAGACAGGTTCCGATTGCGTTTGCTGTGACTTTGGCTTACAAATGAGGATAGTGTCAGCTTACGATAGGTTTGGGTTCCGGGTTTGGGAATCTGAACTGTCAAGTGTATTTTTTTTTTTTTTTTTTTTTTACTTTTTTTTTGACTGGCAGCTATGATATAAATATAGAAAAGGCGAGACTAGTAATTTTGATCACTTAACTACTTAAATGTTCTGAGTATTAATGGTATTTATACAATAATGTCAGCAGGCAAGATACGACCATTAGAGGGAAATATGTCGCCATAAATGTACTGACTGACTATCTACCCCCCAAGCACTATCACCCCCCCCCCCCCCCTCACGCAAGCATAAGTGTCCCGACTAGCTATACCCCAAACACTATCAACCCCCCCCCCCCACCCTCCTACCCCCCCCCCCGCCCCCCACCCAAGCAAAAGTGTCCTGACTATCTATAACCCAAACACTATCAAACCGCCCTTCCCCCCCACCCTGCACCCCTCACGCAAGCAATAGTTTCCTGCCTATCTAGACCCTAAACACTATCAAACCGCCCCCCCCACCCCCCCATCTCCAACCTACCCCCACCCAACCCCCCATCCTGCACCCCCCACGCAAGCAAAAGTGTCCTGACTATCTATACCCCAAACACTATCAACCCCCCCAACCAAATGTTCTGACTATAACCCAAAGACTATTACCCCCCCTTCCCCTCCTCCCCCCGGTAAAGCACTCCCGCAAGCAAAAGTTTCCTGAGTATCTATACCCCAACCACTATCACCCCCCCCCCCCCCCCCCCCCCCCTCCCTCCGGCCAAAGTTTACCTGACGAAGGTGTAATTAGTGATATTGGATCCCGGGCTGGCTGGCTGATAAACTCCGGCTCTCCCCAGTGTTTGTCAAAAAAGTCGGGGATTTTCGAGTTTTAGGGTTCTGAAATAACAGTTCTGGTGTAGCCTACCAAGCTTAAGAGGTTTTTACTTTGTTCCCTAGACCTCCATCAAGCTTAAAACTACACCCCCTAGACCCCTTTCAAGGTAAATTTGTACATTTTCGGGTAGAAAAATTTCCCGGCCGAAGGCCGTTTCCTCTTTAAATTACAGGCTTGCTATCGCTCGCCAGGAAATTAATCGACACCCAAATGGCACGACAGGTCCTAAAATTGACAAATTGGGCGAAAGTTCTTAATACTGCCAGACTAATGGGGCGAACGTCTTAAAATCTCAAAAACAATGGGGCTAAACATGAGGGAGAAAGGGGTCAAGAAAATAATCCCTCAAGTGGAAATCTCCCCTTAAGTTATGTATTCATTTATGTATTTTTTTTTATAATTTATTTAGTTTCCTCCCTAGACCTCCATCACACTTTAAAAAAACAAAAAAACCCAAGACCCTCCTTCAAGATAAATTTGTACATTTGTCGATATAAAAATACTCCTCTTAAATTACCGGATCGCTATTGCTGGCCAGGGCGAAAAATCGACACTTAAATGACACGAAAAGGCTTAATATTGAACTAAAAAATGGGGCAAAAGGACTTAAAATCGCCAAACTAATGGGCCGAACGTCATAAAATCTGAAAACTAATGGGACTAAACACGAGGAAGAAGAGGGACCAGAAAAACGACCCATCTCCCTTTAACAGACTAATATTGACCAATGATAGCCATAATCTGTTATTAATTTCACCACCACACCAAACACCTATCGCTCGCCAGGAAAAACAAAATCGACACCTAAATGGCACGACAGGTTGTAAAATTGACAGAAATGGGGTGAACGTTCATAAAATCGCCTAAATAATGGAGCGAACATCTTAAAATCTCAAAATGAATGGGACTAAACATGAGGAAGAAGGGGGACCAGAAAATCGACCCATCATCCTACTAAAAGGGTTAACCCTCTCTGTACCGGAGACGTCTTTTGTATTATTATTTCAATTAAGGGGAGGCAGACCGTTTTTCTGGACCCCCTTCTCCCTAATGTTTAGCCCCACTAGTTTTGAGATTATAAGACGTTCGGCCCATTAGTTTGGCGATTTTAACACCTTTCGCTCCATTTCGTTGTCAATTTAAAGACCTTTCGTGCCATTTAGGTGTCGATTTTTTCCGGGCGAGCGAGAGCGAGCCTGCAATTTTAAGAGGAATCGGCCTTCGGCCGGGAAATTTTTCTACCGAAAAAATTTACAAATTTATCTTGAAGGGGGGTCTAGGGGGTGTTTTTCTAAGCTTGATGGAGGTCTAGGGAGGAAACTAAAAAATATATAAATACATTAATTAATAGACCAAACAAACGGTCTGCCTCCCCTTAAATTTTGACGAGTTTATGTAGCTTAGGAAGGATATAGGGTAGCTAAAAGGATTAATTGAGATAGTCTGTAGCTTTTGCATTGGTAGACGTCCTTCCCAAGCTGAATAAAATCGTCTAATAGTAGCCAAAATACAGTGCAAAGGACGTCACCGCTACAGAAGGGGTTAATCGATTTAATTAAGGGGGGTGACCTGCTTTTTTTCTCTTTCTCTGGCTTGTATCCATTCGGCCCCATTCAGCCTACTGTTTAAGAAGTTTATCCCCATCCAGGTGTCATTTTCTTACTGGTGAGCGATAGCGAGCCAGCATTAGTTTTAAATGTTTTTGACAGGTTAAATTTGTACATTTTTCGATAGATAAATGTCTCCGGCAAAGCCGGATTTCTTCATATAATGCTGGCTCGCTATCGCTCGCCAGGAAGAAATTGACACCTAGATGGGGATAAATGTCTTAAAATAGTTGGCTGAATGGGACCGAATGGATACAAGCCAGAGAAAAAGAGAAAAGGAGAGAAATTTTAAAAAGCAGGTCAGGTAAGGGGGAAGGTATATACTGTATATGGGTCGATTATATACTGTATATGGGTCGATTATATACTGTATATGGGTCGATTATATACTGTATATGGGTCGATTATATACTGTATATGGGTCGATTATATACTGTATATGGGTCGATTATATACTGTATATGGGTCGATTATATACTGTATATGGGTCGATTATATACTATATATGGGTCGATTATATACTGTATATGGGTCGATTATATACTGTATATGGGTCGATTATATACTGTATATGGGTCGATTATATACTGTATATGGGTCGATTATATACTGTATATGGGTCGATTATATACTGTATATGGGTCGATTATTTCATATACTTATTAGCCTATTTATCTAGTTTCCTCCCTAGACCTCCATCAAACTTAAAAAAACATCCATTAGATCCCCCCCTCTAGATTAGTTTGTACATTTTTCGGTAAAACACTGTTCCGGCCGAAGGCCGATTCTTCCAAAATTACAGGCTCACTATCGTTCGCCAGGAAAAAATCGAAACCTAAATAGCACGAAAGGTCTTGATTTTGACAATGAAATGGGGTGAAAGGTCTTAACATCGACAAACTAATGGGGCAAACATATTAAAATCGGAAAACTAATGGGGCTAAACATGAGGGAGAAGGGGGCCTAGAAAACTGACCCATTCCCCCTTTGTATTATTACCTTGCGGGCTGGATCACATTACCCTAACACCACACACCACGCCCTCTATGTCAACACCACCACCACCACCATCACACCCTCTATGTCAACACCACCACCACCACCACCACCACCACCACACCCTCTATGTCAACACCACCACCAACACCACACACTCAATGTCAACACCACCATCACACCCTCTATGTCAACGTCAACACCACCACCACCACACCCTCTATGTCAACACCACCACCACCACCACACCCTCTATGTCAACACCACCACCAACACCACACACTCAATGTCAACACCACCATCACACCCTCTATGTCAACGTCAACACCACCACCACCACACCCTCTATGTCAACACCACCACCACCACCACCACCACCACCACACCCTCTATGTCAACACCACCACCAACACCACACACTCAATGTCAACACCACCATCACACCCTCTATGTCAATGTCAACACCACCACCACCACACCCTCTATGTCAACACCACCACCACCACACCCTCTATGTCAACACCACCACCACCACACCCTCTATGTCAACACCACCACCACCACCACCACACCCTCTATGTCAACACCACCACCAACACCACACACTCAATGTCAACACCACCATCACACCCTCTATGTCAACACCACCACCACCACCACCACACACCACACCCTCTATGTCAACACCACCACCACCACCACCACCTGTCACACCTTTATAGCCTAATATAACACACCGTAATTACAGGTGATCTAAAATAATTAAACCTCTCCTGGTTTTTAGTTTGTTCCCTAGACCTCCATCAAGCTTAAAATAACACCCCCTAGACTCCCTTTCAAGATAAATGTGTACATTTTTCGGTAGAAAAATGTCCTGGCCAGGCCGAAGGCCGGTTCCTCTGAAATTACAGGCTCACTATGGCTCGCCAGGAAAAAACAGACATCTAAATGGCACGAAAGGTTTTAAAATTGACAGAAATAGGGTGAAAGTTCTTAAAATCGCCAAACTAATGGGGCGAACGTCTTAACATATCAAAGGCAATGGAGCTAAACATGGGGGAGAAGGAATAAAAACCTTAACATGACACACCACCACCACACCTTTATAGCGGAACATAACACACCGTAATTCGTACAGGTGATGTAACGCCAATGGGGACATTCTGGAGGTGGGATTCCCAGTCCCAACCTCTAGGCCCTAGAGGTTGGGACTGGGAATCCCACCTTCAGAGTGTCCCCATTGGCTCCCCTAGAGTCTAGTGGCTACCTGCGCCACAAAAGTGACGGGCGATGGGGTCGCCACATCCCTACGCCATCCTTACTTAAGGGAGCCCACCTCGCTTTTTTTATCTTTCTCTCTCTCTCTGGCTTGTATCCATTCGGCCCCATTCAGCCTACTGTTTTAAGACGTTTACCCCCATCCAGGTGTCAATATTTTCCTGGTGAGCGGTAGCGAGCCAGCATATATATATATTTGTTTTTGACAGCAAGCTAAATTTGTACATTTTTCGATAGAAAAATATCTCCGGCGAAGCCGGATTTCTCCCTACAATGCTGGCTCGCTATCGCTCGCCAGGAAGAAATCGACACCTGGATGGGGATAAACGTCTTAAAACAGTTGGCTAAATGGGGCCGAATGGATACAAGCCAGGGAAAGAGAGAAGTATAGAGAAAGATGAAAACAAAGTCGGTGACCCTCCTTAATCAACTAAACCTAACATGGTAGACTTATGCATATTGAATTGCAACATTTGATTGACTCCCCGTACAAAATAGAGGAACACATACATTTGGATAACATCATATTCATATTTAGGAAAATAAATGTCAAGTAAAGCTTAATAAAACTTACTTCTTATGGTGAGTTAAGGGGAGGAAGACCGTTTTTCTGGACCCCCTTCTCCCTAATGTTTAGCCCCACTAGTTTTGAGATTATAAGACGTTCGGCCCATTAGTTTGGCGATTTTAACACCTTTCGCCCCATTTCGTTGTCAAATTTAAGACCTTTTGTGCCATTTAGGTGTCGATTATTTTCTGGCGAGCAATAGCGAGCCTGCAATTTTAAGAGGAAGCGGCCTTCGGCCGAGACATTTTTCTACCGAAAAATGTACAAATTGATCTTGAAGGGGGGTCTAGGGGATGTTTTTCTAAGCTTGATGGAGGTCTAGGGAGGAAACTAAATAAAATATATAAATACATTAATTAATAGACCAAACAAACGGCCACTGTCCCCTTAAATATTCTATATATTAAAATTAGGACAAATTGCATTGCTATTTATATGTATATAATGTTAATTGCAAACTTAATTCGGTTTGTTTTCAATATATTACCACGACATAAAGGTATTCGGAAGCCATTCTTCCGGTAATGCCAGTATCACACGAGCGCTTTTTCACGCAACATTTATCCGCAGCACTGGTCTGGCAGCTTATGAGGTCAACATTTAGAATATTTCGGTCATCTAAATTCATCTAGCAACAGTCTAATTTCCGATACCAGTGCAAAATATTCCAGAAATGTTGCCAGAAAAATGTTGATCATCGAATGTTGACCACAAATGCTCTCGTGTGATACCGGCTTAAGCATGGTGGCAATATCTCCTACTTGGCAAGAATGATAATACGATAGTGTACAGTCCATTAATTATAAGTAGGCGAGAGATCTTAAGGGGGGATGATTCACTTTTCGGGCGATTTTTGCATGTATTCATTATTTTTCTAGTTTCCTCCCTGAAAGACATGAGAGGTGTCTCGTTAGACAGCTTCAAGAAAGTTCTCGATGTCGAACTACAAAAAGTGCCAGACGAGCCCATCTTCACAAGGGTGCACTCCACCTCTTCGAATAGTCTGCTGCACCAATTCTCAAACAACAACGAAGGGCGGTGCGCTCTTCGGTGCCACTAGCAAGAGTGGCGAACTCCACATAGGTGACATAGGTATACCTTCATAAAAAAAAAAAAAAAAAAAAAAAAAAAAAAATCCATTAGATCCTCTTCTAGCCTAGATAAATTTGTACATTTTTCGGTAGAAAAATGTCCCGGCCGAAGGCCGGTTCTTCTAAAATTACAGGCTCACTATCGTTCGCCAGGGAAAAAATCGACACCTAAATAGAACGAAAGGTCTAAATATTGACGAATAAATGGGGCGAAAGGTTTTAAAGTACGTGTGGAGAGTGAGCAGAGCGAGTTCTTTGACCTGAATGTTGGTTTGAAACAGGGGTGTGTGATGTCCCCGTGGTTGTTTACTGTATATATGGATGGAGTTATGAAAGAAATACTATCAAGAGCAGTGGATGTTGGTGTATCGCTGAAAAGGGAGGGAATTGAGTGGAAGCTACCTATACTGCTGTTTGCGGATGATACAGTTCTGATGAGTGATAATGAATGGGAGTTGCAGGGTCTGGTAAATGAGTTTGGAACAGTGTGCGAAAAACGGAATTTGAAGGTAAATACGGGGAAGAGCAAGGTTATGGTCTTCGAAAGGGGTGAAGTCACAGAGTGTGAGGTGAAGCTGAACGGTCAGGCTATGGAGATCGTCAACTCTTTTAAGTATCTGGGCAGTGTGTTGAGTAAAGATGGGACTATGGATGAAGAGGTGCGGGAGAGGGTACAACAGGGGAAGAGGGTTGTAGGAACGCTAAAAGCAGTAACAAGAAATAGGGTGGTCAGTATGGAAGTGAAGAAGTCCTTGCATGACAGTGTGGTAATCCCGACACTGACTTACGGAAGCGAAGCATGGACGTTGGTTGAGAGACTCAGACCAAGAGTGAGAGCAGTGGAAATGAATTACTTAAGGAGTGCGTGCGGAGTTACATGGAGGGATAGACAGACTAATGAGGAAGTAAGAAGGAGGTGTGGTGTGGAGGTAGATGTGCTGGAAAGTGTGAAAAGGAACAACTTGAGATGGTTCGGCCATATGGAACGTATGGAAAGCGAGAGAATGACTAAGAGGGTGTATGAGAGCGAGGTGGAGGGACAGAGGGGGAGAGGTAGACCGAATATGAGGTGGAAGGATGGAGTGAGGAAGTACATGAACGAAGGTGGTGCTGGTTGGGGGGAGGGGCATCGACTGACTGGGGACAGAGGTGCATGGGGGCGGTTCGTTCGTGGCCACCCCTTCGGGGATCACGGCGTCAGGCAATAGATAGATAGATAGAAAGGTTTTAAAATCGACTAACTAATGGGGCAAACATCTTAACATCTGAAAACTAATGGGGATAAACATGAGGGAGAAAGTGGTCTAGAAACCCATCCCATGTCCTCTTAACTTCTATCCTCTGTAACGTAAAAAGGGCTAGAGAAAATGGGCCGTACATTCCCACAGCTATTACCCGACTGACTCTTCCTACATTTTTCACCAACCAACTTTACTTCTAAACTCAATTAATGAAATCAACAAACATATGTGGTACTCCAAGGACTCGAACCTAGGATACTCGCACCACACAATTATTAACTCGATAACTCTAGTAGTTTGTGAGTTATGGAGGATAGAAGTTAAAATCCCTCGCATACTTATAATGAATTAATTTAAGTGCATGTAATATATGTTGTTGTTTCTGCTCGGGCTCTGTCCTGAGTCGGCCACCCCCAGCTATGGGGCATGTGCCTGATTATATACATACACATAGAGACAGGGGGGGGGGGGGGGGGGGCGTGAATGGACAGATTTAATGCTTAGCGTTTTCAGAGAATAACAAAAAAGTGTATAATTAGTCAGCATATAATACCCCAATTAGTTTATAATTAGTCAGCATATAATACCCCAATTAGTTTATAATTAGTCAGCATATAATACCCCAATTAGTGTATAATTAGTCAGCATATAATACCCCAATTAGTGTATAATTAGTCAGCATATAATACCCCAATTAGTACTGACAATCAGGAGTTACTCTAGGTATTGTCAATCGCTTTAATATTGAGAGGTATATTCTAAGCCGATTCCAATCATCTAATATCCGAAATTGAATGGAAATGACGTCAGACTATTAAAGGGTTTATTTAACCCCTTCGATACCGGCGACGTCTTTTTCGCTTTATTTTGGCTACTATTAGACGATTTTATTTAGCTTGGGAGGGATGTCTACCAATAAAAAAACCGACAGGCTATCTCAATCAATCCTTTGAGCTACCACATATTCTTCCTAAGCTACATAAAATCGTCTAAATGTAGCTGAAATCATATCCAAAGACGTCACCGTTACAGAAGGGCTTGAAGATAACTATAATCCACTGGAGGTTATATGAGGGTGATGGACAACCCTTGGATAGAATATTATAATACCTGTTAGTCTAGCTAATTGTAACGTATGCTAACACGACAGGTGAGTTACGTAATCTTTGCTGCGAGTATGTTTGTCAATGCTACACTTATTGATGAGTGTGTTATTACCGACGTTTACCTTCTAATACAAACATACACACACACACGCTCTCTCTCTCTCTCTCTCTCTCTCACACACACACACACACACACACACTCTCTCTCTCTCTCACACAAACATTAACCCCCTTCTCTCTCTCTCTTACACACACACACACACACACACTCTCTCTCTCTATCACACACACACACACTCTCTCTCTCTCACACAAACATTAACCCCCCTCTCTCTCTTACACACACACACACACACACACTCTCTCTCTCTCTCTCTCTACCACATACACACACACACACACACACTCTCTCTCTCACACAAACATTAACCCCCCTCTCTCTCTTACACACACACATACACTCTCTCTCTCTCACACACACACACACTCACACTCTCTCTCTCTATCTCACACACACGCACTCATTCACCCCTCCCCTTTCTCTCGCTCTCATTCTCTCTCTCACATTCACTACCGCCCCCCCCCCCTCCCTCCCTCTCTCTCACATTCACTCCCTACCTCACTCTCACTCTCACTCCCTCCCTCCCTCCCTCTCTCTCACATTCACTCCCTCCCTCCCTACCGCACTCTCACTCTCACTCCCTCTCTCTCTCTCTCTCTCACACACACACGCACACAACACTACCACGATACGTAACACACCAAGATCAGATACCCACACTTCACTGGTAAAAACATGCTATCCAGATGTACTCAATTACAGCCATATTTCCATCTGACAAGTTTTATGGAGTTCCGGCTGATTTATGGACATATGAACTCCCTATTCACCATATGCTAATCTACTTTAAAGGGGGGGGGGGGGGGGCGTAAAGGGGGGATGGGCGTAAAGGGGAGATGGGCGTATTTAAAGGGGGGATGGGCGTATTTATTTTCTCATTTATGTATTTTTTTAATATACTTTTAGTTTCCTCCCTAGACCTCCATTAAGCTTAAAAACACCCGCCCAAGACCTTCCTTCAAGATAAATTTGTACATTTTTCGGTAAAGAAAATCCCGGCTTCCTCTTGAAATACAGGCTCGCTATCGCACGCCAGGAAAAATCGACACCTAAATGACACGGAAAAGTCTTAATATTGACAACGAAATGGAGAGACCAATCTTAAAATCACCAAAGTAATGGGACGAACGTCTAAAAATCTGCAAACTAATGGGGCTAAGCGTGAGGAAGAAGGGGGTCTAGAAAAACGACCCTTCTCCTTTTAATATGCGTTTCCACACACTTATTTTTTCTCTCCAGCATATAATATTTCCAGATCCTCATGTTTTTCTATTAAGGGGGCCCACATCGTGTTTTTTTTCTCTCTCTCTGAGTTGTATCCATTCGGCCCCATTCAGCCTACTGTTTTAAGACGTTTATCCCCATCCAGGTGTCGATTTATACCTGGCGAGCGATAGCTAGCCATCATATTTTGGATAATGAGTTAGACAGCTGGCTAAATTTGTAAATTTTTCGATAGAAAAATGTCTCCGGCGAAGCCGGATTTCTCCATAAAATACTGGCTCGCTATCGCTCGCCAGGAAAAAATCGACACCTGGATGGGGATAAATGTCTTAAAACGGTTGGGTGAATGGGGCCGAATGGATGCAAGCCAAAGAAAGAGAGAAATAGAAAAGGAGAGAAAAAAAGACAGGTGACCCCCGTTAAATCAGATTTTCTCTAATTTCGGGGATATTTTACTAGATCCCTTTAAAGCGCATAGCGATCCAGTATATTGAATATATTTCTAGATATCATGGTCACTATAGTCAGTTTAATTTCATCTGACGGTAAATTGAATCCCTGAGCAGTCTATTAATTCATGTATTCATGTATTTTTTTTAGTTTCCTCCCTAGACCTCCATCAAGCTTAGAAAAACACCCCCTTCAAGATAAATGTGTACATTTTTTCGGTAGAAAATGTCCCGGCCGAAGGCCGATTCCTCTCAAAATTGCAGGCTGGCTATCGCTCGCCATGAAATAATCGACATCTAAATGGCACGAAAGGTCTTAAAATTGACAACGATAGGTGTTAAAATCACCAAACTAATGGGCCGAACGTCTTATAATCTCAAAACTAGTGGGGCTAAACATTAGGGAAAAGGGGGTCCAGAAAAACGGTCTGCCTCCTCTTAATGGGTAGACGTCCTTCCTAAGCTGAAGAACGTCACCGTACAGTAGGGATTAGTGTCACCCTAGCCTTCGAATCCAGATGTCGACATACATAGAGGGTGTCGCGAAGTCCTGACTATAGTTTATTCGCGGTAAGTAGGCGAGAAATCATGACCTCTAACCTCTGTAACTCAAAAACGACTAGAGTAATCGAGCTAATATGTCTACCATTTGGAAAGAGTCAGTCAAGGAATGAATGGTGAAATTTACAGCCAATTTGCACTAGCCCTTTTTGAGTTACAGAGGATAGAGTTCATGATTTTTCGTCTACATACAGCGAAGAGACTATAGCCTTCAGTGACAAAAACCATGGAGTGTACTAAACAAGCTCTCTCCCCTTAGTGTTCCGTCTCACTCCTTGAGACATCTTTGTCAGCTAAGAAAGTATCTAGGAGTCATATACCGGTACTTATTCATATGTCTTGATAGCGTAATGCATAAGTGCGCGGAATTTCGATGTGAGTATCCTAGGTTCGAGTCCTTGGAGTGCCACATGTATTTGTTGATGTCATTAATTGAGTTTAGAGGCGAAGTTGGTTGGTTGAAAAAACATAATAATTATATCATTCACGTCTAAAGATGAAAGGTAAAAACGTTTAGTTTTGGGAAAAGGAGAATACAGTCAAAACATTCCAATCTCCCCAATAACACTTCTAAGTTAAAGGCTCGCTTTCCCTCTCCCAGAACAAAATTGACACCTAATGGGGCGAACGTAATAAAATCTGCCAAACCAATGGAGCGATACAGGGTAGGTCCAAAAAGCACCTCCATGGACCAAATAGGGTAAATAAGAGACCTGGTGCGTGTGGCCGAGGCATTACTGAACACAGATGATAGGCTAACTTTACCGGTAAGTGGTGTTAAGGTGTCAATATATTCCTGGCGAGCGATAGCGAGCCTGTAATTTAAGAGGGACCGGCCTTTGGTTGGCACATTTTTCTACCGGAAAATGTACAAATTTATCTTGAAAGGGGGTCTAGGGGGTGTAATTTTAAGCTTGATGGAGGTCTAGGGAGGAACTAAAAAAAACAAAATTATAAAGATATATAAATAAGCCAATAATTAAGGGGAGGTTTCCACTTGAGGGATTTTTTTCTTGACCCCTTTCTCCCTCACGGTTAGCCCCATTGCTTTTGAGATTTTAAGACGTTTGCCCCATTAGTTTGGTGATTTTAAGAATTTCCGCCCCATTGTCAATTTTAAGACCTTTCGTGCAATTTAGGTGTCGAATTTATCCTGGCGAGCGATAGCGAGCCTGTAATTTAAGAGTAACCGGCCTTCGGCCTGAAATTTTTTCTACCGAAAAATGTACAAATTTATCTTGAAAGGGGGTCAAGGGGGTGACATTTTAAGATTGCTGGAGGACTAGGAAACAAGCTAGAAACCTCCCCTTAAGAGGCATGGTGCGAGTTATAGAGGTGTATTACTGAACACAGATGATAGGCTATAATTACTGGGAAGTGGTGTTCAGGGGAGGTAGTGGTGGTGGTGGAGGTTAAGGTGGTGGTGGTGGTGGTGGTGGTAGGGTGGAGGTTAAGGTGGAGGTTGGTGGTGGTGGTAGTGGTATGGGTGGTTAATAAGGGTGGTGGGTAGGTCATTGATTCATATTAACCTCTTCACCACCATTACATAATGCTCATCATATTCTGGTTACCATTAAGGGAGCCCACCTCGACTGTTTTCTCTTTCTCTCCCTCTCTCTTTGGCTTGTATCCAATCGGTCCCATTCAGCCTACTGTTTTAAGACATTTACCCTCTTTCAGGTGTCAATATTTTCCTGGCGAGCGGTAGCGAGGCAGCATATATATTTTTTGTTTTGACAAGCTAAATTTGTACATATTTCGATAGAAAAAATTCTCCGGCAAAGCCGGATTTCTCCAAACATTGATGGCTCGCTATCGCTCGCCAGGAAGAAATCAACACCTGGATGGGGATAAACGTCTTAAAACAGTTGGCTGAATGGGGCCGAATGGATACAAACCAGAGAAAGAGAGAAAAGGAGAGACATAAAAAAAAGCGAGGTGGGTCCCTTTAATTAAGAGGCCTGGTGCGTGTGGCTGAGGCATTACTGAACACCGATGCTAGGCTAACTACAGGTAAGTGTTGTTATGGGGGGGGGGGGGGCATTGGTTATCCTTGGTTCGAGTCCTTGGAGTGTCACATACCGTATACACACAACATACACATAACAACATACAACATACAATACATACAACATACATTCAACACATATTTGTTGATTTCATTAATTGAGTTTAGGAGTAAAGTTGGTTGGTGATTTTTGTTTTTTTAATTATTAACCCCCTCACCACCATTACGTACAATTTATGACTTAAATGGGTAAATACGAGCTCAATAAACCCTCTATGTACCATATAGGTCCTTCTTAAACTTGATTTTCCTATGTGTGCGAAGGAGACAAAACTGCATAGAATCATCTAATTTTAGCCAGAATCAAAGGCCAAATGGCGTCAAGGGATGGTGCGTGTGGCTGAGGCATTACTGAACACAGATAATTGAAAACAAAAAAAGTGTTGATGGGGAGATAGTAGTGGTGGTGGTCAGGGGAGGTGGGACATTGATTATTATTAAGGGGAGATGGGTCGTTTTTATGTTTTAAGTTCGTTTACTTTCTTTACAGGTAATGTCAGTAACTTGCAAGATGGAGAAGATTGAGGCTCGCAGCGTGATTAAGTTCTTGCATTTGAAGGGTTACAGTGCCCGGAAAATCCATGAATCCATGATGAAATGAAGGACATTTTGTTTCCACCTCACAACAGTGTCATATGACGGGCAATCATCACCATAGACAGCCTTCATTTCATCATGGATTTTCCGGGCACTGTAACCCTTCAAATGCAAGAACTTAATCACGCTGCGAGCCTCAATCTTCTCCATCTTGCAGGTTACTGACATCTAGCGCCACCTGTAAAGAAAGTAAACCAACTTAGGAGAACATTTTTGCACCATCATGCGCATAAGGACCAGTCATTACACTCAACAAATGTCATCGATATAGCTCAATAACTTCCGGGTGATAATTAACCCTCTTCAACATATGACGCAATTTTGAGCCGATTAGGGATACTTTAAGGCCTTTGTTACCATCAGGGGTATTTAGCCACCTTTAGTTTAGTTACTTCAACCTCTGCGGTTGTCTTTGAGTTAGCTGTGTTGAGCCTATTGGGGATACTTTAAAGCCTTTGTTACCATCAGGGGTATTTAGCCACCTTTAGTTTAGTTACTTCAACCTCTGCAGTTGTCTTTGAGTTAGCTGTGTTGAGCCTATTGGGGATACTTTAAAGCCTTTGTTACCATCAGGGGTATT